>OZ035827.1:44148856-44251356 GCA_964034765.1 Knipowitschia caucasica | reverse complement strand
TGTGTGTGTGTGCCAACTGTAGGGTTAGTGTTGTGTGTGTGTGTGTGTGCCAACTGTAGGGTTAGTGTTGTGTGTGTGTGTGCCAACTGTAGGGTTAGTGTTGTGTGTGTGTGTGCCAACTGTAGGGTTAGTGTTGTGTGTGTGTGTGCCAACTGTAGGGTTAGTGTTGTGTGGGGGTGTGTGTGTAACAACTGTAGGGTTAGTGTTGTGTGTGTGTGTGTGTGTGTGTAACAACTGTAGGGTTAGTGTTGTGTGTGTGTGTGTGTGTGTAACAACTGTAGGGTTAGTGTTGTGTGTGTGTGTAACAACTGTAGGGTTAGTGTTGTGTGTGTAACAACTGTAGATTCAGATTCAGTTTATTTGCCATTTGCAGTAAAAAAAACCACATTGGAATACATTAGCAAAAGTCTCCAGTGTGCACAGACAAATACAGACATAAAACAACATTAAAAGACAGAAATAAAACAAATAAAACAGTAAACAAATGTCACTGTGAAATCGATCGACTAAAACAGTTCAAAACAAGTGCAAATCATTAAAGTGCTTTGTTCACACTGATAACAGCCTGTGGATAAAAACTGTTAGCGTAACGAGATGTCCTGCATCTCAGAGAGCGATATCTTCTGCCAGAGGGAAGAAGCTGGAACATGGCTTTCCCAGGGTGGCCAGAAGAGTCATTGACAATCCTAAGAGCTTTGTTTAAAAGTCTGGATTTATAAAGAACCTCCAGAACAGGAAGCTCACAG
Source organism: Knipowitschia caucasica (assembly GCA_964034765.1). Classification (NCBI taxonomy): domain Eukaryota; kingdom Metazoa; phylum Chordata; class Actinopteri; order Gobiiformes; family Gobiidae; genus Knipowitschia; species Knipowitschia caucasica. The sequence continues at coordinate 44,250,610 of OZ035827.1, read as the reverse complement.
CCCACGGTCCTCTTTGCAGAGCGGAGCACCTTGTTTAAATCTCTCTTTTCTTTATCTGTGATGTTTCCAAACCACACAGACACAGAACCAACAAGTAAACTCTCAATGGTGCAGCCATAAAAGTTAAGCACAATCTTAGAGTTAGTGGTAAATTCTCTAAGTTTCCGCAGAAAGTAGAGACGCTGACGAGCTTTCTTTACGACCCGGTCAGTGTTTTTAACCCATTTCAGGTTAGACAGAGTTAAACCCAGAAACTTGCTCCTCTACGATCTGCACCTGGGAGTTGTCGATTACGACAGGCAAATGAGAACTATTGCGACTGAAGTCGTGACCAGTTCACATGTTTTGGATGCGTTCAACTGGAGGTTGTTAGTTTGACTCCACTGAACCACATTTTGTATCTCTGCTCTATAAGAGGATTCATCAGTGTCACTGATGAGACTGATGATGGTGGTGTCATCAGCATATTTGATGATCAAGTTTGAGTCAGAGGAGGACACACAATCGTGAGTGTACAAAGTAAAAAGCAAAGGACTCAAAATACATCCCTGAGGAGAACCAGTGCTCACAGAAACAACATCAGAAAAACACTCATTGATTTTCACTCTCTGAGATCTGTCAGTTAAAAAGCTATAGATCCATTTACACATGGCAACACTTAAACCCAGAGACATGAGCTTTTCCATCAGTTTACCTGGGACAAGGCAGTTAAAAGCAGAGCTATAATCGATGAAAAGCATTCTGGCCACAGATTTACTATTGTCCAAGTGACTGTAGACAGAGTTCAGAGCAAAGGAGATGCATCCTCCACACTCCTGTTCTGTCTGTAGCAAACTGGAGCGGGTCAACACTCACAGGGTTCTGGCTCTTAATGAAGTCCAGCACAAGCCGCTCAAAAGTCTTCATAAGAACAGACGTGAGGGCCACAGGACGATAGTCATTCAGGCATGTCACAGGAGTTTTCTTAGGAACTGGAATGATGGTCGACTCTTTAAAGCAGTTCGGCACAGTACAGTTCCTTAGCGACAGGTTGAAAATGTCTGTTAGCACAGGGGCAAGTTGCTCAGAGCACAGTTTCAGGACACGAGGAGGGATGCCGTCCGGGCCTGGGGCTTTCCGGACTGTGGTCCTGGACAAGACACGCCTGACTTCCTCCTGAGTCACGGTGAAGGTACCTTGATTGAAACACTCAGGGAATACAGTAGGACAGGCATCAGCGGATTCAAAGCGACAGTAGAACGTGTTCAGCTCGTTTGGCAGAGCTTGGCCGACAGATGCAGTTTTCCCAGCACTAGGTTTCCACGATGTGATGGCTTTAATACCGTTCCACATGCGCCGAGGGTCATCTTCCTCAAAATAACTCTTTAACCTGTCCCCGTAACTGCGCTTTGCAGATTTAATAAAACGTTTCAATGAGTAACAGGATAGTTTATAAGCAACTGTATCATTGGATTGAAACGCCAACGCACGCTCATGAAGTTTCAGTTTCACTTCCGCGTTCATCGAAGAGTTTTGACTAAAATGTTCTTTAATGACCTTCTGTGGGACACAGCAGTCAATACAGAAGTGTATGTATCCAGACACAGCGTCACAGAATTCATTGACGTCCTCTGACTGAAACACAGACCAGTCCGTAGCATCAAAACAACCTTGTAGCTTCATGCTAGCCTCCTCAGACCAACACTGCACAGTGCGAGAGGTTGGTTTATGTTCCCTGCTCCTCTGAGTATACGAAGGAAGAAGGAGAACAGAGGAGTGGTCAGACTTTCCAAAAGGAGGTCTGAGACTGGACCTGTAAGCTCCCTTCACGGTACTGTAGCAGTGATCCAGAACATGTGGATCACTGTATGTTATGTTGGTAAAAGTTCGGGAGTACAGTTGTACTGTGTGTGTGTTCCAACTGTAGGGTTAGTGTTGCTAGAGAAGGTGTGTGTGTGTTGCCAGAGGTGTCCGTGTGAGTGTATTGTCAGAGAAGGTGTGTGTGTGTTGCCAGAGAAGGTGTGTGTTGCCAGAGACTGTGTGTTGCCAGAGAAGGTGTGTGTGTGTTGCCAGAGAAGGTGTGTGTGTGTGTTGCCAGAGACTATGTTTGTGTGTTACCAGAGAAGGTGTGTGTGTGTGTTGCCAGAGACGGTGTGTTTGTGTGTGTTGCCAGAGAAGATGTGTGTGTGTTGCCAGAGACTATGTTTGTGTGTTACCAGAGAAGGTGTGTGTGTGTGTTGCCAGAGACGGTGTGTTTGTGTGTGTGTGTTGCCAGAGAAGGTGTGTGTGTGTGTTGCCAGAGACGGTGTGTTTGTGTGTGTGTGTTGCCAAAGACGGTGTGTTTGTGTTGCCAGAAAAAGTTGACCCACAAAAGGTTCCGTATCCGCAACATTTGTTTCTCTGCTCTTTTCAAAACATTTCAAAGTAAAAAAGCATCAGTTTGAGGCTTCAAGAGTGAGACGTCTGCTGGACTTCCTGCACACACAAATACACACACACATTCAGACTAACGCACACACACATATGCATATAGATAAACACACACACATACAACTCAACAAAAATACAAAAGCAACACGTTTGTTTTTCATGAGGTGGACTTAAAGATCTAAACTTAATTCCAGATACACAATATTACCATTCTCTCAAACAAATCTGCTATATCTGGGTCTGGGACTCAGAACCAGTCAGTATATGGGTCTGTGGACTAACCCCACCACCATGGACCATACCATCCACAACATTGGCATCAGCAAAGCGCTCACACGACGCCGCTGTCTGCCCTGAACACTACAAATCCAGATTCATCCGTGAAGACAACACCTCCAACGTGTCGGACGCCACGAGTCAGGTCCAGACCCCGATGAGGACGAGCTGGAGTCAGGTCCAGACCCCGATGAGGACGAGCTGGAGTTAGGTCCAGACCCCGAGACCCGATGAGGACGAGCTGGAGTCAGGTCCAGACCCCGATGAGGACGAGCTGGAGTCAGGTCCAGACCCCGAGACCCGATGAGGACGAGCTGGAGTTTCCCTGAGACGGTCTCTGACAGTTTGTGCTGTGTTGGTGCAAACCAATAGTTTCAGCAGCTCTTAGTGTCTCAGACGATCTTGGAGGTGAACCTGCTGGACGTGGAGGTCCTGGGTTGGACGTGGAGGTCCTGGGCTGGACGTGGAGGTCCTGGGCTGGACATGGAGGTCCTGGGCTGGACATGGAGGTCCTGGGCTGGACGTGGAGGTCCTGGGCTGGACGTGGAGGTCCTGGGTTGGACGTGGAGGTCCTGGGCTGGACGTGGAGGTCCTGGGCTGGACGTGGAGGTCCTGGGTTGGACGTGGAGGTCCTGGGCTGGACGTGGAGGTCCTGGGTTGGACGTGGAGGTCCTGGGCTGGACGTGGAGGTCCTCGGTTGGACGTGGTAGTCCTGGGCTGGACGTGGAGGTCCTGGGCTGGACGTGGAGGTCCTGGGTTGGACGTGGAGGTCCTGGGCTGGACGTGGAGGTCCTGGGTTGGACATGGAGGTCCTGGGCTGGACGTGGAGGTCCTGGGTTGGACGTGGAGGTCCTGGGCTGGACGTGGAGGTCCTGGGCTGGACGTGGAGGTCCTGGGCTGGACATGGAGGTCCTGGGCTGGACGTGGAGGTCCTGGGCTGGACATGGAGGTCCTGGGTTGGACGTGGAGGTCCTGGGCTGGACGTGGAGGTCGTCGGTTGGACGTGGTGGTCCTGGGCTGGACGTGGAGGTCCTGGACTGGACGTGGAGGTCCTGGGTTGGAGCTTCAGGAGCGTCAGGAGCTTCAGGAGCGTCAGGAGCTTCAGGAGCGTCAGGATCGTCAGGAGCGTCAGGAGCGTCAGGAGCGTCAGGAGCGTCAGGAGCTTCAGGAGCTTCAGGAGCGTCAGGAGCTTCAGGAGCGTCAGGATCGTCAGGAGCTTCAGGAGCGTCAGGAGCGTCAGGAGCGTCAGGAGCGTCAGGAGCGTCAGGAGCGTCAGGAGCTTCAGGAGCGTCAGGAGCGTCAGGAGCTTCAGGAGCGTCAGGAGCGTCAGGATCGTCAGGAGCGTCAGGAGCGTCAGGAGCGTCAGGATCGTCAGGAGCGTCAGGAGCGTCAGGATCGTCAGGAGCGTCAGGAGCGTCAGGAGCGTCAGGATCGTCAGGAGCGTCAGGAGCGTCAGGAGCGTCAGGAGCGTCAGGAGCGTCAGGAGCGTCAGGAGCTTCAGGAGCTTCAGGAGCGTCAGGAGCTTCAGGAGCTTCAGGAGCGTCAGGAGCTTCAGGAGCGTCAGGAGCTTCAGGAGCGTCAGGAGCTTCAAGCACCAAAATTACAAAAAAAAAGCTGGCGTCAGTTGAAGCGCGTCAAAAGCTTTTTGAAGCTTTTGGTCTGAACGCACCATAACACACACACACATGCCTATAGACATGCACACACGTGCACACACACATGCCTATAGACATGCACACACGCGCACATACACATGCCTATAGACATGCACACACGCGCACACACACATGCATATAGACATGCACACACGCGCACACACACATGCCTATAGACATGCACACACGCGCACACACACATGCCTATAGACATGCACACACGCGCACACACACATGCCTACAGACATGCACACACGCGCACACACACATGCATATAGACATGCACACACGCGCAAACACACATGCCTATAGACATGCACACACGCGCACACACACATGCCTATAGACATGCACACACGCGCACACACACATGCATATAGACATGCACACACACGCACACACACATGCATATAGACATGCACACACGCGCACACACACATGCATATAGACATGCACACACGCGCACACACACATGCCTATAGACATGCACACACGCGCACACACACATGCATATAGACATGCACACACGCGCACACACACATGCCTATAGACATGCACACACGCGCACACACACATGCATATAGACATGCACACACGCGCACACACACATGCATATAGACATGCACACACGCGCACACACACATGCATATAGACATGCACACACGCGCACACACAGACAAAAAACACCATTTACAAACAAATGTGTAATTTGTCCAACAGAAACAGTTTAGTCAAAGTAAAATACTGTCTCCGACTCATCAGAAAACTGCTGATTGGCTGAGAGCTGATTGGCTGAGAGCTGATTGGCTGAGAGCCGATTGGCTGAGAACTGATTGGCTGAGAACTGATTGGCTGAGAGCTGATTGGCTGAGAGCTGATCGGCTGAGAGCTGATTGGCTGAGAGCTGATTGGCTGAGAGCTGATCGGCTGAGAGCTGATTGGCTGAGAGCTGATTGGCTGAGGGAGGCTGGTCCTCTCTTTGATTTAAAGATGTGACAGAGACAGAAACACATGAAACTAGAGACAGAGACATGGGTTTAATAGAGAGGTCTGAAAGTTACATACGTCAGCTTTATTTTTTGCAAAAAACTAAGTCAGATTTGTCCCTGACTCTGTCCTGTCTCCTGCTGTGAGAGTGCTGCAGGGCGAGGACAGGCTGTTCCTTCTGTGTGTGTGTGTGTGTGTGTGTGTGTCTGTGTGTGTGTGTGTGTGTGTGTGTGTGTGTGTGTGTGTGTGTGTGTGTGTGTGTGTGTGTGTGTGTGTGTGTGTGTGTGTGTGTGTGTGTGTGTGTGTGTGTGTGTGTGTGTGTGTGTGTGTGTGTGTGTGTGTGTGTGTGTGTGTGTGTCTCTGTTTCTGTGTCTGTGTTTGAAAGGGGGGGGAGGGTGTAAAAGCTTTGGGTGGAGATTCAAACAGCTGTGACTCGGGCTCGGAGCGTCCAATCAGTCTCTCCCTGGTCTCTCTCCCTGGTCTCTCTCCCTGGTCTCTCCCTGGTCTCTCTCTGGTCTCTCTCTGGTCTCTCTCTGGTCTCTCTCTGGTCTCTCTCTGGTCTCTCTCTGGTCTCTCTCTGGTCTCTCTCTGGTCTCTCTCTGGTCTCTCTCTGGTCTCTCTCTGGTCTCTCCCTGGTCTCTCTCTGGTCTCTCTCTGGTCTCTCTCCCTGGTCTCTCTCCCTGGTCTCTCTCCCTGGTCTCTCTCCCTGGTCTCTCTCCCTGGTCTCTCTCCCTGGTCTCTCTCCCTGGTCTCTCTCCCTGGTCTCTCCCTGGTCTCTCCCTGGTCTCTCCCTGGTCTCTCCCTGGTCTCTCTCTGGTCTCTCCCTGGTCTCTCTCTGTCTATCTCTGGTCTCTCTCTGGTCTCTCTCTGGTCTCTCTCTGGTCTCTCTCTGGTCTCTCTCTGGTCTCTCTCTGGTCTCTCTCTGGTCTCTCTCTGGTCTCTCTCTGGTCTCTCTCTGGTCTCTCTCTGGTCTCTCTCTGGTCTCTCCCTGGTCTCTCCCTGGTCTCTCCCTGGTCTCTCTCTGGTCTCTCTCTGGTCTCTCTCTGGTCTCTCTCTGGTCTCTCTCTGGTCTCTCTCTGGTCTCTCTCTGGTCTCTCTCTGGTCTCTCTCTGGTCTCTCTCTCTGGTCTCTCCCTGGTCTCTCCCTGGTCTCTCCCTGGTCTCTCCCTGGTCTCTCCCTGGTCTCTCTCTGGTCTCTCTCCCTGGTCTCTCCCTGGTCTCTCTCTGGTCTCTCTCCCTGGTCTCCCTCTGGTCTCTCCCCTCTGGTCTCTCCCCTCTGGTCTCTCCCCTCTGGTCTCTCTCCTCTGGTCTCTCCCCTCTGGTCTCTCTCCTCTGGTCTCTCCCCTCTGGTCTCTCCCCTCTGGTCTCTCTCCTCTGGTCTCTCTCCTCTGGTCTCTCACCTCTGGTCTCTCTCCTCTGGTCTCTCCCCTCTGGTCTCTCCCCTCTGGTCTCTCTCCTCTGGTCTCTCTCCTCTGGTCTCTCTCCTCTGGTCTCTGGTATAATACTATAAATGCATCTTCACTTGGGCCTGACATTACCCCTACTCTCTCTGTGTCAATCGTGTGTTTGTATCGTGTATATGTGTGTGTCTGTGTGTGTGTCATTTGTATATGTGTGTGTCTGTATTGTGTGTCTGTGTGTGTGTCATTTGTATATGTGTGTGTCTGTATTGTGTGTGTCTGTGTGTGTGTAATGGTTGCTCCTCTCCAGAGCTCTCAGACACTCGAGAAGCCGCGGCGTGTGGCAGTGACTCAGAAACTCGTCTCATCTTCCATTAGCCCGAGTCGAGACCATAAAAGACCAGAGTGGGGACCAGAGAAAGACCAGAGAAAGACCAGAGAAAGACCAGAGAAAGACCAGAGTGAGTCCGGGTCGAAGCTCCTTCAAAGACGCTAATGGAGCTCCTCAGAGGGTAGCTCACTGTTCTCCTCTGAATGATGTTTGTATGATTTATAGATCCACATGACTCAGACCAACAGCATCTCTCTCTCTGGTCTCTCTCTGGTCTCTCTCTGGTCTCTCTCTGGTCTCTCTCTGGTCTCTCTCTTGTCTCTCTCTGGTCTCTCTCTCTGGTCTCTCTCTCTGGTCTCTCTCTGGTCTCTCTCTCTGGTCTCTCTCTCTGGTCTCTCTCTCTCTGGTCTCTCTCTCTGGTCTCTCTCTCTGGTCTCTCTCTCTGGGTCTCTCTCTCTGGTCTCTCTCTCTGGTCTTTCTCTCTGGTTAAAGTTGCCTTCATCCTTCAATGCCACCTGAAAGTCTTCACCTGGTACATGGTTGGTGGATTCATGGTCTGAACCAAGTGGATCAGCTGAAAATCCACTGGAGGAATGCTGACTTTTTGAAAAATGCTAATGAAGCATTTAGCATTTTACTTTGAACCAGAGCAGAGAAAATGGTCTGAACCCAGAGGCTACTCCACCTCTGCTGCTGTGACCCGTCCTGCTCCACCCAGAGGCTACTCCACCTCTGCTGCTGTGACCCGTCCTGCTCCACCCAGAGGCTACTCCACCTCTGCTGATGTGACCCGTCCTGCTCCACCCAGAGGCTACTCCACCTCTGCTGCTGTGACCCGTCCTGCTCCACCCAGAGGCTACTCCACCTCTGCTGCTGTGACCCGTCCTGCTCCACCCAGAGGCTACTCCACCTCTGCTGCTGTGACCCGTCCTGCTCCACCCAGAGGCTACTCCACCTCTGCTGCTGTGACCCGTCCTGCTCCACCCAGAGGCTACTCCACCTCTGCTGCTGTGACCCGTCCTGCTCCACCCAGAGGCTACTCCACCTCTGCTGCTGTGACCGTCCTGCTCCACCCAGAGGCTACTCCACCTCTGCTGCTGTGACCCGTCCTGCTCCACCCAGAGGCTACTCCACCTCTGCTGCTGTGACCCGTCCTGCTCCACCCAGAGGCTACTCCACCTCTGCTGCTGTGACCCGTCCTGCTCCACCCAGAGGCTACTCCACCTCTGCTGCTGTGACCCGTCCTGCTCCACCCAGAGGCTACTCCACCTCTGCTGCTGTGACCCGTCCTGCTCCACCCAGAGGCTACTCCACCTCTGCTGCTGTGACCCGTCCTGCTCCACCCAGAGGCTACTCCACCTCTGCTGCTGTGACCCGTCCTGCTCCACCCAGAGGCTACTCCACCTCTGCTGCTGTGACCCGTCCTGCTCCACCCAGAGGCTACTCCACCTCTGCTGCTGTGACCCGTCCTGCTCCACCCAGAGGCTACTCCACCTCTGCTGCTGTGACCCGTCCTGCTCCACCCAGAGGCTACTCCACCTCTGCTGCTGTGACCCGTCCTGCTCCACCCAGAGGCTACTCCACCTCTGCTGCTGTGACCCGTCCTGCTCCACCCAGAGGCTACTCCACCTCTGCTGCTGTGACCCGTCCTGCTCCACCCAGAGGCTACTCCACCTCTGCTGCTGTGACCCGTCCTGCTCCACCCAGAGGCTACTCCACCTCTGCTGCTGTGACCCGTCCTGCTCCACCCAGAGGCTACTCCACCTCTGCTGCCTCTGACCCGTCCTGCTCCACCCAGAGGCTACTCCACCTCTGCTGCTGTGACCCGTCCTGCACCACCCAGAGGCTACTCCACCTCTGCTGCTGTGACCCGTCCTGCTCCACCCAGAGGCTACTCCACCTCTGCTGCTGTGACCTGTCCTGCTCCACCCAGAGGCTACTCCACCTCTGCTGCTCTGACCCATCCTGCTCCACCCAGAGGCTACTCCACTTCTGCTGCTGTGACCCGTCCTGCTCCACCCAGAGGCTACTGCACCTCTGCTGCTGTGACCCGTCCTGCTCCACCCAGAGGCTACTCCACCTCTGCTGCTGTGACCCGTCCTGCTCCACCCAGAGGCTACTCCACCTCTGCTGCTGTGACCCGTCCTGCTCCACCCAGAGGCTACTCCACCTCTGCTGCTGTGACCCGTCCTGCTCCACCCAGAGGCTACTCCACCTCTGCTGCTGTGACCCGTCCTGCTCCACCCAGAGGCTACTCCACCTCTGCTGCTCTGACCCGTCCTGGAGAATGATCTATTTTATTTTTATTTTTGCTGCTATTGGACACCTGAATTTATCCGACGGGGATCAATAAAGTATCTATCTATGTATTTGTAGTTGAAAAGGCAGCACCTGGAGGGAACCTCTGCCTACACGAGGAGAATGTGGGAACTCCGGCTTCGGCTCCGGGACGAGGAAGCAGCTTTTAGGACACGGGAAAATTCCATCCAACGTGATTTTGGAGCTGAGCCGTCTGACCCAGATCAGGACAGGAGAGTTTGGGAGGCACGTGTCGCTGGTCCTGGGGCGGGGTGAGGAGACCGGGGGAGGGAGGGGGGAGGGAGGGGGGAGGCAGGGATGAGGAGACCGGGGGAGGGAGGGGGGAGGCAGGGATGAGGAGACCGGGGGAGGGAGGGGGGAGGCAGGGATGAGGAGACCGGGGGAGGGAGGGGGGAGGAGACCGGGGGAGGAGACCAGGGGAGACCAGAGGGGGTCAGGAGACCGGGGGAGGGTGGGGGGGAGGAGACCGCGAGAGGGAGGGGGGAGGAGGAGGAGGAGAGAGACCAGAGAGAGACCAGAGAGTAAGAGACCACAGAGAGAGAGAGAGACCAGCGAGAGAGAAACCAGAGGACCCACCAGGACCTCTCCCTCTGAGGTCACAATTCCTTCACTTTTCTCGCTGCAGATAAACTCTTTGATAATCCCATGTTCTGAGCTGAGTCATGTTCTGTCGCTGACACAGATTACACGTGGATTAGGATTAGCCTCGTTAGCTTCGTTAGCCTCGTTCATCTTACCCCTGAGGGCTTCCTCTCTTTGGTTGGTCAGACAGGTCAGGATCAGGAAGTGATCCAGAGGAAGCCGTCTGGGTCAATATTTACTTTACAGCCACTCAGAAAAGAGCCACAGCCGCCCTGAGGCCTCTCTCTCTCTCTCTCTGGTCTCTCTCTGGCCTCTCTCTGGCCTCTCTCTGGCCTCTCTCTGGCCTCTCTCTGGCCTCTCTCTGGCCTCTCTCTGGCCTCTCTCTGGCCTCTCTCTGGTCTCTCTCTGGCCTCTCTCTGGCCTCTCTCTGGCCTCTCTCTGGCCTCTCTCTGGCCTCTCTCTGGCCTCTCTCTGGTCTCTCTCTGGCCTCTCTCTCTCTGGCCTCTCTCTGGCCTCTCTCTGGCCTCTCTCTGGCCTCTCTCTGGCCTCTCTCTGGCCTCTCTCTGGCCTCTCTCTGGCCTCTCTCTGGCCTCTCTCTGGCCTCTCTCTGGCCTCTCTCTGGCCTCTCTCTGGTCTCTCTCTGGTCTCTCTCTGGTCTCTCTCTGGTCTCTCTCTGGTCTCTCTCTGGTCTCTCTCTGGTCTCTCTCTGGTCTCTCTCTGGTCTCTCTCTGGTCTCTCTCTGGTCTCTCTCTGGTCTCTCTCTGGTCTCTCTCTGGTCTCTCTCTGGTCTCCCTCTGGTCTGCCTCTGGTCTCCCTCTGGTCTGCCTCTGGTCTCCCTCTGGTCTCTCTTCATTATCTGTGATTATATTAAGTGAGCTCCATTTGAATCAGTTAAAATCCTCTTGAATCAAGAGCTGAGTCTGATCAGGACCAGGGCTGAGAGGCCGGAGCTGCAGCGCTCTCTGCTGGCAGTGGGAGGTACTACACTCACACACAACCATGACATTCCACTGAAAACACTGAAGAAATGATTAAAGTAAATATGTGGCTAAAATAAAATAAATTTTTCTGAAATATGAGTCATTTTATAAGATTCACACTAGTGACACACACTAGTGACACACACTAGTGACACACAATAGTGACACACAATAGTGACACACACACACACAATACATAACACACAGACACACACACACACACACAATACATAATACACAGACACACATACACAACACATAAGTACAATTACAGCCTTCCCTGATTATGATTTCTCTTTGTTGACACATGTGACCAATCAGGAGGAGTCTGAGCCTGGACTGTTCTTGGCCTCCAACACTCACCCACGAACGTGTCCTTCTGGAACCTTCTCTCAGACCCAGAGACCAGCAGTGATCAGACCACTCCTAAGAACACTTGATCCTGCAGTAGTCCCTGACCATCGGACCATCGGACCATCAAACCTCCTCTTTCAGCGGAGAGACTTCCTGCTGTTCAATAACACTTATGACCTGGTCCAACAGGACAAGGGTCTCAGTGCTGGTCCTCTTGACACTGTGGACCATGTGGACCTCCTGCAGGGGCTGGAGGATAGGACGTATTATGTTGAGATTGGAGACTGAGACCACATGGCCTTGACATGTGGAGTGCCACAGGGATCAACCCTGGGACCACTCCTGTTCAATATCTACATGTCTGCATTGGGTCAGAGAAATGGGAAGAACTTTCATTAACACGCAGATGTAACGGGTGCGTGAGTTTGAATACACTCTCGGTGCACACCCGTTAACCCTTTTAATTAGTGAATTCTGCGTTGTGTTCTTTGTTTCTTGTTCTGCGCTGGCTGATTAAGGACCACAACACATGTAGGATCACTGGTTGAATTTATCTGCAGTTCTGCACAACAAAAAAAGAAAACACAAATCCTCATGGTCTTTCTCTCCATACCATGGATCTCTAATACCTGGATAGGGTATAACTAGCTTATAGCTATCCCACCCATGGCCACAGGGGGCGCTGTGGTACTGCAGACTAAATTCACGAGGGCTACCCAGAAAAAAGTCCCATAGAACTTGATGTAAATTAAAACAGCTCGACCTCAGCTGACAGAGAACCTGACAGAGAACCTACAGCTTTCATAAAGATCTGATTTTGTGGGGATTTTAATGTCCCTTGTCGTCCTGAACTGTTTTTCTTCTTAAATCCTTCGGTTTTCTTTAAATCCACACTTTACTGCCACAAACTCTGCTCCTTTCCTTCCCGCTCTGCTGCTCCTCTGATGATCAGCTCTGATTGGTCAGAGCACGGCCGAGCCCCTCTGCGCGCGTGCATGAGAGCCCCACACGCATATTTGGCGCAAAGCATCATGGGAGCTCGTCGGAAGGAAAAATGCCGTCGTCATCGGCAGGTAGAGGAAGAGGCAAACACGCGGGAGCTTTAAACCCAGACCGTCCACCGCCTGTTCTTTTCCCTGAGAGAGATCTGTCTGTGTGGGTCAGAGGTAGGCGGTTGGGCAGGCAACGATATAGATTTAGAAGCGGAGGAGGAAGAGCTCGACAGCAGCGAGTTTCAGTGTGGGCAAAAGGGTTAGGAATGACAGTAGTGGCAGTGATTTGAGTCAGTCTGTATCGAGAGGAGCCACAGATAAACAGATTTATTGTGGTAGTGAGATTTAGTGAAAAGACTCAAGCTAGTGTTACGAAAGCGAGTCCGTTTGCACTTACTGATGACTTAGGAAGAAAGTTGGGTGACATCCGTTCAGCAAAAGTATTGGCAACTTAATGATACAATGTGCAAGTGAAGAACAACATAATAAAGCATTGAGCATGAAAGAGCTGGGAAAGTTTAAAGTGGTTAACACAGGTCAAGTGGGTGCACAGGCAGTAGGCGGCAGTAAAGGAGTGATAACTGGGGTCCGAGTCAGTTTCGAGACAGATGACCTAAAAAGGAACATCAGAGGGAGCACAGTTATAAATGTTTCTAGATTCAAAGTCACAAAGGAAGGAGCTAAAATGGATAGTGAAACAATTCTGGTCGAGTTCTCTGAAAAATTGTTGCCAAGTAAAGTTTTTGTGGGGTTCTTGAGCTACCCGGTGAGGGCCTACATCCCTGAACCATTGAGATGCTTCAATTGTCAGCGATTTGGGCATATTGCATTAAACTGTAAGGAAAAGAAGAGGTGTGCTCGGTGTGGTGGGGGGCATGAGTATGGAAAGTGTGGAGAAGGGGTTCAGCCGTGGTGGGGTTGTGGTGGGGCCCATAGTGTTGCCTATGCCGGGTGTGAGGTCATGACACAAGAGAGGTATGTTCAGAAAGTAAGAGTGGAAAAGAAAGTGTCTTATGCAGAGGCAGTGAGAGTAGTAAAGGGGAATGCTCCGAACACAACAGCTGTGGTGAGGACGCCCGGTCCCCAGAATGATCGTCAGCGTAATAATGGTATGATTATAGACCCCTTGGCATTAGTCACCTTTATTGCTGAGGTAGTAAGTAAGTAATCTTTATTTATATACCGCCTTTTCACTGCACATCGGAGTCTCAAAGCGGTTTACAATTGTGATTTTGTGTGGGGGTGCCAGTACAGGAGGCACATGCCAGACCTATTGTACATATTTTTAGTGGTAGGGGAAACCGGAGCACCCGGAGGAAACCTACGTAGACACGGGGAGAACATGCAAACTCCACTCAGAAAGGCCCTGGTCCAACCGGGATTCGAACCTAGGACCTTCTTGCTGAGAGGCGAGAGTGCTATCCACTCAGCCACCGTGCCGCCGAGGTAGTAAAGGGCATTGCTGAAGTTGAATCTAAAGATGAGAAAATTAAAGTCGTGGTGAGGGCAGCAGCTGATCTACTTGGAGTTTCAGGACTGACATGGGAAAAGGTGAGGGACAACCTCGGTCATCAGTCAAGTCGGGGATCATGATGATTACTCCTTCAATGGAATGCAAGAAGTTTACTGGCCAATGGACAGGAGTTAAAGCATTTTATTAGAGAACTTGATGAACAGCCTGATGTTATTTGTGTCCAGGAGACTTGGCTTAAGCCTTCATTTGATTTTGTTATATATGGTTATGCTGTGATTAGAGGTGATCGAGAGCATGGGGGAGGATGTGCCACATTTATTAGAAGTGATATTACGCACAGGGGGCTGGGAGTAGGTGGCAACCTGGAGTGTAGTGATTGAAATGTGGAATGGAGGGGAATCAATAGTGATCATAAACTTTTATAATCCATGTCGCAGTTTAGATCTTCAGAGTTTACTTTGCATTCAGGGGCAAGATCGGCAGAGAGTTATTTGGTGTGGTGACTTCAATGCCCATAGTGATGTATGGGGCAGTCGAAATACTGATGGCACTGGAAGGATTATAGAGGAGCTAATGGAAGAGCAAAACTTAGTCTGTTTAAAGGATGGGGCAGGTACCAGGTTTAATGCTGTAAATGGGACTGAGTCGGTCTTGGATTTAACCCTTGTGTCGAGTATTTGCGGGAGCCAGCCAGTGGAATGTCAGGTCAGAAACTACCTTGGGGAGTGACCATTACCCTATTTTGAGCAGGGTGGGGGGTAAAGCGTACTTGATACCTAGGGAAGGAGTTCAGAGGTGGGTCTTCTCCAGAGCTGACTGGAAGACATTTCAGAGAATGTGTGAGGAAGGTATGGATAATGTTATTGACTCAGATACCGTAGATAATGATGGAGGCGGTAGAACATTCTATACCTAAAAGTAAACCCGGACAGGGAAGAGCTCTTGTACCGTGGTGGACAGAGGATTGCCAAAAAGCTGTCAGAGCAAGGAACAAAGCATTCAGGCTTTATAGGAGAACTCTTAATATGCAGCATTTGATTCTCTATAAGAAAGCACAAGCCGTTGTTAGAAGGACGGTGAGGCAGGCAAAGAGAGCGAGTTGGAGAGGCTTCTGTTCAAAGATCGGGAGGACCACTCCTGTAGGAGAAGTCTGGAGGATGGTTAAGAGGATGGGAGGAAACAGACCGGATTGGGACTACCCTGTGTTAGTATCAGAGCACGGCACAGCAGTCTCAGATATTGACAAAGCAGAGGTTCTGGCTCAAAACTTTATGGTCCATAGCTCAGGAAACCTGTCAGAAGATGTGGTGAGGAGGAAAGCTCAGACTAGAGCCCAGTATCCTGATGATTTGGCGTGAATGTCTTTAAACCATCATTTGGACTCTCCAATAACTATGGATGAGGTAAACAGGGCACTAAGAAAAGCAAACCCAACATCTCCAGGTAAAGACCAAGTATGTTATTCTATGCTGAGTAATTTGGGGAGTGAGGGGCGTAAGAAGTTATTACTCCTGTACAATAAAGTTTGGATCGAGGGGAAGCTCCCCAGCTCCTGGAAGGAGGCTGTCATTGTGCCTGTCAAAAAGCCTGGGAAGGACCCATCGAAGCCCAGCAGCTATCGGCCAATTGCCCTTACCTCGAATATATGTAAAATTATGGAACGTGTGATTGTAGAGAGGTTATCATATGAGCTGGAGAAAAGAGGAGCATTGGTTGGTTTTCAGAGTGGTTCAGACTTGAGAATGAGGTCAGGAAGGCCCAGGTTAATAAAGAGTCAGTTGTAGCTGTGTTTTTTGACATAGAGAAAGTGTATGACATGATGTGGAAGGACTGGCTATTGATCAAATTATATGGGCTTAAGATTGGTGGTAGTGTTTTTAATTGGATCAGAGATTTCCTTTTTGGACAGAAGATCCAGGTGCGAATTGGATCGACCTATTCTAACCTGTATACAGTGGACAATGGAACTCCTCAAGGTAGTGCAATAAGTCCTTTGCTTTTTATCATAATGATCAGTTATGTGTCCTCTGCAGTGCAGTGTTGGCAGGTCCTTGTTTGCAGATGATGGGGCGTTATGGTGCAGAGATAGAAACATTGAATATCTTGTCGGCAAGATACAAGATGCTGTAAATTGTGTGATGGAGTGGGGATTTGATTGGGGGTTTAGATTCTTAGTGGAAAAAACTAAAACAGTAATTTTTACCTGGAAAAGGGTTGGAGAAGAGCTTAAAATTCAGCTTTATGGAGAGGAAATTGAGAGAGTAAGATCATTTAAGTTTTTGGGTGTCATTTTTGACTCTCATTTGACTTGGAAAGACCATATTGATAGAGTAGAAGGAAAATGTAAAAAAGTTATAAATGTAATGAGATGTGTGGCTGGGAGAAATTGGGGAGCGAGCTGCTCTGCACTAGTGAGGCTCTACCAAGCATTAATAAAGTCAATAATGGCCTATGGATGTGTGGCTTATGGGTCAGCAGCTCCATCTGTGTTAAAGAGGCTGGACGTAATACAGGCCCAAGCCTTGAGAGTGTGCTGTGGTGCATTTAATACCTCGCCGATAAATGCCTTGCAAGTGGAAATGGGAGAAATGCCGCTGGATCTGAGAAGAAAACAAATCATGGTAAATTACTGGTTGCATTTGGAAAGCCATGGAGAGTCCCATCCTACTAAACAGGTGCTCAGGGAATGCTGGGAGTATGGGAAAAGTCAGAAAAATCATTTTGGCAAAATAGGAAACCATTTGGCTTCAACCTGCGGATTAGTGCAGCCTTAGTGTTCTCAGCGGTGCCTCCGTGGCAGTATGTCCAGGTGCTGACTGGTTTTTACTAAAAGTGAAGAAAAAGGAGAAAAGAAAAGTTGATCTTGTTGAAGCCTTTTTTCATCGTGTCCAGGAATTGTATTCAGAGTATGTTCATGTATTCACAGATGGCCCTAAAGAGCCAGACACAGGAGTGACAGGTCTTGGTGTGTCAATCCCAGATAAGAGCATTAATATCAACAGACGAACATCTGATGGTTTGAGCGTGTACACGGTGGAGATGGTGGCCTTACGGTGGGTAGAGCTAACCAAGCAGAACAGGGTCTTGATCTGTCCAGATTCAGCTTCAGTCCTCTCCAGTATCCAGTCGCTTAACTCTAGCTCCTGTCAGGACATTTTGTGCAATATATTGATGACAGTTACCAGAATTCAACAGCAAAGGAGTAGTGTGCAGGTCCTATGGGTGCCTGCGCACAGTGGGATCCCTGGAAATGAGCAGCAGATAAAATGGCCAAGGAAGCGTTAAAAAAAGAACAGTGTTGAGCTGACAGTGAAAAGCAGCAAATCTGGAGCAAAGAGTGTGGTGTGGAGGCAGGTGGCTCTGGAGTGGCAGAAACGCTGGGATACATTTGTACCAGATAAAAAAAGAGGTGGCAGGTTTCTTGGGGGTCATAGAAGGGATGAAGTTGTGGTCACAAGATTAAGAATTGGTCACAGTGCACTTAATAAGACTTTGTGTCTTATAGGGAAACATAGGACAGGGATGTGTGAGGCGTTTCAGGAGGAAGAAGAATCAGTGGAGCATGTGGTTATGAGGTGTCGGGGTTACAGCGTCTGTAGGGAAGTCCTGAAAGAGCGTTTAAAGGCGCTAGGAATGAGACAACTCTAGAGAAAGGCAGTAGGGCACAAGTAGGAGTGTTGTTGGCATTTTTAATGGAAACTGGAGTGTATGAGAGGATAGGTTATGTTAGAAGCATAGGGTGTTAGGTGTATTTATTTTTATTTATTTTTATTTATTTTTATTTTATTATTAGCAGTATTATTCCCCCTCCCATGTTGGGACCATAGACTCACAGTCTATGGTTTGGGTTTTAGATTGTGAGCCTATTGTCTGACCCACTCACTAACAGAAGGTGGCGGTAATGCTCCACTAGTTGGCTGCCAACCGCTGTAAAAACCCAAAGAAGAAGAAGATGGGAGCTCGTCCACTGCACAGAACCGCTAGCTCTCACATGTGACTACATAAACTACTTTACAAACTCAAAACATGTATTCAAAAGGCTCTGAGTTATACATTTGGATTGGTAGCAACATAAATAACATTTTAATTTGGATATTCAAAGTTTTTTAATTATTCAAACCAAAATCATGACTAGTGAAAAACGTGACCCCACCTCCTCAGACGCTAGGCGCCGGGCGCAGTGAACCAAACACCTGTCTCTTAAAGTGACAGTACAGGATTATGAGCAACTCTACTAGTGACCTAAAAAAATGGGCTAAAACGTGCCATAAACATTAAGATGAAAATAAAACAGGATTTGGTGAAGCTCAAAATATAAAAAAGTATATTTTCCAATGGTTACACAAACAAAACATTGACACAGGTCTGTTCCTCCGATGTTAACTCCTTGTGTCGTTGCTTTTGTCGTTCTTCTTGGTTCTCTTCTTCCCATTCCTCAAAGGTTTTTTAATGTCCAAAAATGTTAAAGTTCACCTCAAAATCTGGCACTATTAGTTGCTACGGCTCATCTCCTAACTGATAGTTTATTTGATCCAGCTGTTACAGTTACTATGGCAACGACTGCGGTGGAGTGATATGGAGCATGGTTTTAAACTTACCGGGAAACTTGTGCTGAGGAGTGGGATCACACTCCTCAGCCTCCCCAGTAAGGTCTACTCCAAGGTACTGGAGAGGAGAGTTCGACCGATGGTTGAATCTCGGATTCAGGAGGAGCAGTGTGGTTTTGGTCCCGGCCGCGGACACTGGACCAGCTCTATACACAATACAATACAATGTATTCTTGTATAGCCCTAGGTCACAACAGAAGTCATCTCAGGATTTAACAAAACCATTGAAATCACCAACACAGGTCAGAGAATCAACAGTTAAAACACATGAAGAATATAAAGCACACACAGAAGAAAATGTCCATACATGTTGTAGAATGCTAAAGTGTCCTGATCATCACCAATCCTTTCTGTTGGACACTAACTGTCCAACAAGACCCTCCTGCATCCACAAGGAAAAACTCTTAAAAAACCCAGTGGGAAAAAGTGAGAAACCTTGGGGAGAACTAGGGAAACCCACAGGGAGGGAGACCCATATGAGAAAGGGATCCGCTCCTCCGGACGGACAGGCTAATGATCTAGGACCTAAGCTAGCTACAGGACGTGGACCAGTGGCCGCTGAACGTGGACAGGTCCGGTGCAGGACCAAAGCACTCCCAGGCGGGTCGGGCGGGGCAGTCCGCAGGTGTAGATGGAAGAGGCCAGGCTCAGAGATCCCGTCATCGTACCATGAAACAGACAATGGGACAACGGGTGAATAGCAATGAACAAACTACAGTCCTAATAATTCTAAACAGATAAAGCTCTACACTCTCCATCAGATACTTGAGGGTTCATGGGAGTTCGCCCAACCTGTCCACATGTGCTTTGTGGATTTGGAGAAGGCGTTCGACAGTGTTCCCCGGGGTGTCCTTTGGGGGGTCCTCCGGGAGTACGGGGTCCGAGGTCCTCTGCTGAGGGCCATCCGATCCCTGTATGACCGGAGCCAGAGCTGTGTTCGCATTGCCGGCAGTAAGTCAGACCTGTTCCCGGTGCATGTTGGCCTCCGCCAAGGCTGCCCTTTGTCACCGGTTCTGTTCACTGTGTTTATGGACAGAATTTCTAGGCGCAGCCAGGGGCCGGAGGGGGTCCGGTTCGGAGACCACAGGATTTCATCTCTGCTGTTGTCATGTGGAGAGGTGATGGAGGACTCAAAATGCAGGAATGCCAAAAAATAATTATTTAATGATAACAAAATAAAAGTCCAGGTTAAAACTCAAAAATCCAAAAACACAAGCAACCAGGAACAGGGCAGAACAAAACAGACAAAGACATGAACAACACAATGGACCAGCAACATGTGGAGAGGAGCACAGGGTACATACAGACACAGACTCAGGTGAAACACATCAGGGCGGGGCAGACAATCAAGACAGGGGAAACAGCACACAAAGTCAAAATCTAAACCACAGAGAAACAATGTCAAAATAAAACCAACCGGAAAAAACCACCTTTTTGCTAGACCGGAAAAAGGTGCCTTGCCCTCTCCAGGTCCTGGTCCTCTCCAGGAGCAGAGGTCCTTCCTCATGTGGAGGAGTTCAAGGAGTATCTCGGGGTCATGTTCACGAGTGAGGGAAGGATGGAGCGTGAGATTGACAGGCGGATCGGTGCAGCGTGCGCAGTGATGCGGTCGCTGTATCGGACCGTTGTGGTAAAGAGGGAGCAGAGCCGAAAGGCAAAGCTCTCGATGTATCGGACCGTTGTGGTAAAGAGGGAGCAGAGCCGAAAGGCAAAGCTCTCGATTTACCGGTCAATCTTCGTTCCCTCCCTCACCTATGGTCATGAGCTTTGGGTAATGATCGAAAGAACGAGATCGCGGATACAAGCGTCGAAATGAGCTTCCTCCGCAGAGTGGCTGCTCCCTTAGAGATAGGGTGAGGAGCTCAGTCACAAGGGAGGAGCTCGGAGTAGAGCCGCTACTCCTTCACGTCGAGAGGAACCAGTTGAGGTGGCTCGGGCATCTGTTCAGGATGCCTCCTGCACGCCTCCCTGGGGAGGTGTTCCGGGCACGTCCCACCGGGAGGAGGCCCCGAGGAAGACCTAGGACACTATGTCTCTCAGCTGGCCTGGGAACGCCTTGGGGTCCCCCCGGACGAGCTGGAGGAAGTGTGTGTGGATAGGGAAGTCTGGGCGTCTCTGCTTAGACTGCTGCCCCCGCGACCCGGCAACGGATGAAGCGGAAGAAAATGGATGGATGGATGGAAACGTGTGCAAGAAGTTAGCATTGGAATTCTCACAGACCATGGTATAAGTAAGGGATGATTTATATTACTCAGGTCATTATCGGAAATTAAGTACCGACTGAAATCGCCTTGATTTCCACTGGCACAGAAGGGAAGCACACTGTAAAGTGGGTAAGACTAATATTCGATCTCAAAGATCATGCAGCCACGAAGAAGCACAAGTCAAGGTGCCGGTGCTGTAATGGCAATAAACAATATCTTGGCTCTCATTAAACTGGCCTGTAGGGGGCGCATGAGCAGAGGTGGGACAGTGTTGCTCCCATTGAAAACCATGTAAAGTCTGTTTTGGAGTCAAAGGCTCTCCTCCTGTGCGGTGTACGGATGTTGGAACAGTCTTAATCGGGGACACTCAATACTAAGTGAGAACTAACAAATATTTCTCAAAGGTCTTGATTTTGGGCCTTTTGGGGAAAAAAAATAAATAGAAATTGCTGTGTTTCATTGGGGTGGCCTGCAGGGGGCGCTTATCGTCCGCCTCAGTCCAGTGATGTTTTCAAAGTGTCCTCCTTTATATGAGACCACAGTTGGAACATGAACAAACTCTTGCCTTTCTCTCTTTCGCACGGTTGCTACAACCTTACACCGCACAAAAAGGATGGCATTTTGACTGAAGACTGCCAGCTAAGATATTAGAGCTTCTTCTACCTACAGTATAGCTCTGTGTATAAACCCGGCAGACTGCAAAATTCAAAATTCAAATGTAGTAATACAGGTCGCCTGCAGATGGCGCCACAGACGGTTTTAGGCAGAAAGGTGATCTCAACTAATTTGCACCAAAGTCACCATTGGACCCTCATTTATACTGTTTAGCAGCAAAAAGTGGATTTGAGGGTGAGTTGTCCTTTGAGAAAGCTGCAGGTTCTGTCAGCTGAGGCTCAATTGTTTTACTTTACATTCAGAAAAATTTCCCTTACGGTGTAGTCTGCAGTACCGCGGCGCCCCCTGCGCCTGTGGGTGGGATGTACCTATAAACTAGTAATACTTTATCCAGTTATAGATCCATGAGTGACGCCCGTGAACGTGTGTGATCAACATGAAACTTTTCAGGCCGTGAGGAGCCCCTCCCGCAGGATAATGGTTTAGCGCATGCGTTAGCTGCACGAGCGGCTGTACCATTTGTGCATGTGTTAGTTGGATCCAGACTGACACATGGCTGAGAAAATGTCAATTCTAAAGTCCACAGCGGTTAAACTCTGCTGGTCCAACAAAATACCTCCCTCAGCCAAGTTCAACCAGACTAAAGCAGTTAAAGAGGAAAGAGCCATAAGTCAGTGCACGTGTTCATGGCGTCTGACCCGAAACTCACACTTGCTCTAATGAAGGCTTTTACATTTTCTCCCTCTACCGTCCTGTACATAGACTAAAAATTAACGGCCGTAGTCACGCCCATCTCCGCCGTTCTAACTAATGGGCCAAAAAATATGCTCTTCTGGAGCTATCCAAAATAGCCGCGAGTGGTCCCGCCCACAAATATTTGTGAAAAAACGCATCTGTGCATGCGTCAGCCGGCGCAGCTCCATTCATTTGAACGAGAGACTCCAAAAATTCACAGCGAGTAAACTAGAGTGGACCAAAAAAATCCACCCCCCTCAGCATTGACACACATGTGGAACGGAGCTTTGGACCAAGAGCCAACTTTTGGACCATCCTGTAAAGACGTTTTTGAGAGGTCTGCCAATGCTATATGTTAGTGTGGCATGTCGGTGTACACCTTACCCTGAGCTGATTGGTGGGCGTCACCGAGCAGTGCCCATAAAGACACGGGAACGCGCAGCGCGCACGCATATGTCTTTGTTTGGGTGCGTTGGTCACGGCGTTTGGTGACCGGCTGCCTCCTCTGTGGAGCACGCTTGTGGGCTCGGGCGCCACAGTCTGGGTTGTGCGTGTGTGCATGTCCTCCTCCTCGGTAAGTTGCTCATTGTCCATCCTTTATTGGTTGGCCCTGTGCCAAACCTGACCATCAAACACTGTTGCTTCAGACTTCGAGCTGCAGTAGGGACCAGCCAATAATCCACCTGGCTCTCCCCCTCCTCCCGCTGTCCGTGCGCACGAGTCTTGCGTTGGCCGGTAAGATCACAAAGTTTAGTTTAGTTTCCTCCAATCCTTCTAAGACTCGTGTCTCTCCTTTTGCAGGCACGGTTGTCCACGTGCGTTCCCAAGCGGGGGCCGCCGCCCCAGAAAAGAAATCGTTGTTTTGTCCATTCATTGTCCTCATACACAACATTCACCACTGTGCACTGTCCTCACGGTGCCGTGAAAGTCGCACTCTGATTTGCCTACGCACCAGCACTGCTGTGGGGCGTCTTCTGCGAGGCGTTCAGGTGCGCTCCGACTAAACGGCGTTCAACAGAAGTGATTAAATAACCTGGGTGGCGTTGTTGGTACTCCTATCAGTTAGTTTTTTTTGAAAGTCGAAAATCCACTCCGACTGCCACACTTGGCGTTGCTGTTGGCAGGATTGGACATTTAAAACTGAGATATGAACAGTGTTTAAACTTGTTTGTTGAAGTTATACTGTAAATGTGTTTATTGCTTCACTCATACATTTAAAACAATTTTTTGAGTTACATTTGTCTGGACAAAGCAACGGTTTCCCCTTTCAGGAGCGCAAAAGTTCAGGTCAGTGAAATTACTTTTGTTTACAGCTTACCCAAAGGTCGCATTACAGGTGCTCTTGGTCAGAATGGAGGAGGAGATGCAGCAGCTCAGAGAGCAACTGGCTCAGCTAGAGGCGGACAATGAGGGTCTTCGCCAGGAGAGGGCTGCGCCTCAGGCCGGCCCTGCTGGGGCTTTCCATGCTCCCGACGTCTCCTCTGACCAGGCCCGGTCACTGGGCTCTCGTACCCCCTCCACAGAGCGTGTGTTTGTGATGGCACGTGACCGTAAATGCCCCTTGTTTAATGGTAAGTCTGGCCTGTCTTTGAGTGAATGGCTTGAGGAAGCACAGGCATGCATGCGAGCTAGACACCTTTCTACTGTTGAGCAGGCATTCTTCCTCTTTGATCACCTGGAGGGTGAGGCTAAAGTTGAAATAAAATTTCGTCCAGCAGAAGAGCGGGAAAACCCAAAGAGACTTACAGAGATACTTCAGGAGCTCTATGGTTGTGTGCAGCCATATGTGAACCTGCAGCAAGCATTTTTCTCCAGGCGTCAGGAGGAAGGCGAGACTTTACAAGAGTTCTCACTGGCTCTAATGGCTTTAATGGACCAGGTAAAGCAGCGTGCCCCAGACAGAGTGCCCAACTCCAATGTGCTCCTTCGCGACCAATTCACTGAACATGTATTTGATAGCGCTCTACGCAGAGACTTGAAATGGTTTATTCGGAACAATCCGACAGCCACTTTACCCACAAGTAAGGGCAGAGGCCCTCAGGTGGGAGCGGGAGGGACTCCCAGCCCCTTTTAGAGAGCGTAGCTTCTCTCTTCCTTCGGTTCGTGGCCTCCAGTTTGAGGTCAGGGGTTCCACACGCCCCACTCAGGCCTCACCTACTCCAAACCCGGGGCTAAATGAGGTGATGGAACTGCTTAAACGTCAGCAAGATCAACTTAACCAGTTGACTCAAACAGTCGCCTCTTTGAAAGCTCCTCGGCCAAATACACCTCCACGAGCTGCCATTATCTGCCGTAGGTGCGAACAGCCTGGTCACTATGCCAGTGAATGTGATGGTGTGAGAGTTTACCGCCCCTCACGGGCCACTTCAGCCATCAGATCTTCACATGCCAACCATTCGGAAAATTGAAGCCCTCTGAACTGTGGAGCCAACGTTCAGAAGGGGCCTCTACCGGCTCGCAGGTAAATGGATACACAGAATTAATGGCGTCATGCCCAACAGTCACTGTAGATATGGGAGGGGTTCAGGTTGTTAGCTTGGTGGACACAGGTTCTATGGTGTCCACAATAACTGAACGTTTCTTTAGGGAGCATTTCGAACCCTGGGGCCCTGATCGTCTCCACTCCTGCCATTGGTTATGTTATGGCAAGTTGGTTAGCCTCATGGACGCCAACTCACCCCCCGCTGTTCTATTCAATTAACCTGCAGGAAGGAACCGGTCTCCCCCCTGCACCGACAGACATGACGCAAATTACTATCTCACCTTTGCCCCTTTTGCATTTTGCATCTCTATCGGTCCGTATGTCTGCATCTCTATTGACCTTTTACATTCTGCATGTCTATTGTCCCTTCTGTTTGCATCTCCATGGCACAAAGATTGTCTCTCACCAGGCAAGGCGCCTCGCCATCTGGATGCCCGTCTCAAACTGTGACCCCTCCCACCTTTTGTGGGCGTGACTGTCTTTCATGTGTTGTCTATGTAAACGGGGACCTGGGACTGGCCCCGGTAGAACTGATGTACGCTATTTTGTGTATGTGAGTTCTCCGCACGTGTGTTATAATAAACTTACGCTCCTGATTAAGACAAATACCTTTCCAGCTTTTTCCTTACTGTGGATAGAAACTCCCACGACAATTTGGCGTTGCTGGCACGTTCTATGTCTGATTTTTTTTTCCGGCGTGGAGACGATCGTGTGTTGTTTGGCCGACCTGGGATTTACTACAAAAAACCAGCCTCCCAACTCACTTAGCGTTTGACGAGAAGACGGGAGGGACACCGCTCGCCTCGCGCAGGAAAAACTATTCGACTACAGGACCATAAAAGAACCTGATTTGGTGAGTTTTTTATATACGTAACTCTTGTTCTATTGTTTTGATCTGAAAGTTGCGTCCCTCAGCTTTAAGACACTACTTCCTCTTGTGCAGATACAGCTTGGGTTACTCCCGGAGAGCTCAGCTCTTCACAAACTCAGAGATCATGAAGAAGAGGACGGTGATCGGGCCCCACAGAGGAGCAGGAGGAGTCCTGGACCCCAGGAGGAAGGTGTGTCTAACACACACACACACACACATACATACACAGTTCCAGTCTCTGCAGAGGGAGGAGCTCAGAGTAGAGCCGCTGCTTCTCTCTGGGTCTGTGCTGATGGTGTCTCTCTCTCACAGAAGCTGCTCCAGGGGTCCTGCCCCTCGCCTCAGCCCGCTCAGGGAGAGACCACCCAGTGTGCAGACCTGCCCTACCCCTCTCCCCCCCGCAGGACCCTCAGTCCAGACCCACACCACAACCCAGACCCAGACCCGGGCCGCTGGGACGTGGACCAGGTCTACCACTTCATCTGCTCGCTGCCCGGTAACTTTGTTCTCTCTCTGGTCTCTCTCTCCGGTCCCTCGCTGGTCCCTCTCTGGTCCGTCCCTGGTCTCAGACCTCTGGTGTCTGTGCAGGTTGCCTGGACATTGCTGAGGAGTTCCGCTCTCAGGAGATTGATGGTCAGGCTCTGCTGCTGCTGAACGAGGACCATCTGTTGGGAACCATGAACATCAAACTGGGACCAGCACTGAAGCTATACGCCCACATCTGCCTGCTGCGAGACCAGGACTGAGACTAAGACCAGGACCGAGACCAATACGGGGACCGGTAACAGGACAAGGACCATGTGTGTAGCGCTTTAGCCTGGTCGTACCACACCATAGTACAAATTTCATTTCATACTAAGGTCTGGAGGTGCTCCATTGAGCTCCGTGAACAGGTGGGAGGGGTTAACTCCTTTTGCAGATTGAAACGATTGGATCTGAGTTTACATGACGTATGTAATGCGCCAGAGTCTGTTGTTAGCATTAGCATTTAGCCTAGCTTTAGCCATCTCCTTTGCTGCTAACGGAGCCCGTGGGGAGTAGCGCCACAATTTTTTCCAGTGATTACATTTGCTAAAAATTCCTCTTGCTCCTGCTTCAATTTCTCGATAGAACCAGACCGGATTACTTTACTTTACTATCGCATTTTTCGGCATTACCAAACTACGACCTTCACGTTCGACGCAAACTCTTAACATCACCCACAACTATCTACAACACCCGCCTTCCGCGCTCTCTGATTGGACGGTTGAAATTCAACAGATTGTATTCGCTAACACAGGGACCAGACCCAGAGTGTACGGATGGATAAGACCAGGCTAGGCTTATATTGTACTGATAGATTTTTGTAGTCACTGAAATTGACCCAAAAGTCTTTGAAGCTGCACTTAAAGCTGAGGGACCTAACTTTGTCATTATCTGACTCTTAGGGCCGAGAGCTGTGGTCAAAATCACACACATGTGAAAAGAGTTAGGTCCCTCAGCTTTATTCTGAAAGGGCGTAAACATAGATCCCTCTGATGGTGGCTTTGTGCGCTGTCGTCATAGTAACAGAGGCTCCTCCCCGGTCGTGTCATACTCCAAAAATCCACTCCGGTTAAAGACTGTAGTATTTATGTATGAGGCTCTCTCTGGTCACTCTCTTTGCGCTCTCTCTGGTCACTCTCGCTCGGTTCTCTTTCTGGTCTCTCCCTCTCTTTGGTCTCTCTCTCCCCCGGTCTCTTTCTGGTTTCTCTGGACAATGTGAAACGCTTCAGGGTTTTGTTGAATGTCTGTTTTGTTAATTATTCACTGATGAAGAATAAACTAGTTTTATATGTTTGTAACATTTGTCCTGTGTTCGTTGTACAGTCTGGTTCTCTGCAGGCTCCAGTCTGACCGACAGGGGGCGCTGTGACTGGAATGGAAATGTGATACACTTCTTACTGATAAAGCAGAGAATCTTTCAGAGCCGATATCTGCATGAAGCTACAGGGGACTATCAACTTCTCTCTGGTCTCTCTCTCTCTGGTCTCTCTCTCTCTCTGGTCTCTCTCTCTCTGGTCTCTCTCTCTGGTCTCTCTCTCTCTGGTCTCTCTCTCTCTGGTCTCTCTACTTTAATACATTTGTTGCAGGAAGGTTTGAAAGATGTTTCTCAAACATTTTACTCAAAAAAAACAATATATTTTAATTTCATTTATTGAAGATGAATCAAAGTCAAAATATTACAATAAATTAAAACATTTTCCAAAAATCAATATTCAATTTTTTTTTATCATTGTTTTTCAACAACAAAAATTGTAGGTCACCCTCTGGTCTCCTTCTCTGGTCCCTCTCTCTGATCTCTCCCTGGTCTCTCTTTGCGCTCCCTCTGGTCGGTCTCTCTCTCTGTCTCTGGTCTCTCCCTCTCTCTCTCTGGTCTCTCCCTCTCTGGTCTATCCCTCTCTGGTCTCTCCCTCTCTCTCTGGTCTATCCCTCTCTGGTCTCTCCCTCTCTCTCTCTCTGGTCTCTCGCTCTCTCTGGTCTCTCCCTCTCGCCCTCTCTGGTCTCTCCCTCTCGCCCTCTCTGGTCTCTCCCTCTCGCCCTCTCTGGTCTCTCCCTCTCGCCCTCTCTGGTCTCTCCCTCTCGCTTTCTCTGGTCTCTCCCTCTCCCTCTCTGGTCTCTCGCTCTCTGGTCTGGTCTCTCCCTCTCGCTCTCTGGTCTCTCCCTCTCTCTCTCTGGTCTCTCCCTCTCGCTCTCTGGTCTCTGTCTTGTGGGTAAGAAGGAGAGATGGAGTCAGAATCTTTAATTCAAAGTGAGAAACCTCCCAGAGCTGAGGCCACCGTTTCCAGGCCAGTCACATGTTCAGGCAGCCGTCCTCGCTACAGCTGGGCCCCTGGAGTCAGAGGGACAGGTTTAGACAAGACCTCACCGCCAGCAGGTCCCCACCAAGCACCCCACCTCACCGCCAGCAGGTCCCCACCAAGCACCCCACCTCACCGCCAGCAGGTCCCCACCAAGCACCCCACCTCACCGCCAGCAGGTCCCCTCCAAGCACCCCACCTCACCGCCAGCAGGTCCCCTCCAAGCACCCCACCTCACCGCCAGCAGGTCCCCACCAAGCACCCCACCTCACCACCAGCAGGTCCCCACCAAGCACCCGAGAGAAGAGCCTTTGATTCAGGAGAGAGAGAGAAGCTGGTCTGTGCTTTAAATCTAGTTTAATGGTTTTAACTCAGAAAAACAACTTTTTTTTTGGTTCATATAATTGGAACATACAGGCCAGAGAGACAAGAGAGAGTGAGACCAGAGAGACAAGAGAGAGTGAGACCAGAGAGAGTGAGACCAGAGAGACAAGAGAGAGTGAGACCAGAGAGACAAGAGAGAGTGAGACCAGAGAGAGTGAGCCCAGAGAGACAAGAGAGAGTGAGGCCAGAAAGAGTGAGACCAGAGAGACAAGAGAGAGTGAGACCAGAGAGACAAGAGAGAGTGAGACCAGAGAGAGTGAGCCCAGAGAGACAAGAGAGAGTGAGACCAGAGAGAGTGAGACCAGAGAGACAAGAGAGAGTGAGACCAGAGAGACAAGAGAGAGTGAGACCAGAGAGAGTGAGACCAGAGAGAGTGAGACCAGAGAGACAAGAGAGAGTGAGACCAGAGAGACAAGAGAGAGTGAGACCAGAGAGAGTGAGACCAGAGAGACAAGAGAGAGTGAGGCCAGAGAGACAAGAGAGAGTGAGGCCAGAGAGAGTGAGACCAGAGAGACAAGAGAGAGTGAGGCCAGAGAGAGTGAGACCAGAGAGACAAGAGAGAGTGAGACCAGAGAGAGTGAGACCAGAGAGACAAGAGAGAGTGAGACCAGAGAGAGTGAGACCAGAGAGAGAGAGACCAGAGAGAGTGAGACCAGAGAGACAAGAGAGAGTGAGACCAGAGAGAGTGAGACCAGAGAGACAAGAGAGAGTGAGGCCAGAGAGACAAGAGAGAGTGAGGCCAGAGAGAGTGAGACCAGAGAGACAAGAGAGAGTGAGGCCAGAGAGAGTGAGACCAGAGAGACAAGAGAGAGTGAGACCAGAGAGAGTGAGACCAGAGAGACAAGAGAGAGTGAGACCAGAGAGAGTGAGACCAGAGAGACAAGAGAGAGTGAGACCAGAGAGACAAGAGAGAGTGAGACCAGAGAGAGTGAGACCAGAGAGACAAGAGAGAGTGAGACCAGAGAGAGTGAGACCAGAGAGAGAGAGACCAGAGAGAGTGAGACCAGAGAGACAAGAGAGAGTGAGACCAGAGAGACAAGAGAGAGTGAGACCAGAGAGACAAGAGAGAGTGAGACCAGAGAGAGTGAGCCCAGAGAGACAAGAGAGAGTGAGGCCAGAGAGAGTGAGACCAGAGAGACAAGAGAGAGTGAGACCAGAGAGAGTGAGACCAGAGAGACAAGAGAGAGTGAGACCAGAGAGAGTGAGACCAGAGAGAGAGAGACCAGAGAGAGTGAGACCAGAGAGACAAGAGAGAGTGAGACCAGAGAGACAAGAGAGAGTGAGACCAGAGAGAGTGAGACCAGAGAGACAAGAGAGAGTGAGGCCAGAGAGACAAGAGAGAGTGAGGCCAGAGAGAGTGAGACCAGAGAGACAAGAGAGAGTGAGGCCAGAGAGAGTGAGACCAGAGAGACAAGAGAGAGTGAGACCAGAGAGAGTGAGACCAGAGAGACAAGAGAGAGTGAGACCAGAGAGAGTGAGACCAGAGAGAGTGAGACCAGAGAGACAAGAGAGAGTGAGACCAGAGAGAGTGAGACCAGAGAGACAAGAGAGAGTGAGGCCAGAGAGACAAGAGAGAGTGAGGCCAGAGAGAGTGAGACCAGAGAGACAAGAGAGAGTGAGGCCAGAGAGAGTGAGACCAGAGAGACAAGAGAGAGTGAGACCAGAGAGAGTGAGACCAGAGAGACAAGAGAGAGTGAGACCAGAGAGAGTGAGACCAGAGAGACAAGAGAGAGTGAGACCAGAGAGACAAGAGAGAGTGAGACCAGAGAGAGTGAGACCAGAGAGACAAGAGAGAGTGAGACCAGAGAGAGTGAGACCAGAGAGAGAGAGCCCAGAGAGAGTGAGACCAGAGAGACAAGAGAGAGTGAGACCAGAGAGACAAGAGAGAGTGAGACCAGAGAGACAAGAGAGAGTGAGACCAGAGAGAGTGAGACCAGAGAGAGAGACCAGAGAGAGTGAGACCAGAGAGACAAGAGAGAGTGAGACCAGAGAGACAAGAGAGAGTGAGACCAGAGAGACAAGAGAGAGTGAGACCAGAGAGAGTGAGACCAGAGAGACAAGAGAGAGTGAGACCAGAGAGACAAGAGAGAGTGAGACCAGAGAGAGTGAGACCAGAGAGACAAGAGAGAGTGAGACCAGAGAGACAAGAGAGAGTGAGACCAGAGAGACAAGAGAGAGTGAGACCAGAGAGACAAGAGAGAGTGAGACCAGAGAGAGTGAGCCCAGAGAGACAAGAGAGAGTGAGGCCAGAAAGAGTGAGACCAGAGAGACAAGAGAGAGTGAGACCAGAGAGAGTGAGCCCAGAGAGACAAGAGAGAGTGAGGCCAGAGAGACAAGAGAGAGTGAGACCAGAGAGAGTGAGCCCAGAGAGACAAGAGAGAGTGAGGCCAGAGAGAGTGAGACCAGAGAGACAAGAGAGAGTGAGACCAGAGAGAGTGAGACCAGAGAGACAAGAGAGAGTGAGACCAGAGAGAGTGAGACCAGAGAGAGAGAGACCAGAGAGAGTGAGACCAGAGAGACAAGAGAGAGTGAGACCAGAGAGACAAGAGAGAGTGAGACCAGAGAGAGTGAGACCAGAGAGACAAGAGAGAGTGAGGCCAGAGAGACAAGAGAGAGTGAGGCCAGAGAGAGTGAGACCAGAGAGACAAGAGAGAGTGAGGCCAGAGAGAGTGAGACCAGAGAGACAAGAGAGAGTGAGACCAGAGAGAGTGAGACCAGAGAGACAAGAGAGAGTGAGACCAGAGAGAGTGAGACCAGAGAGAGAGAGACCAGAGAGAGTGAGACCAGAGAGACAAGAGAGAGTGAGACCAGAGAGAGTGAGACCAGAGAGACAAGAGAGAGTGAGGCCAGAGAGACAAGAGAGAGTGAGGCCAGAGAGAGTGAGACCAGAGAGACAAGAGAGAGTGAGGCCAGAGAGAGTGAGACCAGAGAGACAAGAGAGAGTGAGACCAGAGAGAGTGAGACCAGAGAGACAAGAGAGAGTGAGACCAGAGAGAGTGAGACCAGAGAGACAAGAGAGAGTGAGACCAGAGAGACAAGAGAGAGTGAGACCAGAGAGAGTGAGACCAGAGAGACAAGAGAGAGTGAGACCAGAGAGAGTGAGACCAGAGAGAGAGAGACCAGAGAGAGTGAGACCAGAGAGACAAGAGAGAGTGAGACCAGAGAGACAAGAGAGAGTGAGACCAGAGAGACAAGAGAGAGTGAGACCAGAGAGAGAGACCAGAGAGAGTGAGACCAGGGAGACAAGAGAGAGTGAGACCAGAGAGACAAGAGAGAGTGAGACCAGAGAGACAAGAGAGAGTGAGACCAGAGAGAGTGAGACCAGAGAGACAAGAGAGAGTGAGACCAGAGAGAGTGAGACCAGAGAGACAAGAGAGAGTGAGGCCAGAGAGAGTGAGACCAGAGAGACAAGAGAGAGTGAGGCCAGAGAGAGTGAGACCAGAGAGACAAGAGAGAGTGAGGCCAGAGAGAGTGAGACCAGAGAGACAAGAGAGAGTGAGACCAGAGAGAGTGAGACCAGAGAGAGAGAGACCAGAGAGAGTGAGACCAGAGAGACAAGAGAGAGTGAGACCAGAGAGACAAGAGAGAGTGAGACCAGAGAGAGAGAGACCAGAGAGAGTGAGACCAGAGAGACAGACCAGAGAGAGAGATACCACAGAGAGGCCAAAGAGAGAAACCCCTCTGTTTAGAGCCCTGTGAGTCACTAACTGCCTCTTTGTGACAGAATCAAATGTATCCCTATATACAGCTCTAATGCTGTGGTTTGAAAGTTACGGACCCGAGCTTTAACACTCAACACAAACACAGACCGAGAGAAAGAGGAAACAGCAGGAACTCTTGTGCTTAGAACAGACACTGCACGATGTCCGAGTGGGTGTGGTCAGACTGTGTCCGAGTGGGTGTGGTCAGACCGTGTCCGAGTGGGTGTGGTCAGACCGTGTCCGAGTGGGTGTGGTCAGACCGTGTCCGAGTGGGTGTGGTCAGACCGTGTCCGAGTGGGTGTGGTCAGACCGTGTCCGAGTGGGTGTGGTCAGACCGTGTCCGAGTGGGTGTGGTCAGACCGTGGCCGAGTGGGTGTGGTCAGACCGTGGCCGAGTGGGTGTGGTCAGACCGTGTCCGAGTGGGTGTGGTCAGACCGTGTCCGAGTGGGTGTGGTCAGACTGGGCACAGATGGAACCAACCGCCAAGAAACAAGATCAAAGAAAAAGCAAGACAAATTTAGGAATAGTTTGTGAGAAGCCAGGTCTCTGTATAGAAAGTGTCCTGGATTTTGAGCCTAAAGGGTTCGCTCTGTTCTGGATCAGGGACCAGCACCAGGACGAGTACCAGAAGCAGTACCAGGCCCAGCACCAGCACCAGGACCAGTCTATACCTTGCTGCGGAACAGCGGCTTGGCGCCCGGGCCGCAGTACTCGTTGTAGATGAGTTTGAAGAGGAAGAGGTGGAAGAGGGTGATGAGGGAGAAGACACTGAACCAGAAGAGGAAGGGCAGGCCGCGCTCCCTGCTGGCCATGTGCTCCTGGTGCGCCACGATGGTCTTGACGTGCAGCGTGTGGCGGAGTTCCTGCAGGTGCCGCAGGTCTGTGGAGATGTAGAGCAGCGGCGTGACGGGCTGTGTCACCATGACAGGGAAGGTGTGACCTCTGACCTCGGCGCTCAGCTCCACCGGCTCGTTCATGCAGCCCGCCTCGCAGGCGAACAGCTGCAGCGGCTTCTCCTGCGGCTTCAGCCACACGTGCAGGAAGGGCTTCCCCTCGGCGTCCAGCCGCACGGCGAGGCTCAGCGCCGCGCTGTGGTAGTGGATCCCACGCAGAGCGTAGCTGTTGTGGAGGACGTCAGGGTCGGCCTGGAACTGCAGGTGGTGCTCCGTGAACTGCAGGCCTCCGAAGCTCAGCACCATGGCCTGCACCACACCATGTGCGCCTGCGCTCACCAGGTCCTTACAGCCGCGTTTCTGCAGCGTGAGCGTCCACAGCGTGGCGAGCTGCAGGATGTGAGCGGCGCCGCTGAGCCTGTCGGGCCACAGCGTGTCTGCGTGCATGGTGGCGTGGCCGCTGAAGCAGTGGTCAGAGAACCTCACGCTGGACTCTAACCGCGAGCGCTCGTCCTGCGGCAGACGCACGTCCAGCAGCGGCGCCGCCGCCGCGCTCAGCACGTAGTAAAGCGTGGAGTTCACTGTGCGGCTGGAGGGCGTGTGTGCGTCCGTGATCACATGCATCTCTACACCTGTGGAGAGAGGGAGGGGTTAGAGAGAGAGGGAGAGAGAGGGAGAGAGGGAGGGGTTAGAGAGAGAGGGAGGGGTTAGAGAGAGAGGGAGGGGTTAGAGAGAGGAAGGGTTAGAGAGAGAGGAAGGGTTAGAGAGAGAGGGAGGGTTAGAGAGAGAGGGAGGGTTAGAGAGAGAGGGAGGGGTTAGAGAGAGAGGGAGGGGTTAGAGAGAGGGAGGGTTAGAGAGAGAGGGAGGGGTTAGAGAGAGAGGGAGGGGTTAGAGAGAGGGAGGGTTAGAGAGAGAGGGAGGGTTAGAGAGAGACGGAGGGGTTAGAGAGACAGGGAGGGGTTAGAGAGAGAGGGAGGGGTTAGAGACAGAGGGAGGGGTTAGAGAGAGAGGGAGGGGTTAGAGAGAGAGGGAGGGGTTAGAGAGAGAGGGAGGGGTTAGAGAGAGAGGGAGGGTTAGAGAGAGAGGAAGGGTTAGAGAGAGAGGAAGGGTTAGAGGGAGGGTTAGAGAGAGAGGGAGGGGTTAGAGAGAGAGGGAGGGTTAGAGAGAGAGGGAGGGTTAGAGAGAGAGGGAGGGGTTAGAGAGAGAGGGAGGGGTTAGAGAGAGAGGGAGGGGTTAGAGAGAGAGGAAGGGTTAGAGAGAGAGGAAGGGTTAGAGAGAGAGGGAGGGGTTAGAGAGAGAGGGAGGGTTAGAGAGAGAGGAAGGGTTAGAGAGAGAGGAAGGGTTAGAGAGAGGGAGGGTTAGAGAGAGGGAGGGTTAGAGAGAGAGGAAGGGTTAGAGAGAGGGAGGGTTAGAGAGAGAGAGGGAGGGTTAGAGAGAGAGGGAGGGTTAGAGAGAGGGAGGGTTAGAGAGAGGGAGGGTTAGAGAGAGGAAGGGTTAGAGAGAGGGAGGGTTAGAGAGAGAGGAAGAGTTAGAGAGAGAGGAAGGGTTAGAGAGAGAGGGAGGGGTTAGAGAGAGAGGAAGGGTTAGAGAGAGAGGAAGGGTTAGAGAGAGAGGAAGAGTTAGAGAGAGAGGAAGGGTTAGAGAGAGAGGAAGGGTTAGAGAGAGAGGAAGGGTTAGAGAGAGGAAGGGTTAGAGAGAGAGGAAGGGTTAGAGAGAGGGGGGGTTAGAGAGGGAGGGTTAGAGAGGGAGGGTTAGAGAGAGGGAGGGTTAGAGAGAGAGGAAGGGTTAGAGAGAGAGGGAGGGGTTAGAGAGAGAGGGAGGGGTTAGAGACAGAGGGAGGGGTTAGAGACAGAGGGAGGGGTTAGAGAGAGAGGGAGGGGTTAGAGAGAGGGAGGGTTAGAGAGAGGGAGGGTTAGAGAGAGGAAGGGTTAGAGAGAGGGAGGGTTAGAGAGAGAGGAAGAGTTAGAGAGAGAGGGAGGGGTTAGAGAGAGAGGGAGGGGTTAGAGAGAGAGGAAGGGTTAGAGAGAGAGGGAGGGGTTAGAGAGAGAGGAAGGGTTAGAGAGAGAGGAAGGGTTAGAGAGAGAGGAAGAGTTAGAGAGAGAGGAAGGGTTAGAGAGAGAGGGAGGGAGGGTTAGAGAGAGAGAGGGTTAGAGAGAGAGGAAGGGTTAGAGAGAGAGGAAGGGTTAGAGAGAGGAAGGGTTAGAGAGAGAGGGAGGGTTAGAGAGAGAGGAGAGAGGGAGGGTTAGAGAGAGGAAGGGTTAGAGAGAGAGGAGGGTTAGAGAGAGAGGAGGGTTAGAGAGAGAGGAGGGTTAGAGAGAGAGGGAGGGTTAGAGAGAGGGAGGGTTAGAGAGAGAGGGAGGGTTAGAGAGAGAGGGAGGGTTAGAGAGAGAGGAGGGTTAGAGAGAGAGGGAGGGTTAGAGAGAGAGGGAGGGTTTAGAGAGAGAGGGAGGGGTTAGAGAGAGAGGGAGGGGTTAGAGAGAGAGGGAGGGGTTAGAGAGAGAGGAGGGTTAGAGAGAGAGGAGGGTTAGAGGGAGAGAGGGAGGGAGAGAGAAGAGAGAGAGGGTAGAGAGAGAGAGAGGAGAGGGAGAGGTAGAGGGAGAGAGGGTTAGAGAGAGAGGAGGGTTAGAGAGAGGGAGGGTTAGAGAGAGAGGAAGGGTTAGAGAGAGAGGAGGGTTAGAGAGAGAGGAAGGGTTAGAGAGAGAGGAGGGTTAGAGAGAGGGGAGGGTTAGAGAGAGGGAGGAAAGGGTTAGAGAGAGGGAAGGGTTAGAGAGAGAGGAAGGGTTAGAGAGAGAGGAGGGTTAGAGAGAGAGGAGGGTTAGAGAGAGAGGAAGGGTTAGAGAGAGAGGGAGGGTTAGAGAGAGAGGGAGGGGTTAGAGAGAGAGGAGGGGTTAGAGAGAGAGGGAGGGGTTAGAGAGAGAGGGAGGGGTTAGAGAGAGGGAGGGGTTAGAGAGAGAGGGAGGGGTTAGAGAGAGAGGGAGGGGTTAGAGAGAGAGGAGGGGTTAGAGAGAGAGGGAGGGGTTAGAGAGAGAGGGAGGGGTTAGAGAGAGAGGAAGGGGTTAGAGAGAGAGGGAGGGGTTAGAGAGAGAGGAGGGGTTAGAGAGAGAGGAAGGGTTAGAGAGGGAGGGTTAGAGAGAGAGGAAGGGGTTAGAGAGAGGGAGGGTTACAGAGAGAGAGGGAGGGTTAGAGAGAGAGGAAGGGTTAGAGAGAGGGAGGGTTAGAGAGAGAGAGGGAGGGTTAGAGAGAGAGGAAGGGTTAGAGAGAGAGGGAGGGTTAGAGAGAGAGGAAGGGTTAGAGAGAGGAAGGGTTAGAGAGAGGGAGGGTTAGAGAGAGAGGAAGGGTTAGAGAGAGAGGAAGGGTTAGAGAGAGGAAGGGTTAGAGAGAGGGAGGGGTTAGAGAGAGAGGAAGGGTTAGAGAGAGAGGGAAGGGTTAGAGAGAGAGGAAGGGTTAGAGAGAGGAAGGGTTAGAGAGAGGGAGGGGTTAGAGAGAGAGGAAGGGGTTAGAGAGAGAGGGAGGGGTTAGAGAGAGAGGGAGGGG
Source organism: Knipowitschia caucasica (assembly GCA_964034765.1). Taxonomy (NCBI): domain Eukaryota; kingdom Metazoa; phylum Chordata; class Actinopteri; order Gobiiformes; family Gobiidae; genus Knipowitschia; species Knipowitschia caucasica. The sequence continues at coordinate 44,214,007 of OZ035827.1, read as the reverse complement.
TTAGAGAGAGGGAGGGTTAGAGAGAGAGGGAGGGGTTAGAGAGAGGAAGGGTTAGAGAGAGAGGAGAGAGAGAGGAGGGGTTAGAGAGAGAGGGAGGGGTTAGAGAGAGAGGAAGGGGTTAGAGAGAGAGGGAGGGGTTAGAGAGAGAGGGAGGGGTTAGAGAGGGAGGGTTGAGAGAGGTTAGAGAGAGAGGGAGGGGTTAGAGAGAGAGGGAGGGGTTAGAGAGAGAGGGAGGGGTTAGAGAGAGAGGAGAGGGGTTAGAGAGAGAGGAAGGGGTTAGAGAGAGAGGAGGGGTTAGAGAGAGAGGGAGGGGTTAGAGAGAGAGGAGGGGTTAGAGAGAGAGGAGGTTAGAGAGAGGGAGGGTTAGAGAGAGGAAGGGGTTAGAGAGAGGGAGGGTTACAGAGAGAGAGGGAGGGTTAGAGAGAGAGGAAGGGTTAGAGAGAGGAGGGTTAGAGAGAGAGAGGGAGGGTTAGAGAGAGAGGAAGGGTTAGAGAGAGGGGAGGGTTAGAGAGAGAGGAAGGGTTAGAGAGAGGAAGGGTTAGAGAGAGGGAGGGTTAGAGAGAGAGGAAGGGTTAGAGAGAGGAAGGGTTAGAGAGAGGGAGGGGTTAGAGAGAGAGGAAGGGTTAGAGAGAGAGGGAGGGGTTAGAGAGAGAGGAAGGGTTAGAGAGGGAGGGTTAGAGAGAGAGGGAGGGTTAGAGAGAGAGGAAGGGTTAGAGAGAGGGAGGGTTAGAGAGAGAGGGAGGGTTAGAGAGAGAGGAGGGGTTAGAGAGAGGAAGGGTTAGAGAGAGAGGAAGTGTTAGAGAGAGAGGAAGTGTTAGAGAGAGAGGAAGGGTTAGAGAGAGAGGGGGGGGTTAGAGAGAGAGGAAGGGTTAGAGAGAGAGGGAGGGTTAGAGAGAGAGGAAGGGTTAGAGAGAGGGAGGGTTAGAGAGAGAGGGAGAGAGGGGAAAGAACCATGTGTGTATTGTCGGACCTGAGATGAACAGGTCGCTCCAGGCCTGTTGATGGTGTGTGACCAGTTCGTCCACACTGATGTGCATCACTTCCTGGAGCTCCTTCTTGGCGGCCTCTCGCAGCGCGCTCAGAGCCTCGTCAGCGTGCGCTGCCTCCAGTGGCTCGGAGGTGTGCACCACCGTCAGCAGCTGCTCACGCTGCTCAGACTTTGGCGCCACCTGCAGGTGAGAGCCCAGTCTGCGAGAGGCCGCCACCACCAGCAGCACGCGGCTCTGGTCCAGCTGCACGCGGCCCGACCACAGCAGCGCCTCCGTGTCTTTGTCCAGACGCTCCACGCTGCTCAGGAAGTGTGCTCCGCCGCTCTGCGACAGCTCCACGGTCGCTGTGCGCTCTGTGGGGTTGTGGATGTGGAGCCTCTGCACGAACACATGCGGCAGGCTACGGTGGGCCATCAACTCCTCCCTGAGAGAACCATATCACTGTTTATATGGACCAGAGAGAGACCAGAGAGAGAGACCAGAGAGAGACCAGAGAGAGACCAGAGAGAGAGACCAGAGAGAGACCAGAGAGAGACCAGAGAGAGACCAGAGAGAGAGACCAGAGAGAGAGACCAGAGAGAGAGACCAGAGAGAGAGACCAGAGAGAGAGACCAGAGAGAGAGACCAGAGAGAGAGACCAGAGAGAGAGACCAGAGAGAGACCAGAGAGAGACCAGAGAGAGAGACCAGAGAGAGAGACCAGAGAGAGACCAGAGAGAGAGACCAGAGAGAGACCAGAGAGAGAGACCAGAGAGAGAGACCAGAGAGAGACCAGAGAGAGAGACCAGAGAGAGAGACCAGAGAGAGACCAGAGAGAGACCAGAGAGACCAGAGAGAGAGACCAGAGAGAGAGACCAGAGAGAGACCAGAGAGAGACCAGAGAGAGACCAGAGAGAAACCAGAGAGAAACCAGAGAGAGACCAGAGAGAGAGACCAGAGAGAGACCAGAGAGAGACAAGAGAGAGACCAGAGAGAGACCAGAGAGAAACCAGAGAGAGACCAGAGAGAGAGACCAGAGAGAGACCAGAGAGAGAGACCAGAGAGAGAGACCAGAGAGAAACCAGAGAGCGAGACCAGAGAGAGAGACCAGAGAGAAACCAGAGAGAGAGACCAGAGAGAGAGACCAGAGAGAGACCAGAGAGAGAGACCAGAGAGAGACCAGAGAGAGACCAGAGAGAGACCAGAGAGAGAGACCAGAGAGAGAGACCAGAGAGAGACCAGAGAGAGACCAGAGAGAGACCAGAGAGAGAGACCAGAGAGACAGAGAGAGACAGAGAGAGACCAGAGAGAGAGACCAGAGAGAGACCAGAGAGAGACCAGAGAGAGAGACCAGAGAGAGACCAGAGAGAGACCAGAGAGAGAGACCAGAGAGCGACCAGAGAGAGAGACCAGAGAGAGACCAGAGAGAGACCAGAGAGAGACCAGAGAGAGAGACACCAGAGAGAGACCAGAGCGAGAGATCAGAGAGAGACACCAGAGAGAGACACCAGAGAGAGAGACCAGAAAGACCAGAGAGAGAGACCAGAGAGAGACCAGAGAGAGAGATCAGAGAGAGACACCAGAGAGAGACACCAGAGAGAGAGACCAGAAAGACCAGAGAGAGAGACCAGAGAGAGACCAGAGTGAGACCAGAGAGAGACCAGAGAGAGACCAGAGAGAGACCAGAGAGAGCAGGTCACAGCTGGTGCTTACCTCACAGTGACACAGTCCTTGGGGCCCCAGGACACACAGCGCACAGACAGCACGGCCCCCTTCTTGAACCACAGCAGACTGGCCCTGGCCTCCGCCCTCTGCCCCTCCACCCGGACCCCCACCCGCGGAGAGAACAGGGTCTGATGCACCGGGGCCGAGCCGCTCTGAGCCGAGCCAGACACCCACAGCCTGTTGGAGTCCAGGTCCAGCAGCAGGTGGCCGTTCCCTGATGAACACACGCATCAGGGACACACATCAGGGACACGCATCAGGGACACGCATCAGGGACACGCATCAGGGACACGCATCAGGGACACGCATCAGGGACACGCATCAGGGACACGCATCAGGGACACGCATCAGGGACACGCATCAGGGACACGCATCAGGGACACGCATCAGGGACACGCATCAGGGACACGCATCAGGGACAATCATCAGGGACAATCATCAGGGACACGCATCAGGGACACGCATCAGGGACACTAATCAGGGACACTAATCAGGGACACGCATCAGGGACACGCATCAGGGACACGCATCAGGGACACGCATCAGGGACACGCATCAGGGACACGCATCAGGGACACGCATCAGGGACAATCATCAGGGACACGCATCAGGGACACGCATCAGGGACACGCATCAGGGACAATCATCAGGGACACGCATCAGGGACACTAATCAGGGACACGCATCAGGGACACGCATCAGGGACACGCATCAGGGACACGCATCTGGGACAATCATCAGGGACACGCATCAGGGACAATCATCAGGGACACGCATCAGGGACACGCATCAGGGACACTAATCAGGGACACGCATCAGGGACACGCATCAGGGACACGCATCAGGGACACGCATCAGGGACAATCATCAGGGACACGCATCAGGGACACGCATCAGGGACACGCATCAGGGACACGCATCAGGGACAATCATCAGGGACACGCATCAGGGACACTAATCAGGGACACGCATCAGGGACACGCATCAGGGACAATCATCAGGGACACGCATCAGGGACAATCATCAGGGACACGCATCAGGGACACGCATCAGGGACACGCATCAGGGACAATCATCAGGGACACGCATCAGGGACAATCATCAGGGACAATCATCAGGGACACGCATCAGGGACAATCATCAGGGACACGCATCAGGGACAATCATCAGGGACAATCATCAGGGACACGCATCAGGGACACGCATCAGGGACACGCATCAGGGACACGCATCAGGGACACGCATCAGGGACACGCATCAGGGACACGCATCAGGGCCACGCATCAGGGCCACGCATCAGGGACATACATCAGGGACATTCTACTCCGGAAATTAACAGTTTACAGCTGTTGCTTTCGCTCACTCTCTCGTCTCTATAACTCACTCTGCTTTCTCTCTCTCACACTCTGCTCTCTCTCTCTCACACTCTGCTCTCTCTCTCTCACACTCTGCTCTCTCTCTCACACACTCTGCTCTCTCTCTCTCACACTCTGCTCTCTCTCTCTCACACTCTGCTCTCTCTCTCACACACTCTGCTCTCTCTCTCACACACTCTGCTCTCTCTCTCTCACTCACTCTGCTCTCTCTCTCTCACACTCTGCTCTCTCTCTCTCACACTCTGCTCTCTCTCTCTCACACTCTGCTCTCTCTCTCTCACACTCTGCTCTCTCTCTCTCACACTCTGCTCTCTCTCTCACACTCTGCTCTCTCTCTCTCACACTCTGCTCTCTCTCTCTCACACTCTGCTCTCTCTCTCTCACACTCTGCTCTCTCTCTCACACACTCTGCTCTCTCTCTCTCACACTCTGCTCTCTCTCTCTCACACTCTGCTCTCTCTCTCACACACTCTGCTCTCTCTCTCTCACACACACTCTGCGCTCTCTCACACACACTCTGCGCTCTCTCACACACACTCTGCGCTCTCTCACACACACTCTGCTCTCTCTCTCTCTCTCTCACACTCCGCGCTCTCTCTCTCTCACACTCTGCTCTCTCTCTCTCACACACTCTGCTCTCTCTCTCTCACACACTCTGCTCTCTCTCTCTCACACACTCTGCTCTCTCTCTCTCTCACACTCTGCTCTCTCTCTCACACACTCTGCTCTCTCTCTCTCTCACACTCTGCTCTCTCTCTCTCACACACTCTGCTCTCTCTCTCTCACACTCTGCTCTCTCTCTCTCACACTCTGCTCTCTCTCTCACACTCTGCTCTCTCTCTCACACTCTGCTCTCTCTCTCTCACACTCTGCTCTCTCTCTCTCACACTCTGCTCTCTCTCTCTCACACTCTGCTCTCTCTCTCACACACTCTGCTCTCTCTCTCTCTCACACTGCTCTCTCTCTCTCACACTCTGCTCTCTCTCTCTCACACACTCTGCTCTCTCTCTCACACACTGCTCTCTCTCTCTCACACTCTGCTCTCTCTCTCACACTCTGCTCTCTCTCTCTCACACTCTGCTCTCTCTCACACTCTGCTCTCTCTCTCACACTCTGCTCTCTCTCTCACACTCTGCTCTCTCTCTCTCACACCCTGCGCTCTCTCTCTCTCACACTCTGCTCTCTCTCACACTCTGCTCTCTCTCTCACACTCTGCTCTCTCTCTCACACTCTGCTCTCTCTCTCACACTCTGCTCTCTCACACTCTGCTCTCTCTCTCACACTCTGCTCTCTCTCTCACACTCTGCTCTCTCTCTCACACTCTGCTCTCTCTCTCACACTCTGCTCTCTCTCTCACACTCTGCTCTCTCTCTCACACTCTGCTCTCTCTCTCACACTCTGCTCTCTCTCTCACACTCTGCTCTCTCTCTCACACTCTGCTCTCTCTCTCACACTCTGCTCTCTCTCTCACACTCTGCTCTCTCTCTCACACTCTGCTCTCTCTCTCACACTCTGCTCTCCATCACCCTCTAGTTTCTCAAAATGGTCTCTCTCACTCTCTGGACTCTCATATCCTCTGCTCTCTCTCACTCGCCGGTCTCTCTCACCCTCTGGTGCTAAAGCTAAATGCTAATGCTAATGCTTTCTCACCTGTGACAAAGGGAGTATCCAGAGGTTCCTGGGGCGACCTGTAGACCCCCTCCCCTCTCTCCACCACAGACTTCCACCTGTGGACCTCTGACAGGATGCACTGCCCAGGGGCCCCTCCAGGCAGGGCCCCTCGGCTCAGCAGGGGCCATTTGCGATCCCCTCCCAGGTACCAGGAGAAGATGAGGAAGAGGAGGAGGCCGATGAGGAGGCGGCGGGCCCAGCTGCTGGAGAGGAGGCTGGGCAGGCCCTTCAAACGCGGCTGGAGGCCCTTCAGACGCTGCTGCAGCCACATGGTGTCTCTGTGGTCTCTGCTCACAGCTCCTGGAGCTCAGGGGCCCGCATCGGACTGAAGCTGGGGCCAAGCTCCAGGGCTCCTGCGCATAAGGAGGCAGTGTAAGGTAAACATTCTGGGAAACCACAGAGGACAGGAAGAGCTGATCCCCGTTATGATCAAAGTGTGAGCAACCTGAGCTGAGCAGAGAGAGAGCAGAGAGAGAGAGAGCAGAGAGAGAGAGAGAGCAGAGAGAGAGAGAGAGAGAGAGAGCAGAGAGAGAGAGAGAGCAGAGAGAGAGAGCAGAGAGAGAGAGAGCAGAGAGAGAGAGAGCAGAGAGAGAGAGAGAGCAGGGAGAGAGAGAGCAGAGAGAGAGAGAGCAGAGAGAGAGCAGAGAGAGAGAGAGCAGAGAGAGAGAGAGAGCAGAGAGAGAGAGAGAGCAGAGAGAGAGAGAGCAGAGAGAGAGAGAGCAGGGAGAGCAGAGAGCAGAGAGAGCAGAGAGAGAGAGAGCAGAGAGAGCAGAGAGAGAGAGAGCAGGGAGAGAGAGAGCAGAGAGAGAGAGAGCAGAGAGAGAGAGAGCAGGGAGAGCAGAGAGAGAGAGAGAGAGAGCAGAGAGAGAGAGAGAGAGAGAGAGCAGAGAGAGAGCAGAGAGAGAGCAGAGAGAGAGCAGAGAGAGAGAGAGAGAGAGAGAGAGCAGAGAGAGAGAGAGAGAGCAGAGAGAGAGAGAGAGAGCAGAGAGAGAGAGAGCAGAGAGAGAGAGAGAGAGCAGAGAGAGAGAGAGAGAGCAGAGAGAGAGAGAGAGAGCAGAGAGAGAGAGAGAGCAGAGAGAGAGCAGAGGGAGCAGAGAGAGAGAGCAGAGAGAGAGAGAGAGAGAGCAGAGAGAGAGAGAGAGAGAGAGAGAGCAGAGAGAGAGAGCAGAGAGAGAGAGAGCAGAGAGAGAGAGAGCAGAGAGAGAGAGCAGAGAGAGAGAGAGAGAGAGAGCAGAGAGAGAGAGAGAGAGAGAGAGCAGAGAGAGCAGGGAGAGAGAGAGCAGAGAGAGAGCAGAGAGAGAGAGAGCAGAGAGAGCAGAGAGAGAGAACAGAGAGAGCAGAGAGAGAGAACAGAGAGAGAGAACAGAGAGAGAGAGCAGAGAGAGAGAGAGAGAGCAGAGAGAGAGAACAGAGAGAGAGAACAGAGAGAGAGAGCAGAGAGAGAGAGAGCAGAGAGAGAGCAGAGAGAGAGAACAGAGAGAGAGAACAGAGAGAGAGAGCAGAGAGAGAGCAGAGAGAGAGTGAGCAGGGAGAGAGCAGAGAGAGAGAGCAGAGAGAGAGAGAGCAGGGAGAGAGCAGAGAGAGAGAGAGAGCAGAGAGAGAGCAGAGAGAGAGAGAGCAGGGAGAGAGAGAGAGCAGAGAGAGAGAGAGAGAGAGAGAGAGCAGAGAGAGAGCAGAGAGACAAGATAGAGCAGAGAGGGAGAGAAAGCAGGAGAGAGACCAGAGAGAGACCAGAGAGAGAGACCAGAGAGAGAGACCAGAGAGAGACCAGAGAGAGAGACCAGACAGAGACCAGAGAGAGGGACCAGAGAGAGAGACCAGAGAGAGACCAGAGAGAGAGACCAGAGAGAGACCAGAGAGAGGGACCAGAGAGAGGGACCAGAGAGAGAGACCAGAGAGAGAGACCAGAGAGAGACCAGAGAGAGAGAGCAGAGAGAGAGACCAGAGAGAGACCAGAGAGAGAGACCAGAGAGAGAGACCAGAGAGAGAGACCAGAGAGAGAGACCAGAGAGAGACCAGAGAGAGAGAGCAGAGAGAGAGACCAGAGAGAGACCAGAGAGAGACCAGAGAGAGAGACCAGAGAGAGAGACCAGAGAGAGACTAAAGAGAGAGACCAGAGAGAGGTTAGAGATCAGAGTACTTTGTGCTCCTCACATTTTAAAATAACCAGTTACTCCACAAACGGTGACATAGTAAACATAGTTGGAGGGAGCAGCTGTGGAGACACACCTGTACAAAGCACAGAGTTATTTCTGTGGTTAGTTTTAGAGCTCAGCGACAGGTTTACATTCAGATTCAGAGTTGTTTTAGTTTTAATGGAATAAGTTAAACACACAGAAACATGATAAGATGTTCTGACTCAGAGCAGGATGTGTTTATGATGCACCAGGACCAGGACTCACGGGTTAAAGCTGGGGCACGTAACTTTCAAAGCACAACAATAGAACTCTAATACTAATCTGGTCTCTCTCGGACTCTGGTCTCTCTCGGACTCTGGTCTCTCTCTCACTCTGGTCCCTCTCTCACTCTGGTCCCTCTCTCACTCTGGTCCCTCTCTCACTCTGGTCCCTCTCTCACTCTGGTCCCTCTCGGACTCTGGTCTCTCTCTCACTCTGGTCTCTCTCTCACTCTGGTCTCTCTCTCACTCTGGTCTCTCTCACTCTGGTCCCTCTCTCACTCTGGTCCCTCTCTCACTCTGGTCCCTCTCTCACTCTGGTCTCTCTCTCACTCTGGTCCCTCTCTCACTCTGGTCTCTCTCTCACTCTGGTCCCTCTCTCACTCTGGTCCCTCTCTCACTCTGGTCCCTCTCTCACTCTGGTCCCTCTCTCACTCTGGTCCCTCTCTCACTCTGGTCCCTCTCTCACTCTGGTCTCTCTCTCACTCTGGTCTCTCTCACTCTGGTCTCTCTCACTCTGGTCCCTCTCTCACTCTGGTCTCTCTCACTCTGGTCTCTCTCACTCTGGTCTCTCTCTCACTTTGGTCTCTCTCACTCTGGTCTCTCACTCTGGTCTCTCACTCTGGTCTCTCACTCTGGTCTCTCACTCTGGTCTCTCTCACTCTGGTCTCTCTCACTCTGGTCTCTCTCACTCTGGTCTCTCTCACTCTGGTCTCTCTCACTCTGGTCTCTCTCACTCTGGTCTCTCTCACTCTGGTCTCTCTCACTCTGGTCTCTCTCTCACTCTGGTCCCTCTCTCACTCTGGTCCCTCTCTCACTCTGGTCCCTCTCTCACTCTGGTCCCTCTCTCACTCTGGTCCCTCTCTCACTCTGGTCCCTCTCTCACTCTGGTCCCTCTCTCACTCTGGTCCCTCTCTCACTCTGGTCCCTCTCTCACTCTGGTCTCTCTCTCACTCTGGTCTCTCTCTCACTCTGGTCTCTCACTCTGGTCTCTCACTCTGGTCTCTCTCTCACTCTGGTCTCTCTCTCACTCTGGTCTCTCTCTCACTCTGGTCTCTCACTCTGGTCTCTCACTCTGGTCTCTCTCACTCTGGTCTCTCTCACTCTGGTCTCTCACTCTGGTCTCTCTCACTCTGGTCCCTCTCTCACTCTGGTCCCTCTCTCACTCTGGTCTCTCTCACTCTGGTCTCTCTCACTCTGGTCTCTCACTCTGGTCTCTCACTCTGGTCTCTCACTCTGGTCTCTCACTCTGGTCTCTCTCTCACTCTGGTCTCTCTCTCACTCTGGTCTCTCTCTCACTCTGGTCTCTCTCTCACTCTGGTCTCTCACTCTGGTCTCTCTCACTCTGGTCTCTCTCACTCTGGTCTCTCTCACTCTGGTCTCTCACTCTGGTCCCTCTCTCACTCTGGTCTCTCTCACTCTGGTCTATCTCATTCTGGTCTCTCTCACTCTGGTCTCTCTCACTCTGGTCTCTCTCTCACTCTGGTCTCTCTCTCACTCTGGTCTCTCACTCTGGTCTCTCACTCTGGTCTCTCTCACTCTGGTCTCTCTCACTCTGGTCTCTCACTCTGGTCTCTCTCACTCTGGTCCCTCTCTCACTCTGGTCCCTCTCTCACTCTGGTCTCTCTCACTCTGGTCTATCTCATTCTGGTCTCTCTCACTCTGGTCTCTCTCACTCTGGTCTCTCTCTCACTCTGGTCTCTCTCACTCTGGTCTCTCTCACTCTGGTCTCTCTCACTCTGGTCTCTCTCACTCTGGTCTCTCTCACTCTGGTCCCTCTCTCACTCTGGTCTCTCTCACTCTGGTCTATCTCATTCTGGTCTCTCTCACTCTGGTCTCTCTCACTCTGGTCTCTCTCACTCTGGTCTCTCTCACTCTGGTCTCTCTCACTCTGGTCTCTCTCACTCTGGTCTCTCTCACCCTGGTCTCTCTCTGTATAATCATAGTTATAAACATGCCAGATAACAGTCAGTAGATGTATTAAGGCAGTTTATAGACAGCTTCTGCGGGAGGACAGCGGGTCTCTCTCCTGCGGGAGGACAGCGGGTCTCTCTCCTGCGGGAGGACAGCGGGTCTCTCTCCTGCGGGAGGACAGCGGGTCTCTCTCCTGCGGGAGGACAGCGGGTCTCTCTCCTGCGGGAGGACAGCGGGTCTCTCTCCTGCGGGAGGACAGCGGGTCTCTCTCCTGCGGGAGGACAGCGGGTCTCTCTCCCGCCGACACCCACCTTTGCTCCCGGACTTGTCCCACTAGTGTCCTGCGCTGTGCCCTGCTGAAGCTCCGCGGAGATGGGACCCTCTGTGGCGGTCTCTACGGCTCCGAAAGGCCGCTGTTTATGGGGCCTGGCTCTGGGACCGCGGCGTCACCCTGGGGCTTAGACATTCTCTCGCATTTGAACCGGCTCTGTCCTGCATTTGGCCCACTGGCTCCTGTTTCTGTAAATATGAAGCTGATACTTCCTGGTTAGACGACTGCCGTAAGTGGAATTGTCAGCAGCGTAAATATTAACGTCAGTAGCATAAGTATTTACGACACTTGGCACAAATTCGTTTATTTTATTTTTAATTATTACACGATTTGTTTAACAGAAGACCCCAGAAATATTACGTACAATCCAGAAACATATATCAAAATTCCACACGTTGTACAAATAAATATGTTAATTACACAACTCCGTGTGACGCTTGTTTGACGCAGACTGTTTCCTCAGCAGTCTGCGGTGAGCAGTGAGAGGCATATTCTTTCCCCAAATCCTCACTGTAAAGGCTGATTATCTCTCACTGACTGATTTTGTTATAATATGTCGTTACAAAAAAAAACGTTTTATTTTGACACTTCCTGTCTTGAGCGGAAGTTAGCTGACTCGCGCTACAGTTGGAAAAGACGTTACAAACAAACAGCTACGGTCTAAGTTTATGGTTTAAATAGCAAACTGTGATATATTGATAATAGCATGTGTATTATCTGTCTATAAGTGATACCGTAGTTCACCCTTAGAGGGCGCACTCGCTTTGTTGAGAGCTAAGTGCTCAGTGTTGAGAACTATGTTGTAACCTGTGCTTATACGAAGTTGGAGTTAACGGGCAAGTTCATCAGAGATGTTTTTGTCGTTATTACTGGCCACGATGCAACATCTTTTTGGCGACGAGGATGAACACTTTTGAAAAGTAAGGATTTTGGAATTTTGGGCAAAAGTGGAGGCAAGAAAAGGGGAGAGGAGAAGGCGAAAGCAACTGAAACGAAACGTAATGGCGACCATTGGCACTCTGGCGGCGTTTGATGCTAAAAGTCAAAGCTGGGAAGAATACTGTGAGATAATGGAGCAGTTTTTTGAGGCCAACAAAATTGATGACGGAGATAAGCAAAGAGCTATCCTCCTCAGCGTGGTCGGCGCATCTACGTACAGTTTAATGCGTAACCTCCTCAGCCCGGAGAAACCGAAAGAGAAAACTTACCAACAACTCGTGGTGCTGCTGAAAAACCACTTTGACCCGAAACCAAGTGAAATCGTGCAAAGGTACAAGTTTGATTCCCGTAGTCGTAACACAAATGAGAGTGTAATGGATTACGTGGCCGAGCTGCGGAGGCTGGCGCAGGATTGTAATTATGGGAATACGTTACAGCAGAAGTTAAGAGACAGGCTCGTGTGTGGAATAAACTACGACCGGATTCAAAGGAGACTTCTGGCAGAAACAGATTTAACGTGTGAGAAAGCAATGTCGATTGCAGTTGCTGCAGAAACAGCAAATAAAAATGCACATGATCTCCAGAATCCCAGCGCAGCAGCAAAGTGTTGATGAACAAAGGTCTCTATGAAGGAGTGTTACCGATGCAAAGGACAACATGATGCTTCTGAATGTAAGTTTAAACAAGAAAAATGTCATGCATGTGGAAAAGTGGGGCATATTGTGCGAGCGTGTCGTAATAAGAGCAGAGACGTCGGAACTATTTTCGGAGAGGGGGGGCGGGTTTTTATTTTTAGTTGAGTCGGGGAGAGACAGAAATGTAGTAGACAACATATTATCTTAATGGTTAAGAATAATGAAAAAATATAAATTAAGTAAGGCACTTTTCAAACTGGAAATAATTTATTTCAAAGCTGCATAACAAACACGTGCGCACTGAAAGACAAACACAAGGCTCCAAATAAAAATCAAGCGCGTCAAAAAAGGTGGCTGTGTCATTTTTATAAGCTGCAACACCGGAACAATTTAAAGTAAATTGCACAACACTGACATGGAACAGTTTGCAATCATATGAGGACTTTCAGATTTTTCCAAAAGTGGACCTTCTCTCAGTAGACCGACTGATGAATTGTTCAAGCAGAGAAGAAACATGGCATTCATCTAAGAGGTCACTATGCGCATTCATAATGGCCAAATGTGTCAGTCTCTCCTGCTTCATTGTGTTGCGTGGCCAGGTCTTCAATCTGCGCAAGGCTGAGAAAGAGCGCTCAGAGGCTGCGACAGATATGGGCAGGGCCTGACAGAGCTTCAAAAGCTTCTCCACCTCCGACAGCATGGAGCGGGTTTGGGGCTGCAAGGTGCGCACATAGTTTCTCTCGTGAAAAAGGGGTCAGATCCGGGGAACCCACATTAACTTGTTTCCCCTGGGCTGCCTCAAGAATGGCCTGCTCTCGCCCTCCTGATCAAAACGCCGCTCCACCTCTGAGCGCACCAAGTCCAAGGCCTCAAACATCTCCCTCTTCCACAGGCTTGGATAATCTGCAATATTAAACATAATATCAATCAATCAATCAAAGTTTATTTGTAGAGCGCCTTTCATACACAGGGCAACACAAAGCGCTTCACAGTCCACATCACAAATCATCACATAAAACAAACACCAGAATCACAATTAAAACATTAAAATCACACAAAAGATTAAAACACAATTAAAACATTAAAATCACACAAAAGAATAAAACCATTAAAACTTTCAAAATTTCACAAGAAATTTAAAAAAATAAATAAATGACAGCAGTGCATTAGAAATGGAGATAAAATCCTTCAGTTGTATGCACAGGCAAACAGAACAGTCTTTAACCTGGATTTGAACATTGACAGAGTAGACGCCTCCCTCACATTTTCAGGGAGATTGTTCCAGATCTTAGCTGCATGGATCTGAAACGCAGCCTCCCCATGTTTGGTTCTCACTCTGGGCACCAGCAGGAGGCCAGTCCCTGTGCTCCTCAGAGTCCGGGCCGGTTCATATGACACCAACATGTCACTAATGTATTCTGGTGCAAGGCCATGGAGAGACTTGTACACAAGCAGAGCCGTTTTAAAATCTATTCTTTGAGCCACAGGAAGCCAGTGCAGAGACCTGAGGACCGGACTAATATGGTCATACTTCCTGGTTCCTGTCAGGACTCTAGCTGCTGCATTTTGGATGTACTGCAGCTGCTTACAGGTCTGTTTGGACAGACCTGTAAGCAGGCCATTGCAGTAGTCTAGCCTGCTGGAGACAAATGCATGGACAAGAATCTCCAAGTCTGCCCTGGACACTATATTTCTAACTTTGGCAATGTTCTTCAGATGGTAAAAAGCTGTTGATGTTATTGATTTTATGTGGCTATTGAAATTTAGGTCTGAGTCCAGTATTACCCCCAAATTTCTGACCTTGTCTGAAGGAAGTAGGGAGAGAGACTGAAGTTGACAAATGACGCCCTCTCTTTGTTTCTGGGGACCAAAGACAATGATTTCGGTTTTGTCTGCATTTAGCTGGAGGAAATTATTTTGCATCCAGTCACTGATCTGTTGGATACAGTGAAGGAGCAAATCCAGTGGTCCATGTTCTCCTGCAGTCAGTGAGACATAGATCTGAGTGTCGTCGGCGTAATTGTGGTAGGACACTTTGTTTCTTTGTATTAACTGACCTAACGGCAGCATGTAGAGATTAAATAGGAGAGGTCCCAGGATCGACCCCTGTGGTACTCCACAGGTCAGGGCCACATGATCTGAGACGCAGTCTCCAATCTCCACAAAGTACTTCCTATCCTCCAGGTAAGACCTAAACCAGTCTAGGGCTGTGCCAGTGACACCAACCCAGTCCTCCAGTCTCTGCATGAGGATCTCATGGTCGACAGTGTCGAACGCGGCACTAAGATCTAACATGACCAAAACTGTGACTTTACCTGCATCAGTGTGAAGTCGAATGTCGTTTGTTACCTTCACTAGAGCGGTCTCAGTGCTGTGGTGGGGTCTAAACCCAGACTGGAACATATCAAAAGAATTATTCATTGTTAAAAATTCAGTAAGTTGTTGGGAGGCCACTTTTTCAAGAATTTTTCCAATGAATGGCAGATTCGATATGGGGCGATAATTTTGAAGTCCCGCAGGATCCAGACTGCTCTTTTTTAGGAGAGGTCTTATGACTGCTGTTTTTAGGGCCATAGGAAATGTTCCTGACGACAGAGACATGTTTACTATTTGTGTCAGTGAAGGTAACAAACTGCTCAGGACGGACTTCAGAAATTTAGAGGGCAATATATCCAGGCTACATGTGGAGGAGCTCAGACTCATGATTATCTCTTTGACAGTTTCAGTATCCACAGGTGCAAAGTGAGTTAGCTCAAAAAGCTTCTCTGGCTGTTGCATTGTTATACGTGCTGTGGAGGTGATAGTGTTTTTGATTCCTTGTACTTTGTCATCGAAAAACTGTGCGAACTCATTACACCTAGATTTAGAGGAAAATTCTAGGGGCAACTTTACAGGGGGGTTCGTTAATCTACCAACTGTTGAAAACATAACACGAAAATTGTTACTGCAACCTCCAATAATGTCAGAAAAATACATTTCTCTTGTTCTACGTAGAACCCGGTTAAATTCACCCAACTCATCTTTAAAGATTTCATAATCGCCCTGGAAATTGGACTTTCGCCACTTCCGTTCGGCCCTCCGGCACTCTTGCTTCTGTGCCCTGACCGAGTCTGCCTTAGTCCATGGGGCCTTTTTCTTACTGGTAACTATTTTAACCGTCACAGGAGCAATGGCGTCCAGAACAGTCAGAACACTGGTGGTGACAGAGTTATACAATTCATCAACAGTAGAGCATGGAGTTTTCTCAAAATTTAGCATTCCCATGAACAGTTCACTTGTGTTTTCATGTATGTGTCTTCTTCTAACAATTGTAAATTCAGCTGGTGGTTTGCTAGCAAAACACATGTCAAAAAATACACAGAAATGATCTGACAAAGCAACATCAACTACATTAACATTTGATACATTAACCCCCTTTGTAATTAGCAGGTCAAGAGTGTGCCCCCTGCTGTGGGTGGGGCCACTCACGTGCTGAATGAAACCAAAGGTCTCAAATACAGAAGCCAGCTCCTTTGCATTTCTGTCATCAACATTATCAACATGTACATTAAAATCACCTGTAATAACTAAACTATCAAAATCTGTGCACACGAATGAAAGTAGTTCAGTAAAATGGTCAATAAAATCGCAACATGACTGTGGTGGCCTGTACAGGACAATGAAAAGAGTAGAAGATTGCTTTTGTTCCATTTTAAAAGAAATATACTCAAACGATGAAAAATTTCCAAGGGGCATTCTATGGGAGACAAAGTGCTCTCTAAAAACTGCAGCTATGCCTCCCCCCCTTTTGTTTTCTCGTATTTCGGATTCGAATTTAAAATTGGGTGGTGTTGCTTCTATTAGAACTGCATTTCCTGTATTTTGGTCCAGCCATGTTTCAGCCATAAGCATAAAATCAAGATCATAAGAAGTGATAAAATTATTAATTAAAAATGATTTGTTACATAGAGATCTGACATTAAGCATAGCAAGTTTAAAAATAACGTCAGAGTCGATTAATGTGGTTGATTGATTTCTACAGGGAACAGAAATTAGATTTGCAGAGTTGGACCGTCTAACTGCTGTCCTGTTTTGATTTCGTTTTTTAGAATTTAAAAACATTTTTGAGCTGGTGCGAGGAACACACACAGTCTCAATTGGCCTAAAATGTGAAAACCCTTGTTGTTCTTTAGCTCCCAGAGTCAGAAGGGAGTCAGCACAGTTCAGTGTTTGGACTGGTAATGCACTGCCAGACGGACAGGGAGCAGTGTTTGCACCGTTGTACTCACCCGGTGCTGGTGAGCAGGAGGCGGGGGAGTGCGGTGGGGTCCGAGGGGGCTCAGATGTAAACAGTCACGCCCCCCTCGGGGAACGCTGAACAACATGACGCATGTAATCCATCAACAGGCTGCTACCGTATCTGTTTGGGTGTAATCCGTCTGGACGATAGGCTTCGTAACGTTTCCAGAAAAGGGCAAAGTTATTCACAAAGACAAAGTTAAAAGAGCTGCATGTAGCCTGGAGCCACATATGCAGCGCCACAACACGACTGTAGAGGCAGTCACCTCTGTTTACAGTCGGGATTGGACCAGAAATAAAAACAGATAGTCCGGAGGATTGAAGGAGGTGGAACAGATCCATAAAATGTTTCTTCGTGACTTCTGACTGCTGAAGTTTCATGTCGTTAATTCCCACATGCACGACTACCTTGGAAACGGTATCAGGCAGGGACTGAAGCAGAGGAGGGAGACGTATGAGCAGGTCTGGTACAGTAGCTCCGGGAATACAGCGAGTGACCGCGTTGAAGAAGCGGACGTGTCTCACGATGGAATCTCCAATAATCAGAGTGGTCGGGGCGAAGAGTGGCCTCGGAGAAGGAGCTCGGTGGACGGAACCAGCGGGTTCACCCGAAGCAGGACCGGAGCCTGAGCGCCGCTGAACACATGGAGAGGAGGAGCGGGGGTGCTGACTCTCAGCTACAGGCGACCCACGCTGTGTGCTCGGGGACGCTGGAGCGGTGAGAGGGGCTGGCTCTGGGCGCTGCTGCTGACCCGGTGGAGGTGAGCGGTGGTGATGATGGCTCGCTACCCCAGTCTGAGGCTGCTGCACTGGGGTCAAAGAAGGGGAACAGGCCAACATGGCCGGTGGACCGCTCTTTCGCCTGAGGACTGCTTCCTTTAGGAGCGTTTTCCTCGCAGTGGACTTGGATCCTCGAGCAGTAGAGTACGCTGCAGTGTGCAGGGATTCTGCTGAGGGGGCCGGGATGTCAGTGGAGAGGGCTGCATAGCGGTTTGCCAGACTCAGGACATGGGCCACGGCGCAGGATGGCTCCTCGGAATCCGCGGGCTCGTTATTCGGAACCGGGCGCTTAGGTGTAGAACAGGAGGGTCCGGAGCTGACGGATCTCTCCCACACGACAGTGTCACAATATGCAGCGCTCAGTGACATCAGCCGTGAATGCTGCCCACCAGCGACTTCAAAAAGTTTGGATACTAGAGATTGTTTCTCATTCAACTCTGCGGTGAGACGAAGGACTTCTTTTCGTAGTTCTGCAATGGTGGCACGGTCGCTCTCACGGAGCTCCAAGGTGAGGCGACTAATATTGTGCATGTTTGAGCCAATTTCATTGTCACTTTCCATGTCCTCGTTAGCTTGTGTTAGCCTCTGTGCTACTAGTGGGTTTCAGTCGGGACTAAGTGCTATTTGCTGAAACCACTGAATTAATAAGATAAAACACTCAGATATATTAAAAAACTGAACAATAAAAACGCGCTAAAAAGTTGTTAAAAGTTTACTAAAAAGGTGCACAGAGCAGCCCTGCAGTACTGCTTACTTTGACACACCTCAGGAATATCACTTAAACAACAATACAATTTTATATGAGCTGCCTATTTAAACGTGCTCAAATTTGATTTCTTACTTTTGCATGTTCCACTTTTTCATGATATACATCGTTTGTGTATTATTAATTGTGTACATATTAATTCCAAGCTCATTTCTATGGTGTACTATGATGTTTGTGTAGTATAGTATTATTTACATATTTTCGTCTCCACAAGTTATTAGAACCATAGGCGGCCATACTATCTGTGCATATTTGTTGCATTTTAAATTAATACATGCTGATGTTGTAAGCGACGTTCCTTTGTTTCAAAATACAGTTGGCATTATTATGATTTATTTATTTACCCTCTTTATCTCCCAATTCTTTATCCTCCTTCTCCGTTGTATGGCGAAAACGCACTGGGGTCTTGCTGGTGCGCGCTTGCTGTGGTGGCCACTGTAGATTGTAGCGGTCTTCATATTGCTTCGTCTTGCCCACAAGATCGACGAAGGTGGCCTCTTGTCGCAGTGTGCTCCATCGCTGGCAAAGAAGTTTTGCAGCTTCCATTGATCCAAGGGCAGTGACTTTAGTGCCTTGTAGTGACCGAGCCACCGATTCACATGAGGAAAGCACGGCAACACAAGCAAACAAACCAAAAACCGTGCGCGTAGTAGTGGCCTTTTTGATCAGGCCTGCCACTTTTGCGTGCGTCTCCCCCCTGACAGTCCTGTCATTCTCCAAGGTTTGAAATGTCTGCAGCATCTCTCCATAGCAGGTCAGCAACCGCGACAGTGCCGCAACCCTGACGCACCACCGAGTTGGGCACAGGGAAAGCAGGTTAACCACTTCTCCACATCCGAAAATAGACTGATAAAGGTTTTTTCTTTTTGCTGATTCATTTATGGTTACTGTGACTTCTCGAACGAAGTTCAATGTATCAGCAACAAGGCGCACTTCTTTTGCCACTTCTTGCAGCACTAAATCCAGAGAGTGATTTGCACAATGAACAAACACAGAGTCAGGACATGTTTCCTTCAATCTTGCCTGTACTCCCGTGAACCTCCCAGACATGTTGCTGGCTCCATCAAAACAGTAGCCTTTCAGCTTCTCCAAAGGCAAGTTGAGTCGAACGAGGACGTCTTTTATACATAAAAAGAGCATCTCTGCGGTTGTGTCCGGGGCGTTATAAAATCCCAAAAAGAAATTCTGAACGTCCAGATTGTCATCAGAAAACTGAACATTGATTGAAAACTGCTCTTTGCCACTCAAGTCAGTGGTCCCATCCGCAGTTAAGCCAAAAAAAGGACTTTGGGCTGCTTTGGCTCCGATGTTTCTCTGGATGTAATGCGCAAAGAGCTCCAGAATTTCGTTTTGGATGCTGCCGGACAGCCAGTTGTCTCTCCTTTGCATCCACTTCTCCATATCAGGATCAGTGCGCACCCTTTCCATCATTAGCTGCCATAACACCCCATCCCGATTGGCAGCTCCTCTCAGAGGGAGTCCCTGGCGCCCCAGGAATCTTACACTGCTGAAAATGAGCTCCAGCATTTTCCGCGCTGTTCTCTGGTCCTTAGCAGCGGCCTCGGAGAGTAGCGCATTTATTGGCGTGCTTTTCAATGCAGCCAATCTTTGGGTTGCATCTAAATGAATGCGGGGCTTTTCATGGTCTCTGATCTTTTCCGTTGCTTTTCTCCAATTTGAAAAGCTGTTATCATTCAAAAACTGACTTTCAGATTCTGACACAATCAACTTGCCTTTGACAGCTGACCTGCACACAATGCCATCACTGGCCGCAATGTACTCCAGCCACTGCCATTCCCTGAACCAAGCGGCCTTGGTTCAGGGAGAACGACTGAAGTTCTCACCGCTGAACTTTTTGACAGGAAAATTATACCCTTGGGGTGGTTTAAAAGATATAGCCTCTTGGCTAGCACCGGGTCGCACTGGGGAGGGAGGACGAGGGTCCTCCGCTGCTGCCAGCTGCTGTCCGGTTGCCGGCACACTCATTGGCACACTCTGAGCTCCAGGTGTCGCTCTTGGATGCTTCGCTGGGTCGGCCGCTTTCAAAAAGTATGAAGAAATTCTTTTCTGAGCCATAACTGAATCTGTTGATCTTGCTATGACAGTCAATGTGACGAAGGCTAACAATAGCTGATGCGCGGGAACAAACAACAACAATGCCCGCGAAACAATATATATTTTATTTATTTATTATTTTTTTAATTATAAATTTAACCTACGTCACATTGAGTTGTATGAAGCCATCACAGAAACAAGATACATCTAAATGCAAGACAGACGAAACACATTGAAAATGTATGTTTTATTATTATTTTCTGTGGGACTGATGGCTTCTGACCATATACAAGGTCGGAAGGGAGGGGGTGCGGCCGCACCCCCCGCACCCCTAGTCCCGACGTCTATGAATAAGAGTAAACACGATAAAGGAAAATCTGGTGCTTTTATAAGGGACAAAAAGAACTCAAGTTATCGTTCACATAATGTCCAAGAACAAGAAGATAGCAGCTCTGACAGCTCTGAAGATGGTCCTTTTGCTTTACAGTGCATGGAATTCAAACTGGGACGCATGAGTGAAATACATTTGAGGAAAGTGAATCCATATACAGAGACCCTGAAAGTGAATGGGAAAAAAGTTAATTTTGAAATAGACACAGGGTGCAGTCTCACAGTGATGAACGAAAAGACATTTCAAACAATGTGGGAAAATGACAAAACACCACAGATCAAACCAGTACAGATCAAGTTGGAGACTTATACAGGAGATCCAGTGAAAGTAGTGGGAGCTGCGCGTGTGAAAGTGAAATATAAAAAGCAAATCGCCAAACTGCCATTGGTGGTTGTAAAAGGGGATGGTCCCACTCTACTGGGCAGAGGCTGGCTTGAGGACATTCACCTGGACTGGAAAGAGGTGAAAGCCAGACGTGAAGCTCGTCATGTTCACCATGTCCACTCAGTGAAGAAGACAACGCTTCAGGAAGTGCTGTGCAATAATGAGGTTGTGTTTAAGGACGAGTTGGGAACATGCTCCACATAAAGGAAAATGCTGTACCCCGATTCTTCCGGCCCAGGTCAATTCCTTATGCCATGAAAGGAAAAGTGGATGAGGAAATTGACAGATTATTGAAAGAAGACATTATCACACCAGTGACATACTCTGATTGGGCCGCTCCAGTGGTACCAATACTGAAACCAGCAGGTTCAGTGAGGCTGTGTGGAGATTACAAATTAACGGTGAATACTGTTTCCTTTCTGGAGCAATATCCGATACCCAAAGTGGATGATTTGTTCAATGCTCTCTCCAAAGGTGTACAGTTCTCAAAACTGGATATGAGTCATGCTTACCAACAAATACTCATGGATGACGAGTCAAAGAAATACCTCACAGTAAACACGCACAGGGGACTGTTCACATACAATAGACTACCCTTTGGTGTGGCTTCAGCTTCAGCCATTTTTCAAAGGACAATGGAGAGTCTATTAAATGGGATTCCGCTCGTATCTGTCTATTTGGACGATATTTTGGTGAGTGGGGTAAATGAAGCGGATCATTTACATAATCTAAATACTGTGTTGACGAGGCTGAAGGAGGCGGGGCTTCGTCTCAGGAGGAGCAAACACCTTCATGCAAAATGAAGTGGAGTACCTAGGGTACAGAGTTGATGCACAGGGATTACATCCTCTGGATAAAAAAGTCAAAGCAATCCAAGATGCTCCTGCCCCTACAAATGTGACTGAGTTGAAATCGTTTTTGGGGTTACTAAATTATTACAACAAGTTCCTTCCCAACCTGGCAACAAGGTTGGCTCCTTTACACGAACTGCTAAGACAGGATGTTCGGTGGAAATGGAGCACAGAGCAAGAACAAGCGTTTCAAAATGCTAAAGACATGTTGAAGTCGACTGATGTTTTGATACATTACTCAGCTGACCGTGAGCTGTTGTTATCATGTGACGCTTCACCGTATGGAGTAGGTGCTGTGTTATCACACATCATGGAAGATGGAAGTGAAAGACCAATTGGATTTGTATCACGTACGTTACAACCGGCTGAGACAAGATACTCTCAACTAGACAAAGAAGGACTTGCTGTCATATTTGGTGTTGAAAAGTTTCACAAATACTTTTACGGGCACAACTTCACCATTTATACAGACCACAAACCACTAATTTATCTGTTTAATGAGAAGAAACCGATACCACAAATGGGATCGCCGAGAGTTCAAAGGTGAGTGCATACAAGTACAATATTGTGTGTATAAACCAGGAAAAAACCATTCTAATGCGGATGCATTGAGCAGGTTGCCTCTACCGGGCAAACTAAGGAAGGAGGAGAGAACCGAGCAAGTTTTAATGATGGACTTACTGGATGAGACACTGATCGAGGCGAGTCAAATAAAGAACTGGACAACCAAAGATCCTATATTATCACAAGTGCATGAATACATTCTAAAAGGAAGGCCTACAGTTACTGATCTGAGTCTTAAACCTTTCACCAGAGAAGAATGGATGTTGAAAAAACGGTTCAAGCGTGTCATGAGTGTCAGTCCCACCAAAAGGCACCCGCTCCAGCACCGTTACACCCATGGGAATGGCCTGAGAGTCCATGGTCGAGGATTCATGTGGACTATGCCGGTCCGTTCCTGTGAGAAATGTTCCTCGTGATAGTGGATGCTCACTCCAAGTGGTTGGATCTATATCCTACCAAGACAAGCTCTTCTCAAGTGACCATGAGAAGCTAGGTATTCGACATGTCCCGTTTCATCCGTCTTCAAATGGACTTGCAGAAAGAGCAGTTCAAACTTTCAAAGAGGGGGATGAAAAAGATGAAAGAAGGGACAATACAAACTAGGCTTTCAAGATTCTTGTTTAGTTACAGAATTACACCTCATGCCACGACAGGTTTGTGTCACGGCCCCTCCCTGCCTGACAGGGGCGTTTCCCTCTCAGGCAGGGTGGATCCAGTGATTGGGGCTCCTGTGCTTAAATGTGTGTGTGTCACTAACACTTGGTCTCTGCTCTGCTCCCTCCAGGTACTGGATCTTTGGTTCTTTGTGTCGTCATTCGTTAAGATTAGCTTTGTTTTCACACTCAGACATATGCACTAGTGATGGCAATATGAAGCCCCATGAAGCCTTGAGGGATCGCAGCTATTACTCGGCCCATGAGTCGAAGGCTCGAGGTGAATCATGCTCCACTACGCCATCATGTGGACAAAGAAATGTAATACATGCCAAGGGTGTATAACAAATGGTAGGGTCTGAACATGGGCTGAAAGAATACAGCCAATGATGTGGAGACAGTTGTTATGTAAAATGTGCTTGTGTTACTTTGTTTATGTAAGTGCTTATGAAACTATTGACAGGAGTTGAAAAACAAACCATACAGTTATTCATTTTTATTCAAAAATAATAATTTTTCAAGAGTATTTGGACTCAGGCGATTTCTTTTTTGCACAGTATTTCACCTGCCTTTGAAAAAACCCGTTCACAGGGCACAGAGGATGCAGGTGAACATAAATATGTAATGGCAAGTTTATATAAATTTGGAAATGTAAACTTATGTTTGTCCCAATATTGAAGGGGACTTTCGAGTTCGAGGAATATTTGGCTCCCCCAGGTATGTTTGGACCTCCACTGTAGCGTTGGCAGTTATGTTTGGGATTTTGGTCTGCTGGCATGTCGTCTCAAAACGTTGCCACAGTTTGCTCCCTAAAACAGAATAAACAGGTTATAAGTGACTTATTAGCACAAATAGAGTATACATATTACCTTCAGCTACAGATGATGATGATGGTGATGATGATGATGAAGCAGAAGCGGACAATGAAAGTCTCAAAACTCGAGCACATTCGCCAATCAATCTTTTTTCAGCTTCTGCTGCCTTATTGGGGTTGAAGAATCCAATCTTTTTAAATCTGGGATCAAGCAAGGTAGAGAGGGACATGATGCTCATTGATTGGAGGTGGCTGAGCTTGTCCCTCAGTTGTCTTCGCAAATACTCAGCCATGTCTCTGCTCTCAGGTGTTTGGATATGGCCGATCTCTTCTTCCAGCGCATTATGGAGAATGGTCAAAAGTTGAACTACTTTTGACCCAGAGACTCTTTTCTCCTCGGACACCTCAATTGTGGCATAGTAGAATGGAGCGAGCACCTTCAGACAGTCTGCAATGATGTTATATTGTTCTGCTGAGATTTGTGTAATGTCTGGAGCCAAAGCTGCTCCAACAGGCTCTCTCAGGTTGAACAGACGCTGAAGCATTAAGTACGTGCTGTTCCATCTTGTATCCACCTCTTGAATAAGTTTAAGCACGGAGAGACCCATTTGTGATTGATACTGTGTAAGTCTCTCCTATAAAACAGTCAACAAATTAAAACAGTGCAGGAGCAGAAATAATAATTGACATATTACAAGTAAGGACCTTACCTTTGCAGTAGTAGCTGCTCTTAAAGTATCCTACTATCTTACGACAGTTTGTCCTGATGTCACACAACTCTGGACTTTGGTCGAGAGCTTTTTTGATCATTAAGTTTAGCGTGTGTGCCACACAAATTGTGTGACGCATATGTAGCTCTCGAGCACAAGCTCCCATATTCGCAGCACCATCAGTCACCAGACATGTCACCTTTCCTGCTAAACCCCACTCTGACATAAGAGAGGTCATCACTCTCGCTAGATTTGCTGCTGTATGTGCCTCAGGGAAATGCTGCACCCCAAGGACAACAGTCTGCAGAGAAGTGCTCTCGTCAATAAAATGACCAGTCACTGCAAGATCAGAGAGAGAGACCATAGAGAGAGACCAGAGAGAGGGAGACCAGAGAGAGACCAGAGAGAGAGACCAGAGAGAGAGACCAGAGAGAGAGACCAGAGAGAGAGACCAGAGAGAGAGACCAGAGGGAGACCAGAGAGAGACCAGAGAGAGACCAGAGAGAGACCAGAGAGAGACCAGAGAGAGACCAGGGAGAGACCAGTAGGGAGACCAGGGAGAGACCAGAGAGAGACCAGAGAGAGACCAGAGAGAGACCAGAGAGAGACCAGGGAGAGACCAGGGAGAGACCAGGGAGAGACCAGAGAGAGACCAGGGAGAGACCAGAGAGAGACCAGAGAGAGAGACCAGAGAGAGAGACCAGAGAGAGACCAGGTAGATACAAGGGAGAGACCAGAGAGAGACCAGAGAGAGACCAGAGAGAGAGACCAGAGAGAGACCAGGGAGAGAGACCATAGAGAGAGACCAGAGAGAGGGAGACCAGAGAGAGAGACCAGAGAGAGAGACCAGGGAGAGAGACCAGAGAGAGATTGTCTTTGGTCTCAGTCCTGGTCTTGTCTTCCTGGTCTTCGGTCTCAGTCCTGGTCTTGTCTTCCTGGTCTTCGGTTTCAGTCCTGGTCTTGTCTTCCTGGTCTTCGGTCTCAGTCCTGGTCTTGTCTTCCTGGTGTCTGGTCTCAGTCCTGGTCTTGTCTTCCAGGTCTCTTCGGAGTCACTCGTTATGGTGTCCATATTAACGCCTACACCGTGGGGACCAATGGGGAGCTCAGGATGTGGCTCGCTCGCCGCTCTGCCACGAAGCAGACCTACCCCGGGCTCCTGGACAACATGGTCAGAGACGGGTCCTACTGAGACCGGGACGGGTCCTACTGAGACCGGGACGGGTCCTACTGAGACCGGGACGGGTCCTACTGAGACAGAGACGGGTCCTACTGAGACAAAGACGGGTCCTACTGAGACAGAGACGGGTCCTACTGAGACAGAGACGGGTCCTACTGAGACAGACTGGTCCTACTGAGACAGAGATGGGTCCTACTGAGACCAGGACGGGTCCTAATGAGACAGAGACGGGTCCTACTGAGACAGAGACGGTTCCTACTGAGACAGAGACGGGTCCTACTGAGACAGAGACGGGTCCTAATGAGACAGAGACGGGTCCTACTGAGACAGACTGGTCCTACTGAGACAGACTGGTCCTACTGAGACAGAGACGGGTCCTACTGAGACAGACTGGTCCTACTGAGACAGAGATGGGTCCTACTGAGACAAAGACGGGTCCTAATGAGACAGAGACGGGTCCTACTGAGACAGAGACGGTTCCTACTGAGACAGAGACGGGTCCTACTGAGACAGAGACGGGTCCTACTGAGACCAGGACGGGTCCTAATGAGACAGAGACGGGTCCTACTGAGACAGAGACGGGTCCCACTGAGACAGACGGGTCCTAATGAGACAGAGACGGGTCCCACTGAAACAGACGGGTCCTACTGAGACCAGGACGGGTCCTACTGAGACAGACGGGTCCCACTGAGACAGACGGGTCCTACTGAGACAGAGACGGGTCCTACTGAGACCAGGACGGGTCCTACTGAGACAGACGGGTCCCACTGAGACAGAGACGGGTCCTACTGAGACAGAGACGGGTCCTACTGAGACAGAGACGGGTCCTACTGAGACAGAGACGGGTCCTACTGAGACAGAGACGGGTCCTACTGAGACAGACGGGTTCTACTGAGACAGAGACGGGTCCTACTGAGACCGGAACAGGTCCTACTGAGACCGGGACGGGTCCCACTGAGACAGACGGGTCCTACTGAGACCAGGACGGGTCCTACTGAGACAGACGGGTCCCACTGAGACAGGCGGGTCCTACTGAGACAGAGACGGGTCCTACTGAGACAGACGGGTCCTACTGAGACAGAGACGGGTGCTACTGAGACAGAGACGGGTGCTACTGAGACAGAGGCGGGTCCTACTGAGACAGAGACGGGTCCTACTGAGACAGAGATGGGTCCTACTGAGACCGGGACAGGTCCTACTGAGACCGGGACAGGTCCTACTGAGACCGGGACGGGTCCTACTGAGACAGACGGGTCCTACTGAGACAGACGGGCCCCACTGAGACAAAGACAGGTCCTACTGAGACAGAGATGGTGCTGTTGATGGTGCTGTTGCTGTTAATGGTTCTGTTGATGGTGCTGTTGCTGTTAATGGTTCTGTTGATGGTGCTGTTGCTGGTCCCACAGGCTGCAGGGGGTCTCGCTGCTGGTCTCGGTGTAGAACACACAGTGGTGAAAGAGTGTGAGGAGGAGGCTTGCGTCCCCGCGGAGCTGGCTCGTACAGCTCGCCCTGTCAGCACAGTCAGGTGAGAGAGACCAGAGAGAGACCAGAGAGAGACTAGAGAGAGACCAGAGAGAGACCAGAGAGAGACTAGAGAGAGAGACCAGAGAGAGACCAGAGAGAGACCAGAGAGAGAGACCAGAGAGAGAGACCAGAGAGAGACCAGAGAGAGACTAGAGAGAGAGACCAGAGAGAGACCAGAGAGAGACCAGAGAGAGAGACCAGAGAGAGAGACCAGAGAGAGAGACCAGAGAGAGACCAGAGAGAGACCAGAGAGAGACCAGAGAGAGACCAGAGAGAGACCAGAGAGAGACCAGCGAGACACCAGAGAGAGACCAGAGAGAGACCAGAGAGAGACCAGAGAGAGAGACCAGAGAGAGAGACCAGAGAGAGACCAGAGAGAGACCAGAGAGAGACCAGAGAGAGACCAGAGAGAGACCAGAGAGAGAGACCAGAGAGAGAGACCAGAGAGAGACCAGAGAGAGACCAGAGAGAGAGACCAGAGAGAGAGAGACTAGAGAGAGAGACCAGATAGAGACACCAGAGAGGGAGAGACCAGAGAGAGACCAGAGAGAGAGACCAGAGAGAGACCAGAGAGAGACCAGAGAGAGACCAGAGAGAGACAAGAGAGAGAGACCAGAGAGAGACCAGAGAGAGACCAGAGAGAGAGACCAGAGAGAGAGAGACTAGAGAGAGAGACCAGAGAGAGACTAAAGAGAGGGACCAGAGAGAGACTAGACAGAGAGACCAGAGAGAGACCAGAGAGTGAGACCAGAGGGAGAGACCAGAGGGAGACCAGAGAGAGAGACCAGAGGGAGACCAGAGAGAGAGACCAGAGGGAGACCAGAGAGAGGGAGACCAGAGTGAGAGACCAGAAAGAGATCAGAGAGAAAGACCAGAGAGGGACCAGAGAGAGACTAGAGAGAGAGACCAGAGAGGGACCAGAGAGAAAGACCAGAGAGGGACCAGAGAGGGACCAGAGAGAGACCAGAGAGAGGACCAGAGAGAGGACCAGAGAGAGAAAACAGTGAGAGAGAGTGGCTAGAGAGAGAAAACAGAGAGAAACCAGAAAGAGACTAGTGGAATAAATAAATCCATGACATGTTCTACAGAGACCTGGCGTCACACGAACATGTTTCTGGTTTTTCAGCTACACGTACGACGACGACGATGGTGTTTTCGCTGAGACACAGTTTGTCTTCGACCTCGAGGTTCCTCCAGACTTCACTCCAACTCCAGGCGACGGAGAGGTCCAGGACTTCTACCTGCTGCCCATACACCAGGTAAGAGACCAGAGAGAGACCAGAGAGACCAGAGAGACCAGGGAGAGACCAGAGAGAGACCAGAGAGACCAGAGAGAGACCAGAGAGAGACCAGAGAGAGACCAGGGAGAGACCAGAGAGAGACCAGAGAGACCAGAGAGACCAGAGAGAGACCAGAGAGACCAGAGAGAGACCAGAGAGAGACCAGAGAGACCAGAGAGACCAGAGAGAGACCAGAGAGACCAGAGAGAGACCAGAGAGACCAGGGAGAGACCAGGGAGAGACCAGGGAGAGACCAGGGAGAGACCAGGGAGAGACCAGAGAGAGACCAGAGAGAGACCAGAGAGAGACCAGAGAGAGAGACCAGAGAGAGAGATCAGAGAGAGAGACCAGAGAGAGAGACCAGAGAGAGACCAGAGAGAGAGACCAGAGAGAGACCAGAGAGAGACCAGAGAGAGACCAGAGAGAGACCAGGGAGAGACCAGGGAGAGACCAGGGAGAGACCAGAGAGAGACAAGAGAGAGACCAGAGAGAGAGACCAGAGAGAGACCAGAGAGAGACCAGAGAGAGAGACCAGAGAGAGACCAGGGAGAGACCAGAGAGAGACCAGAGAGAGACCAGAGACCATACAGAGACCAGAGAGACAGACCTGACAGAGAGACTATGATGTCTGTGAGACAAAACCATATGGTTTGATTGGTTCCAGGTCCGGGAGCTTTTGGCCACTGAGGACTTCAAACCTAACTCTGCTATGGTGGTGCTGGACTTCCTCATCCGTCACTCCCTCATCCACCCAGACAAAGGTGTGAGAGTGGGGGGTTTCTCTGCTTAAATGATAAAGAGGTTAAAACTCTCTGACCCTGAGCAGAAATCTCCATCCCCTAGTTTTGTTTGTGTTTCCCCTTAACATCTATGACAGATTAGACCGAGAGAGAGACCATAGAGAAAGAGAGACGAGAGAGAGGCCAGAGAGAGACCAGAGAGAGACCAGAGAGACCAGAGAGAGACCAGAGAGAGGCCAGAAAGAGACCAGAGAGAGACCAGAGAGAGGCCAGAGAGAGACCAGAGAGAGACCAGAGAGAGACCAGAGAGAGACCAGAGAGAGGCCAGAAAGAGGCCAGAGAGAGACCAGAGAGAGACCAGAGAGAGACCAGAGAGAGACCAGAGAGAGACCAGAGAGAGACCAGAGAGAGACCAGAGAGAGACCAGAGAGAGACCAGAGAGAGACCAGAGAGAGGCCAGAGAGAGGCCAGAGAGAGGCCAGAGAGAGGCCAGAGAGAGACCAGAGAGAGACCAGAGAGAGACCAGAGAGAGACCAGAGAGAGACCAGAGAGAGACCAGATCCAGAGAGAGACCAGAGAGAGACCAGAGAGAGACCAGAGAGAGACCAGAGAGAAACCAGAGAGAGACCAGAGAGAGACCAGAGAGAGACCAGAGAGAGACCAGATCCAGAGAGAGACCAGAGAGAGACCAGATCCAGAGAGAGATCTGTTCATCCTTGTATCTTTTTCAGAACCGTTCTATCAGGAGTTTGTGTCTGGACTTCATCACAGACTTTAGCAGAAGAAGAAGGACACGGAAACTGGTTTATATTCAATAAACATTTTTATTAAATACGAGACGCTTGGTTTGTTTTAGTCTGAGATGCTTTAGTCTGGGTCTGGGATGCTTTAGTCTGGGTCTGGGATGCTTTAGTCTGGGTCTGAGATGCTTTAGTCTGGGTCTGGGATGCTTTAGTCTGGGTCTGAGATGCTTTAGTCTGGGTCTGGGATGTGTGTGTGGCCTGGACCTGGATCAGCTGAAGGACTGGAGACAAGAGAGAGAGAGAGACAAGATAGAGAGAGACTAGAGAGAGAGATACAAGAGAGAGAGAGACCAGAGAAGGGCTAGTGAGAGACACCAGAGATAGACCAGGGAAAGGTTTCTCTCTCTATTCCACATGTGTTAACGTCTAATCCAGACGGGAACAGTTTGAGTTTCTTGTTTTAAAAGCCTTTCAATAACTGCATCCTTTGTCCCAGAGAAGAGTGGGTCAAACGCAGAGACACAGAGAAGAGTGGGTCAAACGCAGAGACACAGAGAAGAGTGGGTCAAACGCAGAGACACAGAGAAGAGTGGGTCAAACGCAGAGACACAGAGAAGAGTGGGTCAAACGCAGAGACACAGAGTGGGTTAAACGCAGAGACACAGAGAAGAGTGGGTCAAACGCAGAGACACAGAGAAGAGTGGGTCAAACGCAGAGACACAGAGAAGAGTGGGTCAAACGCAGAGACACAGAGAAGAGTGGGTCAAACGCAGACACAGAGAAGAGCAGTCATATTGATGGCTTTTAGTTTTGGAAGCAAAATGACTCATGTCCTTTTTCGTCCTAAAACTGTGTGACTTCTTTGGTGTCTATATGTAGTTTATTTTCTACGTCATTTAAATTTATACCATTTTCAGTCACTTGGCATCCAACATTCTGTGGCAGGTAAAGCCCCTTTCATCCACAGTGCTGGTCCTGGACTGGACTGGTTCGTTTTGCACGGGAGCAGAACCAGCGCTAGTTACTATAGCAACACTACAGACTTTACTTGCTGCAGTTTGCATTTGCTTTCACTAAGCAAGTTTAGCTTTAAGTTTTAGCACTGATTATAGGTGAGTAAATGTTTTTTGGTAGAAAACTAACTCTCCTTTTTGATATTATTTGAATTGCGTTGAATTGAATGGGAACCATCATAAGAACGGGTGTTCTAGTAGCTTCAGGAGTTTGTCAGAAAATGTGAAATGTATTACATTTGTTGTGTTTACCCGTTTGATTATTTTTTAATTATGTAATTCTCTGATTGTGTAATTAATACGATGTCTAAAAAGCATTATCCCTAATATTCTGTTCACGTGAGAATTTTTTAAAATATGAGTCGAGCACGCAGACGGTAAACAGGAAATGCCATTCCCGTCTGGACCAATCAGCGGCGGCGTAGCTGCCGCTGATTGGTCCATTTGAACCGAGGTTAAAGCGAGGCACCAGTTTGAAGCAGATCCGCGGGCGAACCTCTTCACTGTACTGTCCCGGTGAGATCCAGCTTTTAAACACAACTTTTACACCGTTAAACCGACTACGACACGGACACACGCAGCGGGAGGCTCCGGTGTGAGGGCACAGAAGCGGCTGGAAGTGAGACATGTGCAAGGCTGTTGCAGTCTGCGCCGAAGCTAATGCTAATGCTAATGCTAACCGCTGTTTTGACTGGCTCCTTAGGATAAAGCTAACGACAGAGAAAGCTACTTACCCAACTTTATATTCTTTAAATGACCAAATAACCACGCACGTAACCACTGTGGTCAGCTGGGTGTTGCATTTAGAGGATTAGAAAACGTCTCAATTGTTATGAATAGGATACATCATCCGTGCGAGTCACTATTTGACGCTTTGGGATAGATATTGTCTGTAAAACCTGTTCTACTGCTGTGACATGAATAAAAACAGGCTATAGCAGTATACATGCACTCGGTTGGTCTTTGTTATTGTCCTTTGAATTTTGCCTTTTGCTAACGCTGGTTTTCCTGTAAATAAAACATGTGGTTTGTTGATCAGTAAATTGAGACTAGTTTCAACATGCTGTGTTTTAGAAACATGTTCTGTGTAGAATGTTACTATTTGACTATTTTGGTTGGGAGCAGAGGTTGGTCTTTGTTTTCCGTCTGAAAAAGCGGATCCAAAGATGAGACAGAAGCAGCTGTTTCAGAGCCAGATCTATCTTTGAGAGTTTTATTTGTGTGGTCTGAAAGTTACGTGCCCCAGCTTTAAAGACGGGTTTGATTTATTTAGAAATACAGTTTTAATACCATGTTATATTAGAAGAGAACTACTAAAGGTTTCAAAATAAGTTGTTTTTTTTGTCTGATCCCCCCAAATCCAAATAACCCCATAGCAACGCCCTTAGAAACGAAAAAACTTCACAGCCCTTGGTGACGTCAGAGTGGGTACGTTTCAACGCTGTAAGTTGTTTACAATTTGGTATTCGTTCTTTTTTCGCTGATATTCAAGATGACAAGGCCGTGTACAGCGAGTCTAAGATAACTACTAGAATGTAACATTTGTTGTCACTGAGATAGTCCAGTGGTTGTGTTGATGGACTGCCAATCCAGATACTTGGGTTCAAATCTCACCTCGGACACATTTTCACTCTCAAAACGGCAATTAATGTGTAGTGAGCAATTGTCACCTGTAGAGGGCAGTATTGTGTTGGGCATCAGTGGAGAGAAGAGAGAAAAGGCAGTCCTGTGGCATAGACGTCACACACAGGTTAGAGCATAGACAACTTAAATTCATGAAAAACACGTTCTTTTTATAAAATATAGGATTTTTTTTGCCGGAATCTCTTTCAAATTGACATTGTCATGCAATTTTGATATCCACTATTTTTTTTTTTTTAAACCCGTCATAAGGTCTTTAAGGACCCATACTGGATAAAATAATTACCTTTTATATGAATGTGTCTGAATAAAAGATGAACTGTATTTGCTTAGTGTTCTCTTTGTAAACGTGGTGGGACACACAATGGACAGAAAGAAGGTCTGGGGTTCAATTCCACCTCCAGGCCTGGAGTGGAGTTTGCACATTCTCCATGTGTCTGTTGGTTTCCTCCGTGTGCTCCGGTTGTAATGTAATGAGTGTGTTTGTCAACTCTTTCGTGGAGTGAATGGAAATGCTTGGTTTACTAAAATGGTGAACAGAGCCATGTATGACCTTGGTCTTTTAAATGCCCTATATATAAATAATATATAAAGTACTACCTAAAAAGGATGATGACTTTGTGGTCTGGGGTACGAACGGTCATGTGCCCTTTGAGGCTGTATAATTCCAGTGTAGGAATAGCCGCAAGTCACGCAACACAAAACTGTTAGTGAGTTTTTCAATGCAAGTCAATAGGAGTCGGAGCCATTTGCCGCAAAACTTTGTCCAAGAGCCCTTCCCTGTTGACCCACTTGAGCTAGCGGGTTAGCATTGTCCATCTGTACACAGGCGGTGGTTGAGGCATCAAACCAATTCAATGTCTTCTTGTATAGCCCTGAATCACAACCGTAGCTCCGGAGACTTTGGTGTTCTCCTGGTTTCCTTCAGGGCTGCTGTAGGTTAGTGTCTCGCTCTCCTGTGACCTCAGTCTGTGGAATGTGCTACATAATTAAAGAGGACTCTGTGTGTGGCAGGTGGTTGAGCAGAGAGCATCATGGAACAGGAGAAGGACCGATACGCTTTCGACGCTCCGTCAGAAGTGGTGGACCTCGCGGAGCTCCACAACGCCCCGTGTGACGACGACTGGTTCGGTGAGGGTCCTCGAGCTCCGCGGCTCCCACACACACACGTCTGAGTGCAGTTTGCATGTTCTCCCTATGTCTGCGGAGGTTTTTTCCAGGCGCTCCGGTTCCCCCTTCCGCTAAAACGTGTACAATAGTTCTGAATGTAGTGAGTGAAGGATGGAGATGGTCGGAGGCTCTGATGCACCAGGGTTCAGCTTACTTTACTGTTCTTACAAAACAATTTATTCTTGTATCGCCCTAAATCACAACAGCATCATCTCAGACTTAACAAAACCATTGAAATCACCAACACAGATCAGAGAATCAACAGTTAAGACACAGAAAATACACACTTATTGGACCATAGGGAGAGACCACTGTCCATAGAGTTGTAGTGTCCTGGATTATCGCCACAGTCCTTCTTGTTAGACGCTGTTACACCTTTTATTGAGAAATGGAAAGAATATGGACCTCTGAAAAACCTACCAAGACACGGCAATCTGCCTGAAAAGCCTGAGGGGAGCACTGATCAGAAATGGATGACTCTGGAGTTTCTGCCAGAAAATGATTTGAATGCTGTTTTCTGTTGTTTTTCCCACAAAGAAGGACTGGGGAAGGTCTAAGTCCTAAAGTGAGCGAGATGAAGTTGTTTAGCGTCGCACATAAATCGGGAGCGGAGGGTTTTGATGCTAACGAGTTTCAGCAGCTTTTCATCTTAAAGGTGCTGTAAGCGATTTTGTTAGCTTTGAAGAGTGGGCGGCAAACGTGAAATTGGCATTTTCGGTCATTTTAGGTTTTAGAAAATCCAATATTTTTATCTGTCCGCTCCAAAAAAAATATTTTTAATATATTTTTGGAGACTATAGGCATCTGGTTGATTCATTACTATTTGACAACACATGATAATTTGATACTTTTATGGGGGGTTCAGACCGCCCACGCCGGAACGCAGTTTCCGCGCTCATCAGACGCACATTCTCTACTTGACTCGACTTTATATAACAGCAGTATGTGTTCACGGTGACTTTATATAACAGCAGTATGTGTTCACGGAGGTGACTTTATATAACAGCAGTATGTGTTCACGGAGGTGACTTTATATAACAGCAGTATGTGTTCACGGAGGAGACTTTATATAACAGCAGTATGTGTTCACGGAGGAGACTTTATATAACAGCAGTATGTGTTCACGGAGGTGACTTTATATAACAGCAGTATGTGTTCACGGTGACTTTATATAACAGCAGTATGTGTTCACGGAGGTGACTTTATATAACAGCAGTATGTGTTCACGGAGGTGACTTTATATAACAGTAGTATGTGTTCACGGTGACTTTATATAACAGCAGTATGTGTTCACGGAGGTGACTTTATATAACAGCAGTATGTGTTCACGGAGGTGACTTTATATAACAGCGGTATGTGTTCACGGAGGTGACTTTATATAACAGTAGTATGTGTTCACGGTGACTTTATATAACAGCAGTATGTGTTCACGGTGACTTTATATAACAGCAGTATGTGTTCACGGTGACTTTATATAACAGCAGTATGTGTTCACGGAGGTGACTTTATATAACAGCAGTATGTGTTCACGGAGGTGACTTTATATAACAGCAGTATGTGTTCACGGAGGTGTCTTTATATAACAGCAGTATGTGTTCACGGAGGTGACTTTATATAACAGTAGTATGTGTTCACGGAGGTGACTTTATATAACAGCAGTGTGTGTTCACGGAGGTGACTTTATATAACAGCAGTATGTGTTCACGCAATAAGTTTATTTTATTATTAAACGGTGTTTCCGCATCAAGAACACACTCAAATCAGTTGTAAACAGTCACAGATGAAAACACAGATGTTCACAAGCACTGTGTCCCTCATTGTCAACCCTGGTTTAGTCCTGGTTTAGTCCTGGTTTAGTCCTGGTTTAGTCCTGGTTTAGTCCTGGTTTAGTCCTGGTTTAGTCCTGGTTTAGTCCTGGTTTAGTCCTGGTTTAGTCCTGGTTTAGTCCTGGTTTAGCTCCTGTTTCGCTCGCTCAGACACTAATGTCCCCGTGACCACTGTGCAGCTCTCTGATTGGTCGCTGCTCGAGCGTCCGAGGAAACGCTCAGCAATATTTATCTCCTGCGTGTGTCATTTTTCTGCTCCTGCTCCTGTTCCGCGCTGTCCGTGCGTCCCGAGACGCACACGCAGTTCCACGCTCGAACGCGCGTCACCATTGACGTTGTATTGAAGTTGCATGATCCAGTCTGAGCGCGGCTTAAAAGTTTAGGCACGTTTTCCCCCAATGCGTCTGGAAAAAATCACTGGCTGCATTTTTAAGTTCTTCAACCAAAGTTGGCAACAACACGTCTGTGAGGCTATTTTTTTTCGGAGGAAACCCACTTCTGCAGCTGAGATTTCTTTGGTCCTATTTCTCATTCTTAATATTTTAGCTTGTTTCTAATGATGTTTGTGTTGTGTACAGAGAAGCGAGAGAGCGGAGGCCTGAGCTCGTCTCTGACTGAAACTCCGCACAGAGAGACTCCACTGGCCTCAGGTTTGGATTTACATTTTGTCACCAATACTTTAGCTTTCACTGCACATGTGTCAAAACGCACAGCATCTAAAGGACACGTGTAGACGGACGGCTTTTCTACTGTAGTAAATACTTTTTCACGCCTGAGACCTATTTTTTGTCTTTGGAATGTCCCAGATCACCTCTCCACATCACCATTAGCGTGTTTTAGCCGTCTTAGCTAGCAGAGCCGACAGGAGGGTGCCATCTTTACAGTCTCAGTTCTAACAGATGTGTTTAGTTGCAGATGCTCCTCCTTCAAACATCGTGACGTCGTGGGGAAGCTCCAAACCCTCCACCAGTCTCCAGCCACAGAGGTACAGCCTGCCACAGCCGCTCCATGTGGGGGCTCAGGGTCTAAAGCTGGGGCACTGCCATAGAGCGTACATCCTTTTTAACATGAGCTGCCCTTGTTACTGCCTATAGCTAAGACATCACATATAAACACCAGGACCACAGAGGGCAGTTAACCACAGATTTAAGCCCAAAATAGTGACAGTTAATGAGCTAGAGTTTTTTACATGGAAGTCAAAATGAGCCAAACTTCATCCTGAGCATTTCCCTGTCAGGCGTCGTTAAGCTAGCGTGTTAGCATTGTCCATGTGTATTGTAGAGTGTAAACAGACGTAGTCACGCCTATCTCCGCCGTTATATGCCACAACTTCCGCGGTCTATGGGCAGTTTAGAAATGGCCGCGGGGGTTGGAAAATGTGAAGAAGAAAAAAAACTGCACGAGCCCCATTCATTTAAACGAGTGCATTCCAAAGTCCACAGCGACTAAACTAGAGTGGTCCAAGAAAATGCTATATGTTAGCATGGGCTAATTCTTATTCGGGGTCCACTCCCACAGGCCTGGGGTTGTATTGCAGCGCACGTCATTTTGGCCACTTTTGAGCCGGGGACCCACCCCCACTTATCTGTATACTGTCTATGGGTGCAATATCCACAGTGTTCTGACCCAAATGTGTTTTTTAGAGTGTCCAAACGCAAGATGGAGGAGAGTGGTCCTCCGGAGAAGAAGCAGAGGAAGTAAGTGGAGACTGTCACATGTGGCCGCTGGTTCAGATTCAGTTTGAGCTAATGACCACATGTCTCTGCAGGAATCCCGAAGCCCAGCCCCTCCGGAGGTCCGCCCGCAGGAGCCCACAGGGACCTGCCCTCCGGAGGTCCGCCCGCAGGAGCCCACAGGGACCAGAGAGGAAGCCCACCACTGTCCCCAAAAGTCTGAGAGCCACAAAGAGCACCTCCTGCCTGCCCTCCACCTCTACCTCCACAGAGTGAGTCCAGGAGAGAGTCCTGCTCTGTGTGTGAGGGAGGGAGGGACCAGGGAGGGAGGGAGGAGGGAGAGACCTTAGAGAGGGGTAGGCCAGCTGGAAATTGCTGATCATGCCAAGAGCTGGATATCTCAGCTCTTGGACTGAGCAATCTTCAGGGAAAGCCATGTTCCAGCTTCTTCCCTCTGGCAGAAGATATTATTGGCTGAGACGCTAACATGCTAACATATGTTCTCAGTCTGAACAAAGCACTTTCTTGAGCTTGTATTGAAGATTTTTGTTGATGGTTTCACAGATGATTGTTTCTGTACTTTATCTTTTCTTTTATTACTCTACTTGTCTGATGCACAGTGGGACTCTCGCGCGTGTAGTCCAATAGGGTTTGACTGCAGATGTAAACTGACTGTGTGTGTGTGTGTGTGTGTGTGTGTGTGTGTGTGTGTGTGTGTGTGTGTGTGTGTGTGTGTGTGTAGGCTGTCCTCGGAGGAGATGGAGGTGCAGAGGATGAAGCAGCTGCAGAGAGAAGTGGCTCTGCACCGGAAGAAGAACGAGGCCAGTTACAAAGCAGCGTTAGCCGGGAGTGAGTACCAGACCAGCAGCGCCTCCCACAGGCCCTCACCGGGACCGCACCCGAGCCCTGTCGCTAACACCACGTTCTCTCTCTCTCCGTCAGATCCTCCGCCCGTGAAGCTCGCCATCGCCCCCACGATCCCCCGAGAGTTCAACTTCAAGACCGACGCCAGAATCAAGTCTGTCCCAAACAACAGCACGACCAGAGACGAGACCTTCATCCAGCAGCTGCGCAAACCCTACTCTCCCGTCAGTACTCTCTCGTCTCTCTCGCTCTCTCGTCTCTCTCGCTCTCTCTGGTCTGTCCTCTCTCTGGTCTGTCCTCTCTCTGGTCTGTCCTCTCTCTGGTCTGTCCTCTCTCTGGTCTCGCTCTCTCTCTGGTCTCGCTCTCTCTCTGGTCTCGCTCTCTCTCTGGTCTCGCTCTCTCTCTGGTCTGTCCTCTCTCGCTCTCTCTCTGGTCTGTCCTCTCTCGCTCTCTCTCTGGTCTGTCCTCTCTCTGGTCTGTCCTCTCTCTGGTCTGTCCTCTCTCTGGTGTCTCTCGCTCTGTTCAAATCAGTAGTTGTGTGTTGCAGGTGAAGGCGTCTAAAGGAGCCACGGTTCCCAAACCCTTCAACTTGTCATCGAGCCGCAGCAGGAAGGAGAGCGCCCCCTACGTGCCCATGGCTCAGCAGATACAAGAGTTCCAGAAGAGGACCCCCGAGCGCTACCACCAGCCCAGCCGCCAGGCCACCCAGAGAGGTCCGAGCTGCTCCATGAACCTCTACCTAATGTCTAGGTCTAACTGGTCTCTCTCTCTGTGTCTGGTCTCTCTCTCTGTCCCGCTCTGGGCTCTCTCTGTGTCTGATCTCTCTCTCTCTGTCCCGCTCTGGGCTCTCTCTCTCCATGTGATTATTTTCTTAAAATCCAGTTTGTTTTGAAAATGTCGACCAAATGATTGAAGGCCTTTGCCTGAGCACAGTTTAAACAGATAAAAGTTTATGATCTAACTGGTCTCTCTCAGGCCCCTCCCCGGTGAAGGCCACCCACAGACCCACAGTGAAGGAGCCCACGGTCCCTGAGGGCTTCCAGCTGCAGATCGAGAAGAGGCTCCAGGAGAGACAGGCCAAGAAGCCTCCCCCAGAGGAGGAGGAGGAGGAGCCCCCACATCTGTTCAAATCTCAGCCTGTGTCCAAGAAGATGCTGGAGGGAGTGGTGGTGAGAAACCCCCCTGTGCACTGCAGGATCTCACTCTACACTGGACTCTTGTCTCTGGTCTCTGGTCTCTGACTCTGGTCTCAGTGTAGTCCTTTTCTCTCAGGGCGTCCCAGAGAAGAAGCTTCCGTCTCTCACTGTCCCAGAGTCTCCTGCGTTTGCTCTGAAGAAGAGGATCCGACTGGAGCCGCCTCAGGTCCAGGTGAGAACACACATGTAGGCGCACACACACACTCACGCCCTCCCCCACACACACACACCCTCCCCCACACACACACGCCCTCCCCCACACACACACGCCCTCCCCCACACACTCTCCCCCTCACCA
This sequence comes from Knipowitschia caucasica, assembly GCA_964034765.1. Classification (NCBI taxonomy): domain Eukaryota; kingdom Metazoa; phylum Chordata; class Actinopteri; order Gobiiformes; family Gobiidae; genus Knipowitschia; species Knipowitschia caucasica. The sequence goes on along the minus strand of OZ035827.1, from coordinate 44,174,663 downwards.
TCCTCTCTCTGTGCTCAGCAGGTGAAGCCGCCCTCCCCCATCAGAGGCCCCCCCGTCCCCCACTTCGGCCTCCCCTTCCAGCCTAAGCTCCCGGAGCAGCACCAGGTGGAGCTGTGTCCTTTCTCCTTCGACCGGAGAGAGCAGGAGAGGAGAGCGCTGAAGGAGAAGAGGCTGCAGCAGCTGCGCAACCAGGAAGTGAGTCCACTGCACTGTGACAGCGCCGCCATAGTGTGACGTCACTGCCGCAATTACACCAGGATCATAAACTGAGCTCTAAAACAGATTTTTTTTCTCTCGGGCTCTCTCTCTCTCTCTCGGGCTCTCTCTCTCTCTCTCGGGCTCTCTCTCTCGGGCTCTCTCTCTCGGGCTCTCTCTCGGGCTCGCTCTCTCTCTCGGGCTCGCTCTCTCTCTCTCTCGGGCTCGCTCTCTCTCTCTCTCGGGCTCGCTCTCTCTCTCTCTCGGGCTCGCTCTCTCTCTCTCTCGGGCTCGCTCTCTCTCTCTCTCGGGCTCGCTCTCTCTCTCGGTCTCTCTCTCTCGGGCTCTCTCTCTCTCTCGGTCTCTCTCTCTCTCTCGGGCTCTCTCTCGGGCTCTCTCTCTGGCTCTCTCTCTCTCTCGGGCTCTCTCTCTCTCTCTCGGGCTCTCTCTCTCTCTCTCTCTCTCTCTCTCTCTCGGGCTCTCTCTCTCTCTCTCGGGCGGCTCTCTCTCTCTCTCTCTCTCTCTCGGGCTCTCTCTCTCTCTCTCTCTCTCTCTCGGTCTCTCTCTCGGGCTCTTTCTCGGGCTCTCTCTCGGGCTCTCTCTCTCGGTCTCTCTCTCTCTCGGGCTCTCTCTCTCTCTCTCTCTCGGGCTCTCTCTCTCGGGCTCTCTCTCTCTCTCGGGCTCTCTCTCTCGGGCTCTCTCTCTCGGGCTCTCTCTCTCGGGCTCTCTCTCTCGGGCTCTCTCTCTCGGGCTCGCTCTCTCTCTCTCGGGCTCGCTCTCTCTCTCTCTCGGGCTCGCTCTCTCTCGGGCTCTCTCTCTCGGTCTCTCTCTCTCGGGCTCTCTCTCTCTCTCGGTCTCTCTCTCTCTCTCGGGCTCTCTCTCTGGCTCTCTCTCGGGCTCTCTCTCTGGCTCTCTCTCTGGCTCTCTCTCTGGCTCTCTCTCTGGCTCTCTCTCTGGCTCTCTCTCTCTCTCGGGCTCTCTCTCTCTCTCTCGGGCTCTCTCTCTCTCTCTCTCTCTCTCTCTCTCTCTCTCGGGCTCTCTCTCTCGGGCTCTCTCTCTCTCTCTCTCGGGCTCTCTCTCTCGGGCTCTCTCTCTCTCTCTCGTGCTCGCTCTCTCGCTCTCTCTCTCTCTCTCTCTCTCTCTCGGCTCTCTCTCTCGGGCTCTCTCTCTCGGTCTCTCTCTCTTTCGGGCTCTCTCTCTCTCTCGGGCTCTCTCTCGGGCTCTCTCTCTCTCTCTCGGGCTCTCTCTCTCTCTCGGGCTCTCTCTCTCTCTCTCTCTCTCTCTCTCGGGCTCGCTCTCTCTCTCTCTCTCGGGCTCGCTCTCTCTCGGGCTCTCTCTCTCTCGGGCTCTCTCTCGGTCTCTCTCTCTCTCTCGGTCTCTCTCTCTCGGTCTCTCTCTCTCTCTCTCTCTCTCTCTCTCTCGGGCTCGCTCTCTCTCTCTCGGGCTCGCTCTCTCTCTCTCTCTCTCTCTCGGTCTCTCTCTCTCGGGCTCTCTCTCCCTCTCTCGGGCTCTCTCTCTCTCTCGGGCTCTCTCTCTCTCTCTCTCGGGCTCTCTCTCGCTCTCTCGCTCTCTCGCTCGCTCTCTCGCTCGCTCTCTCCTTCTTGTATTTATGGCTATGTTCAGACTGGGGCGTCCTGTGAAAACTGTGGGATTAAAAACATTCCTCGGTCCCAAAGCCTTAAAGGAATAGTTCAGTTTTTACATACTGACATATGTTCTTACCTTAGACTAGTTAATACGTACCTGTGTGATCTTAGTCCGTGCGCTCTGTCATGCAAACAGAGTAAAAACGGAGCACAAACGCAGCCTCCTCTGTATACTGTATAGTACCCAAAAGGTAGCTCCCGCTAGAAGCTACCAAACTCTTCCAAGTGTTCCCTATTAAATGTATATAGTTACGTGACGTGTTACACTGCAAAGTATAGTAACACAGAAATGTAACTGTCGATTTTCTCAGCGGATAAAACGGGTACTATATTGTGAGGCGTAGTAATCTGAGGAGCGCTACGTCCGCGCACTAACTTCTCTCCGGAGACTTCTCTCTCGCTCACTTCCGTCAATAGAAGCAGCGTGACTTGTAGTACGGAGAGAGACTAAGACCAGACAGGTACGTATTAACTAGTCTAAGGTAAGGTAAGAACATATGTCAGTATGTAAAAACGGTGAACTATTCCTTTAAAGTTATGTTTTAATAATAAAAGTGTTAAAACCAGAGAATGTTCTGTGCGAATATTAAACGATCCATAGAAACAATTAAAAGTAAAAATACTTGGTGGGAATGGGTCCCTCGGGTTTAACCTTGTTTCCACAGCCTCCTGTGTCGCTCTCTCTCTGACCTTCAGCTCTGTCTGTCTCTGTGGCCTTTGCTCATGATGCTTGTTCTACCAGTGTCTGTGATGTCGCACACCGTAATGAGCTGCAGCCCGTTCAGGAGCTGGTGTTGCCCTTTAGTAAAGTGCTTTTTCAGTCTCTGCGCTGACTCTTCAGTGTCTGTTGGGTCGATGGGGTGTCCAAACTTTTATTAAAAGCCCCACTTTAGTTCATCAGACAAGTCCAGGGCCTTCTAGCCTGACTCTGGCCAGACCCTTGTAGTTCCGCCATGCTCCACCAGAGCCGCTAGTCTGGTCCAGTGTGGACGGGTCCTGGCTCAAAAGTGCGCTGACATGCTGCAATACCACCCCGGGCCGATGGGAGTGGACCCAGAATAAGAATTGGCCAATGCTAACATATAGCATTAGCTGACTTCTGGAAAACATCTTTACAGGATGGACCAAAAGTTGTCTCTTGGCCCAAAGCTCCGTTCCACATGTGTGTCAATGCTGAGTGTTCTGGACCAGTCTAGTTTAGTCGCTGTGGACTTTAGAAGTCTCTCGTTTAAATGAATGGGGCTCGTACAGATACGTTTTTTTCATTTTCCAGCCCCCGCGGCCATTTTGAATCACTCCATGAAAGCCCAATTTTTGGCCCATTAGAACGGCGGAGATAGACGTGACTACGTCCGTTAATTTACAGTCTGAGCTGAACACAAGGGTCTGGGATCGATGCCAATGCAAACTCCTTCAGGAGATCAACAATTAATCGGCCAATCAGGATCGTCGGGTTTGCTCCGCCTTCTCAAGCGTGTCTCAGGCGCCAGCAAAAGAAATCCAAGATGGCGGACATAAAGTCTGTATTTGTCAAAGTTTGAATACAAACGAGTTAAGACACGGATGTCACTTTTAATGCAATATGAGGCGAGATGTTGATGGTTCCGTGTGTTTTAAGAGTCAAATGTTGGTGTAAAGTTTGGTTTAAGTGTTCCTGTTTACAACACTATGCAGCAGGGTTGCTGAATCATGTGCTTCGATGTGAGTGGTTGATGGAACACGTCATTCAAGATAACGGACAAGTGGTTTATCCAATCACAGACAAGGATTTTTTTTTTTTTTTACAAGGTCCGCCTTTTGAAATGTATCCACTATGGATTAGACCCAGACCTTTGTGTGAAGCTCAGAGATCAGGCTAAGTCCCATACATGGATCTATAACAGTGGTTCTCCAACTTTTTACACCAAGTACCCCCTCAGAAAATACTGGCCTCTCCAAGTACCACCACAAATGACCAACACCACACAGTAGCGTATTCATCAAAAACAAGGCAGAGGTTTCATTCCTAAAGAAGTATATTTAATGTAACATTTTACAGTTTCAACAGTGATATAAAATATATTCATTACGAACTGCAAAGCCTCACTGTGAGTGACTTTAGTTTCTAAGGCTTGGTCTGCTGCCCTCTGACATCTGTCGTTTACTCAGAGACATGTTCATGTTTGGATCAAATGATCTTTTGTTGCTCTCTGTTCCTTTTGCACAGAACTGGGAAAAAGCTTTTGTACATGCTGCTCCTTCTACATGGAACGTGTTGCAAAAAGACTGGAAATGATCTGATCTTATTTCCTTGAATGCTTTTAGATCCAGATTGAGACATCTTCAGTGAAATGTAACTGTTTTTATAATCCGTAATTTAATGAAATTGTGTGCGACTTTCATAATCTGTAATTGTAAATTTTTGTAAAAAGAGGTTCTCATTGACTGGCAGCCATTGTTGATGACTTCACTGATTTTCAAGACTCACAGAATATTGTGTGCTATGACTATGAATAATATGAAACCAGAGTCTAAAAGACTGGACTGTCTACTTTCAGCAGCAAAATTACATTTGTTCTTAGTTTGTTTAGTTCTCCTGTGATCTCCAGTCCAAAAGAGGAGTGTGACAAAAAGCACCAGTCTTAGACAAAAATGAAAACAGACAAACCTGCAGAAAGTGACCAACACTATTTAATTTAACTTTAGAATCTCCTCAAACATGTCCAGGATCTTGCATGTTAGAAAATATGCATGTTCTCCCCGTGTCTGCGTAGGTTTCCTCCGGGTGCTCTGGTTTCCCCTACCACTAAAAACATGTACAATAGGTCTGGCATCTGCCTCCTGTACTGGCCCCGCTCCCATCTCTGTGTGGAGTGAGAGACAAGTGCCCAAAAATAACAATTGTAAACCGCTTTGTGACTCTGGTCTGTGAAAGGCGCTATATAAATAAAGATTACTTACTTGCATAAGTGCAATAGAATACTGTTGTCTTTGTGTGTTTGGGCGCGCAAATATACAGTATGCGTTTATGCATACTTTTGTGTAGTTACATCTACAGAGTGTCGTTCTGTTTAGTCCAGCGAGCGCTGTGACCATAACTGGACTTCACCGCTGGCTCCTGGTGCGGACTCAGTGATAGTTTTAGTGATAGTCAACTTTTCTGTGGCTTTTTTGGGGTGCACCGCTGGTCTGCTGCTCTGACCCTCCACATGGTCGTCTGCTCTGACCCTCCACATGGTCTGCTGCCCTGACCCTCCACATGGTCTGCTGCCCTGACCCTCCACATGGTCTGCTGCCCTGACCCTCCACATGGTCTGCTGCCCTGACCCTCCACATGGTCTGCTGCTCTGACCCTCCACATGGTCTCTGCTCTGACCCTCCACATGGTCTGCTGCCCTGACCCTCCACATGGTCTGCTGCCCTGACCCTCCACATGGTCTGCTGCCCTGACCCTCCACATGGTCTGCTGCCCTGACCCTCCACATGGTCGTCTGCTCTGACCCTCCACATGGTCTGCTGCCCTGACCCTCCACATGGTCGTCTGCTCTGACCCTCCACATGGTCTGCTGCCCTGACCCTCCACATGGTCTGCTGCTCTGACCCTCCACATGGTCTGCTGCCCTGACCCTCCACATGGTCGTCTGCTCTGACCCTCCACATGGTCTGCTGCCCTGACCCTCCACATGGTCTGCTGCTCTGACCCTCCACATGGTCTGCTGCCCTGACCCTCCACATGGTCTGCTGCCCTGACCCTCCACATGGTCTGCTGCCCTGACCCTCCACATGGTCTGCTGCCCTGACCCTCCACATGGTCTGCTGCCCTGACCCTCCACATGGTCTGCTGCCCTGACCCTCCACATGGTCTGCTGCCCTGACCCTCCACATGGTCTGCTGCCCTGACCCTCCACATGGTCTGCTGCCCTGACCCTCCACATGGTCTGCTGCCCTGACCCTCCACATGGTCGTCTGCCCTGACCCTCCACATGGTCTGCTGCCCTGACCCTCCACATGGTCTGCTGCCCTGACCCTCCACATGGTCTGCTGCCCTGACCCTCCACATGGTCGTCTGCTCTGACCCTCCACATGGTCGTCTGCTCTGACCCTCCACATGGTCTGCTGCCCTGACCCTCCACATGGTCGTCTGCTCTGACCCTCCACATGGTCGTCTGCTCTGACCCTCCACATGGTCGTCTGCTCTGACCCTCCACATGGTCTGCTGCCCTGACCCTCCACATGGTCGTCTGCTCTGACCCTCCACATGGTCGTCTGCTCTGACCCTCCACATGGTCGTCTGCTCTGACCCTCCACATGGTCTCTGTCAGCTCTGGAGACACATTTACTGGTCAAACTGCCTCCAAATGTAGCCTGACCCTGACCTTATTCCTCCATGTCTGCTTCACCTCTGTCTCTCCTGCTCAGTGCTCAGGCAATGATCTTTGACCAAACCAGGGAGCTCTGCTGCCACCTGCTGGCCTAATAAAATACTGTCTACATTCAAACCCCAGACTGTATGATACAGGGGACAGACTGACAGGAAAAGATTGAATGAAAAACAATGTTGACATCAATGGCTGTCAATGAGTTAATCTCAATGAGACTTTTTTTTTTTTTTTTTTCATTGATTCTTTGGCGTACCCCTAGAGGGCGCCCGCGTACCATTGGGCTGTTCTGAGATTTAAAATGATCTATGACAGAGCTGAAGTTGGCTGAATGACACATGTTTACATCTCACCAGTTACAGTAGGACCATTAATGGAACTTTGACACAATTCAAGAACCACGTCAGACATTAACGTTGTCAGGAGAAACTAAAGGTTTTGGACGGAGATGTGCGGCGTCTTAGAAAGTTCCGGATCCTGAAGTGAAGAATAACTTTAACCCATTCAGGCGGGAACGCATTTCTACCTCTGAGAGAATTGGTTTAAAAAAGATGAACCAGGGAGGAACATTTTCTGCAGTTCCGAGATTTCCGATTTTTTTTCCGTTTTTTTCCTGCTGGAAAAAGTCATTTCTGTGACGGTTGGCATTTTCTGTTTGCTGTACGTATAAACGGGATTCACATCCTCCGTTCTGACCCGGGGCAGCTGCGACCGCTTTGTGCTGACAGCTCAGCGAACGCTGAATGTGGGCCATGGCCTTCCCCAGTTTGTTGAGATGCCTCCCCCGTGTCTCCTTCCGAACCGCAACCAAAACTCAATTAAAGCTCGGGTACTAAAGAGTGGATTTTTTGATTTTCTTTATTTTTCCCTCAGTTTGTGCCTCTTTGTCGCCAAACTCCTGTCAAGTCATTGTTTAAGAATTATTTGGGCAAGAAACTTTTGATATTGGGCAACAGTGGTTCAGATGAAGATCTTTGGCCTTTGAGGCTGAAGGTCGTGTTCATGATCTGGAGGACTACTTTGGGTTAGCAAGGCAGAAGGCCATCCCTGGTGTATGCTAATGTCCCTCTGGTCCCTATGCTCCTCAGGTCCCTAAGTTCAAGGCCCAGCCTCTGCCAGACTTCAGTGAAGTGGCGCTGCCAGAGAAGAAGAAACCAGAAGTCACCAAACCAGAACCCTTCAACCTAATCATCGACACCAGAGGAGCAGAGAAGACCAGCCGCTTCGAAAACAAGGTCTGTCTCCTCTAACCCTCTGCAAACATGCCCTGGTCCTGGTCCTGGTCCTGGTCCTGGTTCCTGGTCTGATGCTGGTGTGTTGCTGGTGCAGGTGCAGGAGGAGCAGAAGCAGCGGGAGGAGGCCACACAGTTCAAAGCTCGACCCAACGTCGTGACGCACAAGGAGCCGTTTAAACCAAAGGAGCGCGGAGACACCAGTGAGTGAGGACCAGGAGGCACCTGGGGAGGGGGCTCCTGCTGTGTGTATAACCTGTGTGGTGCTGTATCCAGGTTGTGTTGTGGCCCCTGGCTTCCAGCTGCTGACCGAGCGCAGAGCTCTGGAGCGACAGGACTTTGAGCGACGAGTGAACGAGAAGGAGGCACTGAGGGCTCTGATGGAGGAGCAGCAGAGGAGAGAGGAGGAGGAGAGGGAGAGGGAGGAGATCACACGGCTGCGGCAGGAGCAGGTGAGAAGGATGGGAGAGAGGGAGGTCACAGGGCTGCGGCAGGAGCAGGTGAGGAGAAGGATGGGAGAGGAGAGGGGGAGGTCACACGGCTGTGGCAGGAGCAGGTGAGGAGAAGGATGGGAGAGGAGAGGGGGAGGTCACACGGCTGTGGCAGGAGCAGGTGACCAGGAGGTCCTAATGCTCAGGGACTGCACTCACACTTTAAGGCCCTTGGAGCTCCCATAATGCCTTAGGACCAGGAGTGTCCCATAATGCCTTAGGACCAGGAGTGTCCCATAATGCATTAGGACCAGGAGTGTCCCATAATGCCTTAGGACCAGGAGTGTCCCATAATGCATTAGGACCAGGAGTGTCCCATAATGCATTAGGACCAGGAGTGTCCCATAATGCATTAGGACCAGGAGTGTCCCATAATGCATTAGGACCAGGAGTGTCCCATAATGCATTAGGACCAGGAGTATTATAAATCCAGGGCTGTCCGAATTGGGACAGGCCCTGGATTTATAATAACTTACAATTCGAAATGTATTCAATAACTGCAAATCAAATGGTTAGCTCCCAAAGGTTCCACCGGGCTGTGCTAGGCAGGTAACCGCTAAGCTAGTTCCCTGGAACTACATGTTAATGGTTACTTCTGGGTTTTCGCGATCGCTTTTTGTCACATTAAAATAGTAATTTTTTCATCCCCCTGTCCTGCCCACTGCCTTTTTGCACAGTACATGAAGGCCGCGGTCTGATATTTCTCCACACAGACCATGTGTACTGTATTGTCCGATTTAATGGTGTTGATCGATATGTAGTTGATTATTGAGCGTGGCTAGCTCTGCTAGCTTCTCTCGTTGTACTTGCAGAGTAATGGCAGTATTTTACACACCTGAATTACAGAGATTGCGTTGCCAAAGGGCAGCGGTCATTATTGATTTGAGAGTTCTGTTATCAAGAAAAAATGATCGGTAGAATTACATTCGAGTCAATGGCGTGTTCTGCTGCTGCTGTGTGGAGCTGTATAATTAAATATTAGAATATATTCTAATGTTTTAATGAATAAATTCGGATGCAAAACTAGCAGTATTCTTTAACTTGTATATTGTGTTAGCAGTGCGTTGCTTTAGAACCGTTTCATCTGTGATTGTTGTACAGCTTACAAGAAGTTGTGCTAATGCTAATGTTAGCATACATGTCAGATCGCAATTTGCTTGCTTGCAATTGACGTCACGTCCGCCTCATTACGTATGCGTATCACGAAGTGGTCAGCCCAGCTCGTTGTTCACTAGAGCAGCGTGTCTGAATATACCTTTTGCATGTGTTGTTTTAAGTTTTCTAACCGATCGAATCTCAAAACCTTTTAATGGATACTTTAGGATTCCTTGTGAAGAGATGAATAAAGAGGCTCGCACTAAGGACTTTACGAAAAGACGCAGGAAAAGTGTCTCGCTAACATTTCACTGCAAACGCTTTTACCTCTAAGGATTATTTATTTACCCTGCCATGCAGTCACAATGTGCTGTTATTACATCCCATCTTTGTTTCATTCATTGTCGGGGATGAGTCGGCGTTTTAAATAAACACTGTGAATGTTTGACCTGAAAAGAACACAGCCACAGACGCAGTGTTTAGTTGAGAATGATAAGTTCTTTCACCAATCGTTACTCACTCGGCTCTGTACGATGCAGGATGTGTCCTTCAGGACCTTAACTCCGAGCTCCTTAATCCACAGACGGAAAAGTGGCAGAATCCATGTTTATCCAAACCTTCATTTGTTTAGCAGTGCAAAAGCTTGACTGTAAGACTAACTGTGGATTAGAATGTAAAGTGAATAAATGACAGTCTAGGATCTTGTCTTTAATTCAGACAGAAGACATGTTTTATTGTCGATGGTAGAGGCATAAACAAAGACGTTACAGAATGTAAGTAACATACAGCGGAGGAATGAAGACTTATTAGCATATTAGCATTGTATGCTACATGTGCCAGTAGCTTCAACCTTGATATTACCAAAACATGAAATATCCAAAAAAGCAAAAAATACTCGGGAGAGTTGCATTTTCTTCATATATCAGCAGCAACTCTTGCTGTCCTGACACCACTTCGTCAACCGGAAGTTTATGCGTCACGTGACTGCAAGCAAGCAATTGAGCTAGATGGCTCTGTGTTATGAGAGCGCAGGGGAAATGAGAAGCCTGTGAGCGAGTTGGGGGCGGGGCTAAACATTCAAACCTTACAGAAACGGGTATAGCACCTTTAAGTGTATTACCCAAGGACACAACAGCAGACAGTGGGAGTCGATGGAGAAAGTCGGGCTTGAACCCATGACCTTCTGGCTCAAAGGCAAACGCTCTACCAACTGAGCCACTGGTGTTCTGTATCAGACGACAGAAGATGCTGAGTGTGTTGTTGTTGTTGCAGGTGCACAAGGCACAGCCGGTAAAGCACTACCGCTGTGTGAAACTGAAGAAGAGCGAGACGCCGCTGACGCTGCCGCAGTCTCCAAACTTCTCCGATCGCTTCCGGATGTGACTCTTTTATATATTTTAATGTTTTACGTTTTTATTCTTTGTCTTTTATTACTAAAGTCCGTATTAAACTGTACAAAACCTCAGTCTGTGTTCTTCATGAAGATGGGTCTGAGAGACTGGGGGGTCCTGAGAGAGACTGGGGGGGTCCTGAGAGAGACTGGGGGGGTCCTGAGAGAGACTGGGGGGGTCCTGAGAGAGACTGGGGGGGTCCTGAGAGAGACTGGGGGGGGTCCTGAGAGAGACTGGGGGGGGTCCTGAGAGAGACTGGGGGGGGTCCTGAGAGAGACTGGGGGGGGTCCTGAGAGAGACTGGGGGGTCCTGAGAGACTTATGAACTATTATTAAACTAGACTGTTTCTGGAGTGGAGTTTGCATGTTCTCCGCATGTCTGCTCGGGTTTCCTCCATGTACAGTAGTGACTGCGCCCCCTGCTGGAGGGGTGGACTGAGTGCTATATAAATAAATGCAACAGTCCTCATAGAAAACAACTTTATTCAAGTGGAAACAAAACTGACTCTTTACAAATATATTCCAAAAACCCGAGACTGCGTCCTGAAGCAGTCTCCGGCATTAAAGCTGAGGTCTGTAACTTTACTGAGACCAGAAGACTTGATTTAGGGCTAAACAAGAATGGTTTTATTCTCTCATTGTGCTCTGAAAGTTATGACCCTCAGCTTTAAAACATCTCTGTTTTCTACTCTATGTCGTTGAAAAAAAAAAACCGTAAGACATTCATGATTTGAAATGTTTTTTTTGGCCAAAGTGACGTTTGAAGCTTGTGGCCTGTGCAGCGGGGACAGTCCGGGCGGTCTCCCATCACCTGCACTATCCTCCATAATAAATACGTTTCCCTGAAGAACCGTGAGGTCAGTCTGGTCTTGAGTCTCTGGTCTTTGGTCTTAGGTCCGGTCTCAGTTCTTGGGTCCGCTCATAGGTCGTTGGTCACTGGTCTTGGGTCCGGTCATGGGTCTTTGGTCACTGGTCTTGGGTCCGGTCTAAGGGTCCACAAAGGTGACGGCGATGTAGCGGACGCCGTGTGTGGTGGGCAGGCCTTCGTGGTAGTGCGTGAGGCGTCCAGGATGCATCAGAGCCCAGCCTTTACGAGGAGACGTCACTGCACAGTCATATCTGATGAACCTGCAGCCCCCGCCCTGAGGAGAGGACCAGGAGATACCAGGTGAAGACCAGGAAGGAAAATCAGGAGACACCGGGTGAAGACCAGGAGAGAGAACCAGGAGACACAAGGTGAAGACCAGGAGAGGTGTGAGAGACCAGAGAGAGAGATGATGTTGATGGTTCTTACCTGGAAGTCTTTGCCCACATGGTTCAGGGCCAGGTTGATGGTGAAGGTAGATGCGTCGTGGTGCGGCCGCAGAGACGGCTGCTCATCTGGTTTGTACCGAACCACGAAGGCCAAGTCAAACTGAGCCTGGAACCAGAGACACACACCAGGTGAGAGAGAGACCAGAGAGTGTGACATCACCCTATCAGAGTGCTCTTACCCTGGTGTAGTATCCGAGTACTCTTACCCTGGTGTTGTATCCGAGTACTCTTACCCTGGTGTTGTATCCGAGTGCTCTTACCCTGGTGTTGTATCCGAGTGCTCTTACCCTGGTGTAGTATCCGAGTACTCTTGCCCTGGTGTAGTATCCGAGTACTCTTGCCCTGGTGTAGTATCCGAGTACTCTTACCCTGGTGTTGTATCCGAGTACTCTTACCCTGGTGTTGTATCCGAGTACTCTTACCCTGGTGTTGTATCCGAGTACTCTTACCCTGGTGTTGTATCCGAGTACTCTTACCCTGGTGTAGTATCCGAGTACTCTTACCCTGGTGTTGTATCCGAGTACTCTTACCCTGGTGTTGTATCCGAGTACTCTTACCCTGGTGTTGTATCCGAGTACTCTTACCCTGGTGTTGTATCCGAGTGCTCTTACCCTGGTGTAGTATCCGAGTGCTCTTACCCTGGTGTTGTATCAGAGTATTCTTACCCTGGTGTTGTATCCGAGTGCTCTTACCCTGGTGTTGTATCCGAGTACTCTTACCCTGGTGTAGTATCCGAGTACTCTTGCCCTGGTGTAGTATCCGAGTACTCTTACCCTGGTGTTGTATCTGAGTACTCTTACCCTGGTGTTGTATCCGAGTACTCTTACCCTGGTGTTGTATCCGAGTACTCTTACCCTGGTGTAGTATCCGAGTGCTCTTACCCTGGTGTTGTATCCGAGTACTCTTACCCTGGTGTAGTATCCGAGTACTCTTACCCTGGTGTAGTATCCGAGTGCTCTTACCCTGGTGTTGTATCAGAGTACTCTTACCCTGGTGTAGTATCCGAGTGCTCTTACCCTGGTGTTGTATCAGAGTACTCTTACCCTGGTGTTGTATCCGAGTACTCTTACCCTGGTGTTGTATTCGATTACTCTAACCCTGGTGTAGTATCCGAGTACTCTTACCCTGGTGTAGTATCCCGGATACATCTTCTCCGTTACCGGGGCGACGTACTCCAGCAGGAACTGCTGCCACTCACGCTGGAAGTTCACCTGGTTCATGTGGATGTCGATGGTAGGAACGTTCTCATACCCGCCCTGGATCCTCTGGTCCTGAGGGAGGAGAGGACTATGTGAGACCAGAGAGAGAGACCAGAAAGAGACTAAAAAGGACAGAGGGAGACCAGAAAGAGACTAGAGAGGACAGAGAGAGACCAGAGCGATAGAGACCATCAGTAAGACTGACCCGGTTCCCGCCTCCAGACCATTTCCCATGATGCTCCATTTCTTCCACGATGTGATCACAGGCGACATCCGAGAGAACAGGAAACCAGTAAACGTCCGGACAGGGCTGCAACAGTATACATGTCTCAGTGTACATGTCTCAGTGTACATGTCTCAGTATACATGTCTCAGTATACATGTCTCTGTATACATGTCTCAGTGCACATGTCTCAGTATACATGTATCAGTATACATGTCTCTGTATACATGTCTCTGTGTACATGTCTCTGTGTACATGTCTCTGTATACATGTCTCAGTATACATGTCTCTGTATACATGTCTCTGTATACATGTCTCAGTGTACATGTCTCAGTATACATGTCTCTGTACACATGTCTCAGTATACATGTCTCTGTATACATGTCTCTGTATACATGTCTCTGTATACATGTCTCAGTGTACATGTCTCAGTATACATGTCTCAGTATACATGTCTCAGTATACATGTCTCAGTATACATGTCTCAGTATACATGTTTCAGTATATAAAATACTGATAATATACTGATAATATTATAAATTTCACTCGTGAGGATGCTAAGGAGAGTGAACTCGCCTTTCTAGATTGTAAGGTCATCATACTGGAGAACGGACAATTAGAGACTGAGGTCTTCAGAAAGTCCACTCACACTGACCAGTACCTGGCCTTTGATTCAAATCATCCGCTACAACATAAACTCGGGGTCATTAGAACGCTTCAACACCGAGCCCTCCAGGTCCCCACTAGCTCGGAGGGAAAGAACAGAGAAACCAAACATGTTCAGAGAGCACTTTCCAGATGTGGCTACCCCAAGTGGTCTTTTACTAAAGCCCAAAGGACGAGAAAAGCCAGAGACACAGTCCAACAGACAGAAGAAAGTAGGAGGAGAGGGGTGTCCTTACCGTATGTGGCGGGAGTTTCAGAGAAACTACAAAGAATCTTTAGGCAACACAAAATCCCTGTGTATTTCAAACCTTTCAACACGTTAAGACAGAAATTAGTGCATCCCAAAGACAAAACACCCAGACACAAACAGAGCAATGTGGTGTATTCAATTAAATGTAGTGAAGAGGAGTGCACTGACCACTATACTGGAGAAACCAAACAAACTCTACAGAAACGACTTTACCAACATCGTAGAGAAAACTCTAGTGGGCCACAGTCGGCTGTTCATCTCCACCTCAAGGCCTCCAACCACACGGTGGATGACACAGAGGTTAAAATTCTGGCTCGGGAGAAGAATTGGTTTGAGAGAGGAGTGAAAGAAGCCATTTTTGTGAGGAAACAAAAACCTTCTCTTAACAGAGGAGGAGGGTTAAGATTTGTTTTGCCTCGCATCTATGACGACATCCTAAAAACAACGCCCTAACTTGGGTCAGTGACATGCTAATGAGTTAGGGTCGTTAGCCTCAGCAGGGTCGTTAGACCTGCTCCCTTCTACATCAGACCTTAGATTGTTTACGAGTTAGTATCAGGATTAGGGTGTGGCTAACCACACCCATAGGTTATAAATCTCCAACGCGCGGTCCGAGAATTCATTCCCTGAAGAAGTCCGCTAGGTTGAGGACAAAACGTCGGGAAAACTTGCTAAGAAGTACAGATGATGGGTGAGAAACCTTCCTTTGCTTTGACTAATCCCTGTACGACTGAGGGCTTACACAAACTTAATGTCTCTGTATACATGTCTCTGTGTACATGTCTCAGTATGTCTCTGTATACATGTCTCAGTATACATGTCTCTGTATACATGTCTCTGTATACATGTCTCTGTATACATGTCTCAGTATACATGTCTCAGTATACATGTCTCTGTATACATGTCTCAGTATACATGTCTCAGTATACATGTCTCTGTGTACATGCCTCAGTATACATGTCTCTGTATACATGTCTCAGTGTACATGTCTCTGTATACATGTCTCAGTATACATGTCTCAGTATACATGTCTCTGTATACATGTCTCTGTATACATGTCTCTGTATACATGTCTCAGTATACATGTCTCAGTATACATGTCTCAGTATACATGTCTCAGTGTACATGTCTCAGTATACATGTCTCTGTATACATGTCTCTGTATACATGTCTCAGTATACATGTCTCAGTATACATGTCTCAGTATACATGTCTCTGTATACATGTCTCTGTATACATGTCTCTGTATACATGTCTCAGTATACATGTCTCAGTATACATGTCTCAGTGTACATGTCTCAGTGTACATGTCTCAGTATACATGTCTCAGTATACATGTCTCAGTGTACATGTCTCTGTATACATGTCTCTGTATACATGTCTCTGTATACATGTCTCAGTACACATGTCTCAGTATACATGTCTCAGTGTACATGTCTCAGTGTACATGTCTCAGTATACATGTCTCTGTATACATGTCTCTGTATACATGTCTCAGTATACATGTCTCAGTGTACATGTCTCAGTATACATGTCTCTGTATACATGTCTCTGTATACATGTCTCTGTATACATGTCTCAGTACACATGTCTCAGTATACATGTCTCAGTGTACATGTCTCAGTGTACATGTCTCTGTATACATGTCTCTGTATACATGTCTCAGTGTACATGTCTCAGTGTACATGTCTCAGTATACATGTCTCTGTATACATGTCTCAGTGTACATGTCTCAGTATACATGTCTCTGTATACATGTCTCTGTATACATGTCTCAGTGTACATGTCTCAGTATACATGTCTCTGTATACATGTCTCACCGACTCCATCTGGTCCTTCAGAACGCGGCTGTAGTTCGGGTGAAGGTAGCGCTCTTCCCAGTCCTTTCACAAACACACACACAATATTTGTAATATTTGTGTTATTTTATTTTATTCTCTGGTCTCTCTCTGGTCTCTCTGGTCTCTCTCTGGTCTCTCTCTGGTCTCTCTCTGGTCTCTCTCTGGTCTCTCTCTGGTCTCTCTCTGGTCTCTCTCTAGTCTTTCTGGTCTTTCTGGTCTCTCTCTAGTCTCTCTCTGGTCTTTCTGGTCTCTCTCTAGTCTCTCTCTCTGGTCTCTCTCTGGTCTTTCTGGTCTCTCTCTAGTCTCTCTCTCTGGTCTCTCTCTGGTCTTTCTGGTCTCTCTCTGCTCTTACCACTGGGTTATGGAAGATCTCCCACAGGTCGTTGTGCAGGTGTTCGGTTCGATAGTTCTCTGTGGACAGGATCCTCCCGAACGTCTGCAGGTTTGTGACGAACATGAAGATCTCCTGAGAACAACACACTGATGAGAGCTGAGGGCAGCAACCACCTAGCAACTGCCTAGCAACCGCCTTGCAACCGCCTAGCAACCAAAACCCATTCCGTAGCCTCTGTTCCTCACACTCTTGCCTGCAGGAGCCACATTTTGGGAATGAGAGCTCCTGATTGGTCGATCCTTATATGGTCATATCTGGATTTAAGACATCACATATAAACACAAGATCGCAGAGAAACCACAGATTTAAGCCCAAAATGGTGATGTCACACAAACGTTACTGAGCTCGAGGAGTTCACTTTTACATGGAAGTCTTTAGGAGCCAGAGAGGCTTCATAGAGCTCAAGTTACACCGGTAACTCTTGTATGCAGTCTATGGTTGGTTGTTGTGTCTGTGTTGCTGTGTAGTTGTTTCTGTATAGTTGTGTGGTGGTTGTGTAGTTGTGTTAGTACCCGATTGCGTAGAGTCTGACAGAAGGCCATGTCAGGGTCCACCCCTGGTTCCTGGTACAGGGACAGGTCCTGGAGCTGGTTCCTCAGTAGAGAGCCCTTCAGCAGATACACACTAGACACATACGGGACGTTCCACAGGCCTCTGCGAGCACAGGGAGGGGCCCATGGTCGCTACGGTTACTATGGTTTTATGTTTTCATTTTATACAAATATACACAATCTATATATATGTGTTTTTGTACTTTGTTTTTGTTTTGTTTTATGGTTTGTAAAAGTGTGTGTGTGTCTGTGTGTGTGAGTGATGTCACTCACTGGCGGCGTCCCTGCACCACGTCCACATAGTCCTCAGAGCGAGCGTAGAAACCATCAACACTCAGAGCTCCCCAGAAGTTACTCCACAGACGACCGGCTCTGGTGATCATGGGGGCCACCAGGGGCCTGCGGAGACACACACACACACACACACACACACACACACACACACACACACACACACACTGAGAGGAGAAACACATACACACAGAAACAGGTCTCTGCACATCCTTGTCAGCGGTGGTGGTCTCTCTGGTCCCAGTCATCAGAGCTTGTACATCTGTGGTCTTTCTGGTCCTGGTCCTGGTCCTGGTCTGCAGGTTGGTCTCTCTGATCTCTCTGGTCCTGGTCTCTCTGGTTCCGGTCCTGGCATCTGGTTTTTCTGGTCCTGGTCTGCAAGTTGGTCTTTCTGGTCCTGGTTTGCAAGAAGGTATTTCTGGTCCTAGTCTCTCTCAGGTCCTGATCCCGGTCCTGGTCTGCAGGTCGGTCTCTCACAGGTTCAGCTCCAGGAGGATCTTCAGAGTGTCCTCGTTCTTCAGCACCACCTCCACGTCCAGGTTGAAGAAGTAATCACAGGAGACGTCCTTCCGGCACACGTAACTGCAACCACAGGGTAACCACAGAGAAGTCACATAGCAACCACATAGTAACCACAGAGAAGTAACATAGCAACCACATAGTAACCACAGAGAAGTCACATAGTAACCACACGGTAACCACAGAGAATGAACATAGCAACCACATAGTAACCACAGAGAAGTCACATAGCAACCACATAGTAACCACAGAGAAGTCACATAGTAACCACACGGTAACCACAGAGAATGAACATAGCAACCACATAGTAACCACAGAGAAGTCACATAGCAACCACAGAGGTCACATAGCAACCACAGAGGTCACATAGCAACCACAGAAGTAAGTAATTTTTATTTATATACCGCCTTTCACAGACCAGAGTCTCAAAGCGGTTTACAATTGTTATTTTTGGGCACTTGTCCTCTCACTCCACACAGAGCTGGGAGCGGGGTCGCCGAACAGGAGGCACATGCCAGACCTATTGTACATATTTTTAGTGGTAGGGGAAACCGGAGTACCCGGAGGAAACCTACGCAGACACGGGGAGAACATGCAAACTCCACTCAGAAAGGCCCTGGTCCGACCGGGATTCGAACCCAGGACGTTCTTGCTGAGAGGCGAGAGTGCTATCCACTCAGCCACCGTGCCGCCCACGAAGAGAAGTTACATAGCAACCACACGGTAACCACAGAGAATGAACATAGCAACCACATAGTAACCACATAGTGACCACAGAGAAGTCACATAGCAACCACACGGCAACCAAAGAGAAGTCAATACAGCAAGAGCTGACGACCACAGGGCATGATATGTATGGTATAAACAACTATTATTGTGATGACGAGTAACTGCAGTACAACTGAAATGTGAATCTTCCTGATGCAGCCCTGGTGTCTCTCTCTCTGGTCTCTCTCTCTCTGGTCTATGTCTTTGGTTTCTCTCCCTATATAGTCTCTCTCTCTCTCTGGTCTCTCTCCCTGGTCCTCTTTCTCTGGACTCACATGGCCTGGTCTCTGGCTGTAGCGAGGTCCAGGTCTGGGTCTGGTCCCACGGTCTGCACACCATGGTACAGGTGACCATGGTTCTTCAGGAAGGAGCTGACGTCACGCTCATGGTGTGACTCCTGCAGAGAGAAAATTATGGGTAAGACCAGAGAGACCAGAGAAAGAGAAAGACCAGGGACCAGAGAGAGCGAGAGACCAGAGAAAGAGACTAGAGAGAAAACTCAGAGAGAGATGGATCACGGACCAGAGAGAGAGAAAGAGAGACCTTGTTGTAGATGTAAAGGCGGAGTCTCTCTTTGGGATAACGCAGCTTCAGCAGACGCTCAAAGAACACGCTCACAAACGGAGTGGGCTGAGGGATGAAGACCGCGATGAAGACCATGGGAGGCTCCTGGACCAGGACACAGAAGATAGAGATTATAAAACATGTTAGCGTCTGTGTCGAGAGAGACCATGGAGTCACGGAGAGATGATTGACTGAATGAGGATGGTCCTCTCTTCTCACTTTTCTGAAGAGAGACCAGTGAGAGAGACCAGAGAGAGACCAGTGAGAGAGACCAGAGAGAGAGACCAGAGAGAGAGACCAGAGAGAGACCAGAGAGAGACCAGTGAGAGAGACCAGAGAGAGACCAGTGAGAGACCAGAGAGAGAGACCAGAGAGAGACCAGAGAGAGACCAGAGAGAGACCAGTGAGAGAGACCAGAGCGAGACCAGAGAGAGACCAGAGAGAGACCAGAGAGAAACCAGAGAGAGACCAGAGAGAAACCAGAGAGAGACCAGAGAGAGACCAGAGAGAGACCAGAGAGAGACCAGTGAGAGAGACCAGAGAGAGACCAGTGAGAGAGACCAGAGAGAGACCAGTGAGAGAGACCAGAGAGAGACCAGTGAGAGAGACCAGAGAGAGACCAGTGAGAGAGACCAGAGAGAGACCAGAGAGAGACCAGAGAGAGACCAGTGAGAGAGACCAGAGAGAGACCAGTGAGAGAGACCAGAGAGAAATGTAAATGTTTATGTGAATGTCTCCTGCAGGACTCTGACCTGGAGAGAGGCCAGTGGCAGCAGGTCCTGGTCACAGACCGTGCAGCCGGTCTCAAAGGTCCAGGAGTTGGGGATGTAGTTCCCGAGGTAGTTCATCTGCAGCTGTGGCAAAAACAGAGTCAGTGTTTCATGGAGAGTGCACTGCCCAGAGTGACCACCAGAGGGAGCCACATACCCCAACTGCAGACCAGGAGTGTTTAATGGGCAGTGGACCATTTCACATTCAGTTTATTTGCCATTTGCAGTAAAACCACTTTGGAATGCACGTGCAAGAGTCCCCAGTGTGACCCAGACAAGAACAGGAAGTGCTAACAGCTGTTAGCATGTTAGTAACTCAGCTAACAATATCTTCTGCATGAGGGAAGAAGCTGGAACATGGCTTTTCCAGGAGCCAGAAGAGTGATTATTCTAAGAGTCTGGATTAAGTGTTTGTCATGTACTGCCTACAGTGACCACTAGAGGGAGCTGTGATCCTGCTCCACACTGCAGACCATGGTGTAGATGAATAGTGAATAAAACTTTGGTTTTTGGCTCTCTGTGATCCTGCTGTTAATACCGTGATGTCGTCTTTGTAAACTCTAGTTTGTCTTAGCAACCGTCTTAGCAACACGTCTGCATCTGTTACAGCACAATACAAACGCTGTGAGAACAGATGCCCAAATAAGGAAACTGGCTCCAGCTTATGATCAAATCAGTGTATTCTGCCACAGCCAAAGCCCCTCTCCAGAGCGCACCTAAAGGCCAGCTGTGGTACTGCATTATAATAATTACATGAAAAACTGAAAAATATTCAACTCAAACTCAACAGACAGAGCCTTTGTGTTCTGTTAGACACTGGCACCGCTTCCAGAAGAAAACCCAATCAGATCCTCCCATCCTCCCCCTCACTTCCTCTCTCTCCCCCCTCCTCTCTCCCCCTCCTCTCTCCCCCTCCTCTCACCCCTCCCTCGCCTCAGAAAACTGCAGACTGTGGCATGACTGTGTTATCATGTTTGTCTTATATTACTTTAATAAATCACACAAAGACACTTGTTTGCCTCGGATCATAATACTTTTGGCCATAACATGAGCCACACAGCAACCGGCATAGCAACCGCATGGCAACCGCACCGCAACCGCACCGCAACCATCCAACGTGGTTTTACTGGTAATTAATCTGAGCCTGATAGTAGATGGATGATAAAGCAGTAAACCTTGGTGGGTCCGTTGCCGTGGACCAGCACCGGCAGAGTGTCGTACAGAACGTTTCGGGCTCGAACTCGACTGTCCTCAAACTTCAGAACCACATCATCTGAAAAACACACAAACACAACTGTCACAAAAGTCCACATCGATGACGTCGCTCTTCTGTGGTATAGTCAGAGTTCTGAAGTCTCAGAAGTGTTGCTGATTCTTACTGAGCCCAATTCTATTCTCTGCTTCTTTACTTTGGACTGTTTCAGAGTCTGTGACGTCCTGTTACTTACATGGGAATAAAAAAGATTCTGTTTGAGTCTGATCTTAGTCCTATGACCAGAGAGAAGGGGTCTCTCTCTGGTCTCTCTCTCTCACTGGTCTCTCTCAGTCACCGGTCTCGCTCTCTCTCTCTCTTTGGTCTCTCTCTTTTTCTCTGGTCTCTCTCTCTCTGGTATCTCTCTTTGGTCTCTCTCTCTCTCTCTTTGGTCCCTCTCTCTGGTCTCTTTCTCTGGTGTCTCTCTCTCTTTGGTCTCTCTCTCTGGTCTCTCTCTCTCTCTTTGGTCCCTCTCTCTGGTCTCTTTCTCTGGTGTCTCTCTCTCTCTCTTTGGTCTCTCTCTCTCTGGTTTCTCAATCTTAAACAGTGAATAATGTGTTCTTTTCCGTGTCCTGAATTCTTTCCACAGCAGCAGAACAAACTGCCCTCAGACAAGTCTGCTCTGTGCCTCTACATGTCCTCTGTCCTGGGGCAACATAAAACCCACCGGGTCTCTCTCTCTGGTCTCTCTCTCTGGTCTCTCTCTGGTCTCTCTCTGGTCTCTCTCTGGTCTCTCTCTGGTCTCTCTCTGGTCTCTCTCTCTGGTCTCTCTCTGGTCTCTGTCTGGTCTCTGTCTGGTCTCTGTGTGGTCTCTGTCTGGTCTCTCTCTGGTCTCTCTCTGGTCTCTCTCTGGTCTCTCTCTCTCTCTGGTGTGTGCGTTTGTGTGCGCGTGTGTGCGTGTGTGTGTGTGTGTGTGTGTGTGCGTTTGTGTGCGCGTGTGTGTGCGTGCGTGTGTGTGTGTGTGTGTGTGTGTGCGTGCATGCACTTGTTTTCAACTCCTGGTGGGTTCCATAACCTGAGATTCCACTCGCGTCATGGGGACTGGTTTTACGTGGTGGGGCCCGAACACCGGACCCCACTGGTCCAAGCTTAATAATCAATGGGTAATGCTTTTCTAACGGTCCTTATGCAGTCTCTGTAAAAATATGGAAAGGACCCCTGGAGGTTTACTTTCCTGAAAAAAGTGTGTTATGTGTCGGAACCCTGGTGGTGGGTTGCGGGATATCAAGGAGGGGCACACTGGGGCAATTTCAGTCCAGCAGGCTGGAGCCAATCATGGAGCAGCACAACAGAGGAAGTCAGGTGTCAGGCTAGAAAAAGGTGCAAGTGTGTGGTTCATTAGGCTGCAAGAAATCATGGAGGAGCACACTGAAGCGCACGCTTACAAACCACTGGTAAGTGCTGACTACAAGTCATGACTTAAAATTGTTATATAGAATGATTACAAATTATTTGTTGTTTGTGCAGCTTAGTCAAGAGTCCCTAATTGATGAAGTCGACTCAGATTCTGACGATTTAACTGTCAAGAAGAAACCTGTAAAAAAGTATGGAAAAAGAAAAATCAAAAACACTTTTCTTCAAGACTCGGAAAGTGACGAACCAAAGGCAAATAAGATTGTTATCATGCAGCTGCAAAAGAAGAAAAATGGGGGGCGAGTTTACAGCAAGAGACACTTCTGCCTCTACTGTTCAATGTCCTGCCACAAAATGTCCCGTCATTTGACTAGAAAACATGGAAATGAAAGTGACGTAGCCAGAGCATTGGCTCTACCTGTGAAATCTAAAGCACGTAAACTTCAGTTTGATTTAATCAGGAATAGTGGAAACCGTGAGCACAATTTTGAGGTTTTAAAGGCCGGCATTGGAACTTTAGTCCCAGCTAAACAGCCAAATTCCCCAGTTAAATCCAGTGAGTTTTTGCACTGTATAGACTGTGGGGCATTGCTTAAGCGAAAGTGGCTGTGGAGGCATGTGGCCAGGTGCCGGCTTTCACAGAAAGATGCCCAGGCTAAACCAGGCTAAACCAGGTAGAAGTAGGGTCCAGTCCCTCTGCTCCCTAGCCCAGCCTGTACCGGAGGGCATCAGCAAAAAGCTGTGCTCTTTAATTTGGGCAATGCATCAGGATGAGGTCACGGGTGTTGTCAAAGCAGAAAAGGGGATTCTGAGACTCGGAGAGCACCTGTACTTAAAACACGGGCATGATAAGACTAAGCATGATTACATTAGGCAGAAAATGAGAGAAGTCGGTAGGTTAATTAACGAAGCAAAAACCGCAGGGAAACTGAAAACAATGAAGGATTTCTTTATTCCTTCCAACTTTAACCATGTGATTGATGCAGTCAGGTCTGTGGCTGGATATGATGAGGAAACAAATCAATACAAGACTCCATCCTTGGCCCTCAAACTCGGCCATAGCCTCAGAAAGCTAGCAGATATTCTTGAATGTGACTCAAAAATGGAGCATTGTGTTGATGAACTATTTATTAAAAACCTCCAACGAAGCCGGCTGCTTTTTGAGAAGAGGTGGGACGTCTGTGTTTCTTCTGCTGCCCTACAGACCCTCCGGCAAGCCAAGTGGAACACTCCGGACCTGCTCCCTCTGACTGAGGACGTTAGAGCCATGCATGCACATATTGAGGTATGTCGACCTGAATATGTGCAAACCCTAATAAGTGAGCCAACGTCTAAGCATTGGTCTAAACTGGCAGTTTTGACTCTTTGTGAGGTCATCATTTTCAATCGAAGAAGGGAAGGTGAGGTTTCAAAGATGCCACTGACAGCCTTTACCTTAAGAAGTAAGACTGGGATCCATTCTGACATTGCTCTGGGACTGTCCCAACTTGAGAAAAAGCTGTGTCAGCATTTTCAACGCATTGAAATTAAAGGGAAAAGAAGTCGGAAAGTGCCGGTTCTTTTGACTCCTGAAATGATTGCTTGGATGGAGGTGCTGGTGGAGAACAGAAGGGCCTGTTCCATCTCTGACCATAACCCATACTTCTTTTCCCGCCCGGGCGCAGACACCCACATCAGGGGATCAGACTCCCTACGCCAGGTAGCCAAAGAATGTGGTGCGGTGCATCCAGAGATGCTATCCTCAACCAAACTTAGAAAGCACATAGCTACTATGTCTACAGTTCTCAATATGAAAGAGAATGAGATGGACATACTTGCCAACTTCCTCGGCCATGACATTCGCATCCACAGGCAATATTACAGACTACCAGAGGGGACACTGGAGCTGGCCAAAATCAGCAAAGTGTTGATGGCCATGGAGCAGGGAAGAGTGACGGAATTCGAAGGAAAGAGCCTCGACCAGATACAAATTGAGCCTGAAGGTAATTCTTGATATTATTAAAATATGTATGATTTTTTTCCCCTAAAGGCCACTTGTATTTTTATTTTCTGTGCGACAGGGAGAGCAGTAGAGATCCTCTCACAAACGGACGGGCTAAAAGAAACTTCAAGCGGAGAACCTTCAACCATTCATCCAGATGCACCCCATGGTAGTGGCAGTGCCCCTTCTGGTAAGTGTACCAGGTGGGGGATTACAGCCAGGCTGCTTGGTCCTAACCCTGGGAGTGTATATTGCTAATATATTTTTATTTCTCTCCCTAGAACGTGTAAGAAAGCCATGGTCTGCATCTGAGGTGAAGGCTGTGGAGAAGACCATGACACCTTTCATACAGACTGGAAAGGTCCCTGGGAAGTCTCACTGCCTGGCCTGCATTAATGCCTCACCAGATGACCTTAGACATCGGACATGGAGTGGCATTAAATTCTATGTCAAAAATAGAATCACTGCAATTCGAAAACAAAATCTAAAATAAAATTCCTTTAAAATAGTTGTTTGTTTTCTATTGACTGTTTTGTATTACTTAAAGTAGTCCCAGTAAAAAAGATTATGTCTATGGGTCCCATTCTGAACGGCCCTGTCAAAGGGACCCACCAGGTAACAAAAACGTGTAATGTGTTGTGTGTGTGTGTGTGACAAGCACCAGAACACCCTCCTCACTCCATGTCAGCGTGAAAGAAATGATAAGCCAAATGAATAAAGGAGACTGTAGAGACTGTGGGAATCACCTTGTCTCCTCGATGTAAAGGCTACTAATATACTCCAGTGTATTGTGTGTGTGTGTGAAACTCGGAGTGAACATCTCCAGGCCCGCGCCGTCAAACCACATGGCTGATATTCTGATAAGTCATAAGTCACCCGATACTCAGTCACAGAACACCTTGTTAACAGCGGCCTGTACTCCCAGGACGAGAGTGCAGAGAAGAATTTACACGTTCATCACTTATAAATACGTTTGTTTTTCAACAGGCAAGCAGTTTATTATAAACAAGCACATTTCATACACAACTTGAGGTTCCTGGATTGAAGCAATACAAGGCGTTAGGGTTTTGGGTTAGTAATTCCTATACATTCACTGTGACATTCAAATAGAGTGACGATAAAATCCTTCAGTTGTATGCACAACACTCATGAACAGAATCATGTATTTAATCTGGGCATTGAACAGCTGTCAGTTGGAGAAGACGCCTGTCACACATTTCCAGGAAGAACAAGAAGGTGAGTTTCAGTCATAAAAATAAGCAAAAGCCAAGGACATCAGAGCGTTTATCTGAATCGACGCTTAGGAAAAGATGTTTATTGTTCAGATGATCTCATCCCAATCTTATAAATTTACTTTATGTCTATTCAAATGATAGTGAGACATTACTCCCTTCAACATTATTCGTTATTTTAGAACTGTGAAGTTAATATCTTAAGTTATGGAAAATACTATGGTGAAAGTAT
>OZ035827.1:44126316-44148846 GCA_964034765.1 Knipowitschia caucasica | reverse complement strand
ATATCACTTAAACAACAATACAATTTTATATGAGCTGCCTATTTAAACGTGCTCAAATTTGATTTCTTACTTTTGCATGTTCCAATTTTTCATGATATACATCGTTTGTGTATTATTAATTGTGTACATATTAATTCCAAGCTAATTTCTAAGGTGTACTATGATGTTTGTGTAGTATAGTATTATTTACATATTTTCATCTCCACAAGTTATTAGAACCATAGGCAGCCATACTATCTGTGCGTATTTGTTGCATTTTAATACATGCTGATGTTGTAAGCGACGTTCCTTTGTTTCAAAATACAGTTGGCATTATTATGATTTATTTATTTACCCTCTTTATCTCCCAACTCTTTATCCTCCTTCTCCGTTGTATGGCGAAAACGCACTGGGGTCTTGCTGGTGCGCGCTTGCTGTGGTGGCCACTGTAGATTGTAGCGGTCTTCATATTGCTTCGTCTTGCCCACAAGATCGACGAAGGTGGCCTCCTGTCGCAGTGTGCTCAATCGCTGGCAAAGAAGTTTTGCAGCTTCCATTGATCCAAGGGCAGTGACTTTAGTGCCTTGTAGTGACCGAGCCACCGATTCACATGGGGAAAACACAGCAACACAAGCAAACAAACCAAAAACCGTGCGCGTAGTAGTGGCCTTTTTGATCAGGCCTGCCACTTTTGCGCGCGTCTCCCCCCTGACAGTCCTGTCATTCTCCAAGGTTTGAAATGTCTGCAGCATCTCTCCATAGCAGGTCAGCAACCGCGACAGTGCCGCAACCCTGACGCACCACCGAGTTGGGCACAGGGAAAGCAGGTTAACCACTTCTCCACATCCGAAAATAGACTGATAAAGGTTTTTTCTTTTTGCTGATTCATTTATGGTTACTGTGACTTCTCGAACGAAGTTCAATGTATCAGCAACAAGGCGCACTTCTTTTGCCACTTCTTGCAGCACTAAATCCAGAGAGTGATTTGCACAATGAACAAACACAGAGTCAGGACATGTTTCCTTCAATCTTGCCTGTACTCCCTGAACCTCCCAGACATGTTGCTGGCTCCATCAAAACAGTAGCCTTTCAGCTTCTCCAAAGGCAAGTTGAGTCGAACGAGGACGTCTTTTATACATAAAAAGAGCATCTCTGCGGTTGTGTCCGGGGCGTTATAAAATCCCAAAAAGAAATTCTGAACGTCCAGATTGTCATCAGAAAACTGAACATTGATTGAAAACTGCTCTTTGCCACTCAAGTCAGTGGTCCCATCCGCAGTTAAGCCAAAAAAAGGACTTTGGGCTGCTTTGGCTCCGATGTTTCTCTGGATGTAATGCGCAAAGAGCTCCAGAATTTTGTTTTGGATGCTGCCGGACAGCCAGTTGTCTCTCCTTTGCATCCACTTCTCCATATCAGGATCAGTGCGCACTCTTTCCATCATTAGCTGCCATAACACCCCATCCCGATTGGCAGCTCCTCTCAGAGGGAGTCCCTGGCGCCCCAGGAATCTTACACTGCTGAAAATGAGCTCCAGCATTTTCCGCGCTGTTCTCTGGTCCTTAGCAGCGGCCTCGGAGAGTAGCGCATTTATTGGCGTGCTTTTCAATGCAGCCAATCTTTGGGTTGCATCTAAATGAATGCGGGTCTTTTCATGGTCTCTGATCTTTTCCGTTGCTTTTCTCCAATTTGAAAAGCCGTTATCATTCAAAAACTGACTTTCGGATTCTGACACAATCAACTTGCCTTTGACAGCTGACCTGCACACACCACACACAATGCCATCACTGGCCGCAATGTACTCCAGCCACTGCCATTCCCTGAACCAAGCGGCCTTGCAAGAACGACTGAAGTTCTCACCGCTGAACTTTTTGACAGGAAAATTATACCCTTGGGGTGGTTTAAAAGATATAGCCTCTTGGCTAGCACCGGGTCGCACTGGGGAGGGAGGACGAGGATCCTCCGCTGCTGCCAGCTGCTGTCTGGTTGCCGGTACACTCATTGGCACACTCTGAGCTCCAGGTGTCGCTCTTGGATGCTTCGCTGGGTCGGCCGCTTTCAAAAAGTATGAAGAAATTCTTTTCTGAGCCATAACTGAATCTGTTGATCTTGCTATGACAGTCTATGTGACGAAGGCTAACAATAGCTGATGCGCGGGAACAAACAACAACAATGCCCGCGAAACAATATATATTTTATTTATTTATTATTTTTTTAATTATAAATAACCTACGTCACATTGAGTTGTATGAAGCCATCACAGAAACAAGATACATCTAAATGCAAGACAGACGAAACACATTGAAAATGTATGTTTTATTATTATTTTCTGTGGGACTGATGGCTTCTGACCTATACAAGGTCGGAAGGGAGGGGGTGCGGCCGCACCCCCCGCACCCCTAGTCCCGACGTCTATGAATAAGAGTAAACACGATAAAGGAAAATCTGGTGCTTTTATAAGGGACAAAAAGAACTCAAGTTATCGTTCACATAATGTCCAAGAACAAGAAGATAGCAGCTCTGACAGCTCTGAAGATGGTCCTTTTGCTTTACAGTGCATGGAATTCAAACTGGGACGCATGAGTGAAATACATTTGAGGAAAGTGAATCCATATACAGGACCCTGATGGTCCCACTCTACTGGGCAGAGGCTGGCTTGAGGACATTCACCTGGACTGGAAAGAGGTGAAAGCCAGACGTGAAGCTCGTCATGTTCACCATGTCCACTCAGTGAAGAAGACAACGCTTCAGGAAGTGCTGTGCAATAATGAGGTTGTGTTTAAGGACGAGTTGGGAACATGCTCCACATAAAGGAAAATGCTGTACCCCGATTCTTCCGGCCCAGGTCAATTCCTTATGCCATGAAAGGAAAAGTGGATGAGGAAATTGACAGATTATTGAAAGAAGACATTATCACACCAGTGACATACTCTGATTGGGCCGCTCCAGTGGTACCAATACTGAAACCAGCAGGTTCAGTGAGGCTGTGTGGAGATTACAAATTAACGGTGAATACTGTTTCCTTTCTGGAGCAATATCCGATACCCAAAGTGGATGATTTGTTCAATGCTCTCTCCAAAGGTGTACAGTTCTCAAAACTGGATATGAGTCATGCTTACCAACAAATACTCATGGATGACGAGTCAAAGAAATACCTCACAGTAAACACGCACAGGGGACTGTTCACATACAATAGACTACCCTTTGGTGTGGCTTCAGCTTCAGCCATTTTTCAAAGGACAATGGAGAGTCTATTAAATGGGATTCCGCTCGTATCTGTCTATTTGGACGATATTTTGGTGAGTGGGGTAAATGAAGCGGATCATTTACATAATCTAAATACTGTGTTGACGAGGCTGAAGGAGGCGGGGCTTCGTCTCAGGAGGAGCAAACACCTTCATGCAAAATGAAGTGGAGTACCTAGGGTACAGAGTTGATGCACAGGGATTACATCCTCTGGATAAAAAAGTCAAAGCAATCCAAGATGCTCCTGCCCCTACAAATGTGACTGAGTTGAAATCGTTTTTGGGGTTACTAAATTATTACAACAAGTTCCTTCCCAACCTGGCAACAAGGTTGGCTCCTTTACACGAACTGCTAAGACAGGATGTTCGGTGGAAATGGAGCACAGAGCAAGAACAAGCGTTTCAAAATGCTAAAGACATGTTGAAGTCGACTGATGTTTTGATACATTACTCAGCTGACCGTGAGCTGTTGTTATCATGTGACGCTTCACCGTATGGAGTAGGTGCTGTGTTATCACACATCATGGAAGATGGAAGTGAAAGACCAATTGGATTTGTATCACGTACGTTACAACCGGCTGAGACAAGATACTCTCAACTAGACAAAGAAGGACTTGCTGTCATATTTGGTGTTGAAAAGTTTCACAAATACTTTTACGGGCACAACTTCACCATTTATACAGACCACAAACCACTAATTTATCTGTTTAATGAGAAGAAACCGATACCACAAATGGGATCGCCGAGAGTTCAAAGGTGAGTGCATACAAGTACAATATTGTGTATAAACCAGGAAAAAACCATTCTAATGCGGATGCATTGAGCAGGTTGCCTCTACCGGGCAAACTAAGGAAGGAGGAGAGAACCGAGCAAGTTTTAATGATGGACTTACTGGATGAGACACTGATCGAGGCGAGTCAAATAAAGAACTGGACAACCAAAGATCCTATATTATCACAAGTGCATGAATACATTCTAAAAGGAAGGCCTACAGTTACTGATCTGAGTCTTAAACCTTTTCACCAGAGAAGAATGGAGCTCAGCGTAAGAGATGGCTGTGTTCTCTGGGGGGCAAGAGTAGTAACACCAAAGGAAGAGATAAAATGCTCAAACTACTACATCAAACTCACAGTGGAATGACAAAAATGAAAGGCCTGGCAAGATCGTACATGTGGTGGCCAGGAATGGATCATGATGTTGAAAAAACGGTTCAAGCGTGTCATGAGTGTCAGTCCCACCAAAAGGCACCCGCTCCAGCACCGTTACACCCATGGGAATGGCCTGAGAGTCCATGGTCGAGGATTCATGTGGACTATGCCGGTCCGTTCCTGTGAGAAATGTTCCTCGTGATAGTGGATGCTCACTCCAAGTGGTTGGATCTATATCCTACCAAGACAAGCTCTTCTCAAGTGACCATTGAGAAGCTAGGTATTCGACATGTCCCGTTTCATCCGTCTTCAAATGGACTTGCAGAAAGAGCAGTTCAAACTTTCAAAGAGGGGATGAAAAAGATGAAAGAAGGGACAATACAAACTAGGCTTTCAAGATTCTTGTTTAGTTACAGAATTACACCTCATGCCACGACAGGTTTGTGTCACGGCCCCTCCCTGCCTGACAGGGGCGTTTCCCTCTCAGGCAGGGTGGATCCAGTGATTGGGGCTCCTGTGCTTAAATGTGTGTGTGTCACTAACACTTGGTCTCTGCTCTGCTCCCTCCAGGTACTGGATCTTTGGTTCTTTGTGTCGTCATTCGTTAAGATTAGCTTTGTTTTCACACTCAGACATATGCACTAGTGATGGCAATATGAAGCCCCATGAAGCCTTGAGGGATCGCAGCCTATTACTCGGCCCATGAGTCGAAGGCTCGAGGTGAATCATGCTCCACTACGCCATCATGTGGACAAAGAAATGTAATACATGCCAAGGGTGTATAACAAATGGTAGGGTCTGAACATGGGCTGAAAGAATACAGCCAATGATGTGGAGACAGTTGTTATGTAAAATGTGCTTGTGTTACTTTGTTTATGTAAGTGCTTATGAAACTATTGACAGGAGTTGAAAAACAAACCATACAGTTATTCATTTTTATTCAAAAATAATAATTTTTCAAGAGTATTTGGACTCAGGCGATTTCTTTTTTGCACAGTATTTCACCTGCCTTTGAAAAAACCCGTTCACAGGGCACAGAGGATGCAGGTGAACATAAATATGTAATGGCAAGTTTATATAAATTTGGAAATGTAAACTTATGTTTGTCCCAATATTGAAGGGGACTTTCGAGTCGAGGAATATTTGGCTCCCCCAGGTATGTTTGGACCTCCACTGTAGCGTTGGCAGTTATGTTTGGGATTTTGGTCTGCTGGCATGTCGTCTCAAAACGTTGCCACAGTTTGCTCCCTAAAACAGAATAAACAGGTTATAAGTGACTTATTAGCACAAATAGAGTATACATATTACCTT
Organism: Knipowitschia caucasica; assembly: GCA_964034765.1. NCBI lineage: Eukaryota > Metazoa > Chordata > Actinopteri > Gobiiformes > Gobiidae > Knipowitschia > Knipowitschia caucasica. The sequence continues at coordinate 44,143,166 of OZ035827.1, read as the reverse complement.
CAGCTACAGATGATGATGATGGTGATGATGATGATGAAGCAGAAGCGGACAATGAAAGTCTCAAAACTCGAGCACATTCGCCAATCAATCTTTTTTCAGCTTCTGCTGCCTTATTGGGGTTGAAGAATCCAATCTTTTTAAATCTGGGATCAAGCAAGGTAGAGAGGGACATGATGCTCATTGATTGGAGGTGGCTGAGCTTGTCCCTCAGTTGTCTTCGCAAATACTCAGCCATGTCTCTGCTCTCAGGTGTTTGGATATGGCCGATCTCTTCTTCCAGCGCATTATGGAGAATGGTCAAAAGTTGAACTACTTTTGACCCAGAGACTCTTTTCTCCTCGGACACCTCAATTGTGGCATAGTAGAATGGAGCGAGCACCTTCAGACAGTCTGCAATGATGTTATATTGTTCTGCTGAGATTTGTGTAATGTCTGGAGCCAAAGCTGCTCCAACAGGCTCTCTCAGGTTGAACAGACGCTGAAGCATTAAGTACGTGCTGTTCCATCTTGTATCCACCTCTTGAATAAGTTTAAGCACGGAGAGACCCATTTGTGATTGATACTGTGTAAGTCTCTCCTATAAAACAGTCAACAAATTAAAACAGTGCAGGAGCAGAAATAATAATTGACATATTACAAGTAAGGACCTTACCTTTGCAGTAGTGCTGCTCTTAAAGTATCCTACTATCTTACGACAGTTTGTCCTGATGTCACACAACTCTGGACTTTGGTCGAGAGCTTTTTTGATCATTAAGTTTAGCGTGTGTGCCACACAAATTGTGTGACGCATATGCGGCTCTCGAGCACAAGCTCCCATATTCGCAGCACCATCAGTCACCAGACATGTCACCTTTCCTGCTAAACCCCACTCTGACATAAGAGAGGTCATCACTCTCGCTAGATTTGCTGCTGTATGTGCCTCAGGGAAATGCTGCACCCCAAGGACAACAGTCTGCAGAGAAGTGCTCTCGTCAATAAAATGACCAGTCACTGCAAGATCGGCATCAGTGTTGATGGAGGTCCACATGTCTGCTGTTAAACTAACAGCAGCAGTGTTGATGGAGGTCCACATGTCTGCTGTTAAACTAACAGCATCAGTGTTGATGGAGGTCCACATGTCTGCTGTTAAACTAACAGCATCAGTGTTGATGGAGGTCCACATGTCTGCTGTTAAACTAACAGCATCAGTGTTGATGGAGGTCCACATGTCTGCTGTTAAACTAACAGCATCAGTGTTGATGGAGGTCCACATGTCTGCTGTTAAACTAACAGCATCAGTGTTGATGGAGGTCCACATGTCTGCTGTTAAACTAACAGCATCAGTGTTGATGGAGGTCCACATGTCTGCTGTTAAACTAACAGCAGATGCAGAAGACACCACCACTTTGGCCTTGTCTTTGGCTTCCCTGTATCTCTTCTCCACCATGGCTTTCAAAGTCTGAAAAAAGTAAAGTCTTGAAATAGTGGATCTGAGGATAATAAATTGTTAATAGTTCACATAAATACCTGCCGCATGGGAAGAACATAAGATGGTGCCAAAGCTTTCACAAGCTTTCGGAAGCCAGTTCCCTCCACAATGGAAAAGGGCTGGGAATCCTCAATCACCATATCCACCAACGCCTCAGTCAAGTCAACCGTCTCAGCTGAAAGAAAATGCACATTAGGGTTAGAAATTTATCTAATGAACAAATACATTCAAATAAAATATATTTAGTGTAATTGTAGGACAATCATCAATTATTATCATGATATAAAATGGCCTACCCGAGACAGGTTCACCTGGGTTGGAATCCACATTTCTATGCAAGGCACGATAGTGCCTTAGCATAGCTGAGGTGTTATTATTATAACCCAGTTGTTTGGAGCATAACAGACACTTCACCTGCAATTGAAAAAACTATTATTCAAACGTATTTATAACAGAGAAAAGTGAGCAAGAGAAATTATGTGTTGTCATATTTGTGTAATCTATTATTACAGAATTATTGATATGCCTTACCTTATTAGGTGAGATCTGCTCAAAGTGCTCCCAAACTGGAGAAAATCTTCTCTTTCTTGCCGGTTCCATCGCAAAAAAGAAGCTCAAATAGGATGCCAAATAGGATGCCAAATGAGAAGCGCAATAACCCAAAAACACACAAAGTGATGAAGGGGAATCCATTGCATTCACTCGTCCCTTTTATTTCGAATCGCGCTCCAAACCAACGAATCATTTCCTGAATCAGTCACGTGGTACGGCCGTTCGCGAGGCTTCGAACGTCATCACACACGTGACCAATACACGCCTCGACCCACACTTCAAAACAAACGCCCCCAGATTACTCGGTCCACGCTTCGAAGACTCGGCCCGCTCAGCACATCACTAGTACGCACACATACACTGGTTTTCATTCACTGACTTACACACACTGCACACATTCCACTGCTCACATACTCACACCTCATTCTTGTTGATTATTACTGTTGTTCGTTGTTTTCATTATTTACAATAAATATGTAAATGACCCTACCTGTCTGTCCCTCATTTTGACACAAGCATAGAGCCAGCTTGTGACACCAGCAGAGTCGATGATGTCACGGAAACTGAGATCGGCTCTGGATTTAGTGGTTCCGGACTTGAAAACAAATGTGCAACAAAAGCAGCTGAAACAAAAACAATATCATGACACTCACAGCAAACAGAGGAACTTTGCAGCGGGAGATGATGTTCTCAGCAGGAATTATGCCTATGGCCCAAAATGGATTCCTGGTGTGATACAAGATAGCTCAGGACCCCTGTCTTATGCAGTTACTATTGGTTCTGGTCAGGTGATGAAAAGGCATGTAGATCAGGTTAGATCTAGAGTGGCCGATCCAGAGTTAACTACAGAGAGAGAGGTTAACTTACCGTTGATTCCAGAGAGTAACCCAATTACTGTTGAGTTAGTACAAGAACAACCAAACCTTGTTCCAGATCAGGCCATTACGCCAGAGTTACCACGTAGCCCAGAGAGCAAGAGTGTTTCAGTTTTACCTTTTGAGACAGTGAGGAAACGTTCCATTAGGGAGAAACGTATACCTGTTCATCTTAGGGACTACAACAGAGTGAGCTAATTGCTTAGTTAGTTTCTTAGTCACTTTGAGTTTTATTTACAGGTTATTTTGTAAACTGTATTTACAATTTTGATTGTTACCTAACTGTATTAGGGGTTGTTCGCTTAAAGGTGGGGGAGATGTGATATATTGATAATAGTATGTGTATTATCTGTCTATAAGTGATACCGTAGTTCACCCTTAGAGGGCGCACTCGCTTTGTTGAGAGCTAAGTGCTCAGTGTTGAGACCATAGACTGTATATGTTAATGGACAGAGTCACGCCTATCTCCGCCGTTCATAGGAGTTGGCCATGAAAAGTGCTTTCATGGAGCAATCCAAGATGGCCGTGAGTGGTCCCGCCCACAAGAAAATTGTGAAAAAACGCATCTGCGCATGCGTCAGCCGGCGCAGCTCCATTCATTTGAACGAGAGACTTCTAAAGTCCACAGCGACTAAACTAGACTGGTCCAGAACACTCAGCATTGACACACATGTGGAACGGAGCTTTGGGCCAAGAGACAACTTTTGGTCCATCCTGTAAAGACGTTTTTGACAGGTCTGCCAAGGCTATATGTTAGCATTGGCTAATTCTACTTCTGGGTCCACCCCCACAGGCCCGGGGTGGTATTGCAGCATGTCAGCGCACGTCATTTTGGCCACTTTTGAGCCGGGACCCTCCCCCACTGACTGTGACATAACTATGTTGTAACCTGTTCATCAGAGATGTTTCTGTCGTTATTACTGGCCACGATGCAACACAAACAAAGAGTTAACACGGGATAAAAGTAAAGACAACAGGGTTTAGCTTCAGATGATAGTGGCAACAAGGCATACATTGATTTGAAATGTGTAAAAATGGTAAAGTTTGTTGAGTATATAAAATAATAGTAATTGCAAGATAACGGTTTGTAATTAGACAGTACTGTAAGATAGGATTTAACTTATGTTCTAGCGATTACGTTGGTTATTTGACTAAAAGGGAATGGACAAAATAAACTTAATTTAAATCAGTTCTGGCTTCAGCGTCAACCGCACTTTCGGACGCTACAACACAAACCAGAGTAAACGTTCACAAGCATAGCCTCAGATCCGTGTCGTTAAGTGTCGAGGGGAACAGTCCGCAAAGCCGTTAAAGCCGTTAGTATTTAGTTTCCGTTTATGCGTTAGACAGCTGTATCCAAACTCTCACTTTATACGGTTTGTCATTTATTATTTTCCAACCATTGGGTCTAATTACACCTTATTTTATTTTTTTTAGCTAAATGAAGATCCATGATGTCACAGTTTACCAAGTGTACCAAGATTGATTTAGGAGCATTTTACAGAAGGGACAGGGGGAAACATGTACCAGGTTTTGAAGTTATAGCGCTGGAACGTGAGGGGTTGGTTCAGGTGTACTTCCTTAAATGCGCAGGTGGGGGCGCCATAGGCCTGGGTTTCAGATTAAGATGAAGAGATCCTTTATTCCTCCCACAGAGAAATTCCAGTGTTACATTACAAGATACAGAACAGTTGGAATGAGGAGCACACAGCACAAGATAATTGAAGATCAGTCGATTTGACGGTTTTTAGTTTTGGAAGTGAATTTCCTGAGTGTACATTTGTGGTCTTTTCTGTTTCTGTGTGAAGTTTATTTCTATGTCCTTGTTTTTATAAAATTATCTTTTACTTTGAAATCTGATCAGTTCCAACAGTCAAACGTAGCCATTTCCTGTGGCAAATAAAACCCCTGGTTCAAGGTGCTGGTCCTGGACTGGTCTTGGACTGGTCTTGCACTGGTCTTGGACTAGTTCAGCTTGGTTTACTGTCAGCAGTTAGCATTATCCTCAACAAACTGGGTTTGCAGTTAGTAAAAATGAGTTTGAAATAAAAACTTATAAATAATGTACTTTTTTAAAATTTGGTGAAAAATTAATATATTTTTTGGGGGAATTTCTCTGAATTCCGTGGGTTTAAATGGGAGCAGTCAAAATAACGGCTCTGGGAGTTTCATTGTTGGAGTCACTACATCAAATAAAAGGACCGAGTCTGAGACCTGAGGACCGAGTCTGAGACCTGAGGACCGAGTCTGAGACCTGAGGACCGAGTCTGAGACCTGAGGACCGAGTCTGAGACCTGAGGACCGAGTCTGAGACCTGAGGACCGAGTCTGAGACCTGAGGACCGAGTCTGAGACCTGAGGACCGAGTCTGAGACCTGAGGACCGAGTCTGAGACCTGAGGACCGAGTCTGAGACCCCGAGGACCGAGTCTGAGACCTGAGGACCGAGTCTGAGACCCCGAGGACCGAGTCTGAGCCCTGAGGACCGAGTCTGAGACCTGAGGACCGAGTCTGAGACCTGAGGACCGAGTCTGAGACCTGAGGACCGAGTCTGAGACCTGAGGACCGAGTCTGAGACCCCGAGGACCGAGTCTGAGCCCTGAGGACCGAGTCTGAGACCTGAGGACCGAGTCTGAGACCTGAGGACCGAGTCTGAGACCTGAGGACCGAGTCTGAGACCCCGAGGACCGAGTCTGAGACCTGAGGACCGAGTCTGAGACCTGAGGACCGAGTCTGAGACCTGAGGACCGAGTCTGAGACCTGAGGACCGAGTCTGAGACCTGAGGACCGAGTCTGAGACCCCGAGGACCGAGTCTGAGCCCTGAGGACCGAGTCTGAGACCTGAGGACCGAGTCTGAGACCTGAGGACCGAGTCTGAGACCCCGAGGACCGAGTCTGAGACCTGAGGACCGAGTCTGAGACCTGAGGACCGAGTCTGAGACCCCGAGGACCGAGTCTGAGCCCTGAGGACCGAGTCTGAGCCCTGAGGACCGAGTCTGAGACCTGAGGACCGAGTCTGAGACCTGAGGACCGAGTCTGAGCCCTGAGGACCCAGTCTGAGACCTGAGGACCGAGTCTGAGACCTGAGGACCGAGTCTGAGCCCTGAGGACCCAGTCTGAGACCTGAGGACCGAGTCTGAGACCTGAGGACCGAGTCTGAGCCCTGAGGACCCAGTCTGAGACCTGAGGACCGAGTCTGAGACCTGAGCCTTGGTCTGGACTCGGACTGGTCTTTGTTTCTGTGTTTTCGCAGCTGCTGAAGGTGTTTGAGCCAAACTGTGATTTCAGCGCAGACCTCAGCTACGTGCGGCTGCTCACGTCTCCTCCCCTCCCTCCTTTGCCTGGCCTGCCAGACACTCATCCTTTCTGTTCAAAAGAAGAACCGTCTGGACACCTCTTCCTAGCCTATCATTTCACGATTTTACCCACATCGGTCCAATCACGCACCGAGAGGCGGGACTTCCTTTCACCTTTGAGTTGCTAATAACTCCTCGTATCTTTAAGTTTTTTTTACAAAATCGACAGCAGTCGTTTACATTTGCACTAGCTGACATGCCGCCATCCCTTGTTTTGTGTTTACTGAAACGGCTTGGGTGCCGCTAGTTGCTGCGTCATATCCTGTATGCATCTAATTGGTTGATGCAGTCTGTCAACCACGCCCACCGGGAATTCGCTGAGATCAAGCTCGTTCCCAGACTATATGTCTTTGAAAAAGCATATCGTTTGGCAGGCCAGGCAACTCCCTCCTCCCCTCCCTCTCTTTCCCTCCCCTCCCTCCTCCCCTCCCTCCTCCCCTCCCTCTCTTTCCCTCCCCTCCCTCTCTTTCCCTCCCCTCCCTCCCTGTTCCTTCACAAACTCTCACAAACTTTTATTGTAACTACTACATGAGAGCAGAGATCCTCAATAAGTTCATAAACCAGAGAACAGTGTTCCACTGTGTCTGTCTCTGTGTCTGTCTCTGTGTCTGTCTCTGTGTCTGTCTCTGTGTCTGTCTCTGTGTCTGTCTCTGTGTCTGTCTCTGTGTCTGTCTCTGTGTCTGTCTCTGTGTCTGTCTCTGTGTCTGTCTCTGTGTCTGTCTCTGTGTCTGTCTCTGTCTCTGTCTCTGTGTCTGTCTCTGTGTCTGTCTCTGTGTTTGTCTCTGTGTCTGTCTCTGTGTCTGTCTCTGTGTCTGTCTCTGTCTCTGTGTCTGTCTCTGTGTCTGTGTCTGTCTCTGTGTCTGTCTCTGTGTTTGTCTCTGTGTCTGTCTCTGTGTTTGTCTCTGTGTCTGTCTCTGTGTATGTCTCTGTGTCTGTGTCTGTCTCTGTGTCTGTCTCTGTGTCTGTCTCTGTGTTTGTCTCTGTGTCTGTCTCTGTGTTTGTCTCTGTGTCTGTGTCTGTCTCTGTGTCTGTGTCTGTCTCTGTGTCTGTCTCTGTGTCTGTCTCTGTGTCTGTCTCTGTGTCTGTCTCTGTGTCTGTCTCTGTGTCTGTGTCTGTCTCTGTGTCTCTGTGTCTGTCCCTCTGTCTCTGTCTCTGTGTTTGTCTCTGTGTCTGTCTCTGTGTCTGTCTCTGTGTCTGTGTCTGTCTCTGTGTCTGTCTCTGTGTCTGTCTCTGTGTCTGTGTCTGTCTCTGTGTCTGTCTCTGTGTCTGTCTCTGTGTCTGTGTCTGTCTCTGTGTCTGTCTCTGTGTCTGTCTCTGTGTCTGTCTGTGTGTCTGTCTCTGTGTCTGTGTCTGTCTCTGTCTGTGTGTCTGTCTCTGTGTCTGTCTCTGTGTCTCTGCGTCTGTGTCTGTGTCTGTGTCTGTGTCTGTCCCTCTGTCTCTGTCTCTGTGTCTGTCTCTGTCTGTGTCTCTGTCTGTGTGTCTGTCTCTGTCTCTGTGTCTCTGCGTCTGTGTCTGTGTCTGTCCCTCTGTCTCTGTCTCTGTGTCTGTGTATGAGGCTCATGTCTGTAGTTCAGTGTGACTCCGCGCTAGAGGGAGCAGCTGTGGCGGCCATCTTGTGTTTACAGAGGGGCAGAGAGTGAACAGAACACAGACAGGTGTCTGTCATTTTAATATGAAGTGGGATTGTCACAAATGTATTCAAACTTATATTATACTATATATATTATATACTATATATATATATTATATATATACTATGATTCAAACATCATCCAGAGCTCTGAGAGCAGACGCTGCTCCCTCTGTTACAGCGACTGCATCAGTGCAGACGGCTGTCAATCTGAAACCTGAGAGACTGGAACTCCTCCTGAAGAAGGACCTCAGCACCAGGAGAGGACCAGGACCTCAGCACCAGGAGAGGACCAGGACCTCAGCACCAGGAGAGGACCAGGACCTCAGCACCAGGAGAGGACCAGGACCTCAGCACAGGGAGAGGACCAGGACCTCAGCACCTGGTGAGGACCAGGACCTCAGCACAGGGAGAGGACCAGGACCTCAGCACAGGGAGAGGATCAGGACCTCAGCACCAGGAGAGGACCAGGACCTCAGCACAGGGAGAGGACCAGGACCTCAGCACCAGGAGAGGACCAGGACCTCAGCACCTGGTGAGGACCAGGACCTCAGCACAGGGAGAGGTCCAGGACCTCAGCACCTGGTGAGGACCAGGACCTCAGCACAGGGAGAGGTCCAGGACCTCAGCACCTGGTGAGGACCAGGACCTCAGCACCAGGAGAGGTTCAGGACCTCAGCACCTGGTGAGGACCAGGACCTCAGCACCAGGAGAGGACCAGGACCTCAGCACCAGGAGAGGACCAGGACCTCAGCACCAGGAGAGGACCAGGACCTCAGCACCAGGAGAGGTCCAGGACCTCAGCACCAGGAGAGGACCAGGACCTCAGCACCAGGAGAGGTCCAGGACCTCAGCACCAGGAGAGGACCAGGACCTCAGCACAGGGAGAGGACCAGGACCTCAGCACCTGGTGAGGACCAGGACCTCAGCACCTGGTGAGGACCAGGACCTCAGCACCTGGTGAGGACCAGGACCTCAGCACCAGGAGAGGACCAGGACCTCTGGACCTGGTGAGGACCAGGACCTCTGCACCTGGACCAGGACATTTGGTTCATGATTTCTACAGTAGAGTTTTGCATCAATTCAATTCAAATTTATTTATAAAGCACTTTAAAAACAACATCCAGTGGAGCTGGTGATGGTCCGAGCATGAGGCCGCTCTCTCTAGTCTTAAATACAGCTCTGTTTGTGGCACAGGGAGAGGAGAGGGGGGAGGAGGGGGAGAGGGGGGAGGAGGGGGAGAGGGGGGAGGAGGGGGAGAGGGGGGAGGGGGCCGGGTTCTCCGTGCTGAGGGCGGAGTGTGCAGAAGTTTGGGACCCGTGTGGAATGTTCCTCCGGCCGGACACCTCCACAGTGCGTGCGCCCACAGACCTCCACAATGAGCCTGCGGTGGATGAGCCTACTGCTCTGGGGCCTCCTGCTCTGGGGCCCCCACTCCGGCCGCGCGGTCCCCGAGGGTAAGTCCCGGTATGCGGCTGCACCACAGGAGACGGTCCTGGTCTGTGGAGGAGTCTCAGCGTCAGAGCTCCTCTGCTGAGGCCGGGATCAGGCTACGGACTCCGGGGGAAGTTTATGATCGCTGACGTGGACCGGACTGTCCGCAGCGGGACACGTTACGCACGGGACAGACGCGCACGGGACAGACGCGCACGGGGCATACGCGCACGGGGCAGACACGCACGGGGCAGACACGCACGGGGCAGACACGCACAAACACAAGGACAGTTGTGGAGATACAGTGGAGCAGACACTATTAAAGCGGGACTGTGTGCCTTTTCCGTATATTTACTTTCTCAAATTCCTCCGTTACAAAACTTTACAAAACTTTCTTTTATATTTTTAGTTTAGTTTAGTTTTACTGGACCTGATCCACGGTCCATAATACTACATTCTATGAAGTACAAATAATATGGCCTGTGTTAGGTCCTGGGAATATTGGTCTATCTCTAGTCTCCCTCTGGTCTTTCCCTCTGGTCTTTCCCTCTGGTCTCTCTCTCTGGTCTCTCTCTGGCCTCTCTCTGGCCTCTCTCTGGCCTCTCTCTGGTCTCTCTCTGGTCTCTCTCTGGTCTCTCTCTGGTCTCTCTCTGGCCTCTCTCTGGCCTCTCTCTGGTCTCTCTCTGGTCTCTCTCTGGTCTCTCTCTGGTCTCTCTCTCTGGTCTCTCTCTCTGGTCTCTCTCTGGTCTCTCTCTGGTCTCTCTCTGGTCTCCCTCTGGTCTCTCTCTGGTCTCTCTCTGGTCTCTCCCTCTGGTCTCTCTCTGGCCTCTCTCTGGTCTCTCTCTGGTCTCTCTCTCTGGTCTCTCTCTGGCCTCTCTCTGGTCTCTCTCTGGTCTCTCTCTGGTCTCTCTCTCTGGTCTCTCTCTGGTCTCTCTCTGGCCTCTCTCTGGTCTCTCTCTGGTCTCTCTCTGGTCTCTCTCTCTGGTCTCTCTCTGGTCTCTCTCTGGTCTCTCTCTCTGGTCTCTCTCTGGTCTCTCTCTGGTCTCTCTCTGGTCTCTCTCTGGTCTCTCTCTCTGGTCTCTCTCTCTGGTCTCTCTCTGGTCTCTCTCTGGTCTCTCTCTGGTCTCTCTCTCTGGTCTCTCTCTGGCCTCTCTCTGGTCTCTCTCTCTGGTCTCTCTCTGGTCTCTCTCTGGTCTCTCTCTCTGGTCTCTCTCTGGTCTCTCTCTGGTCTCTCTCTGGCCTCTCTCTGGTCTCTCTCTCTGGTCTCTCTCTGGCCTCTCTCTGGTCTCTCTCTGGTCTCTCTCTCTGGTCTCTCTCTGGTCTCTCTCTCTGGTCTCTCTGGTCTCTCTCTCTGGTCTCTCTCTGGTCTCTCTCTGGTCTCTCTCTCTGGTCTCTCTCTGGTCTCTCTCTCTGGTCTCTTTCTGGTCTCTCTCTGGTGTCTCTCTGGTCTCTCTCTGGTCTCTCTCTGGTCTCTCTCTGGTCTCTCTCTGGTCTCTCTCTGGTCTCTCTCTCTGGTCTCTCTCTGGTCTGGTCTCTGGTCTCTCTCTGGTCTCTCTCTCTGGTCTCTCTCTGGCCTCTCTCTGGCCTCTCTCTGGTCTCTCTCTGGTCTCTCTCTGGTCTCTCTCTGGTCTCTCTCTCTGGTCTCTCTCTGGCCTCTCTCTGGCCTCTCTCTGGTCTCTCTCTGGTCTCTCTCTGGTCTCTCTCTGGTCTCTCTCTCTGGTCTCTCTCTCTGGTCTCTCTCTGGTCTCTCTCTGGTCTCTCTCTGGTCTCTCTCTGGTCTCTCTCCGGTCTCTCCCTCTGGTCTCTCTCTGGCCTCTCTCTGGTCTCTCTCTGGTCTCTCTCTCTGGTCTCTCTCTGGCCTCTCTCTGGTCTCTCTCTCTGGTCTCCCTCTGGTCTCTCTCTGGTCTCTCTCTTCTCTGGCCTCTCTCTGGTCTCTCTCTGGTCTCTCTCTGGTCTCTCTCTGGTCTCTCTCTCTGGTCTCTCTCTGGCCTCTCTCTGGCCTCTCTCTGGTCTCTCTCTGGTCTCTCTCTGGTCTCTCTCTCTGGTCTCTCTCTCTGGTCTCTCTCTGGTCTCTCTCTGGTCTCTCTCTGGTCTCTCTCTGGTCTCTCTCTGGTCTCTCTCTGGTCTCTCCCTCTGGTCTCTCTCTGGCCTCTCTCTGGTCTCTCTCTGGTCTCTCTCTGGCCTCTCTCTGGTCTCTCTCTGGTCTCTCTCTGGTCTCTCTCTGGTCTCTCTCTGGTCTCTCTCTGGTCTCTCTCTGGTCTCTCTCTCTGGTCTCTCTCTCTGGTCTCTCTCTCTGGTCTCTCTCTCTGGTCTCTCTCTCTGGTCTCTCTCTGGTCTCTCTCTCTGGTCTCTCTCTGGTTTCTCTCTGGTCTCTCTCTGGTCTCTCTCTGGTCTCTCTCTCTGGTCTCTCTCTGGTCTCTCTCTCTGGTCTCTCTCTGGTCTCTCTCTCTGGTCTCTCTCTCTGGTCTCTCTCTCTGGTCTCTCTCTCTGGTCTCTCTCTCTGGTCTCTCTCTCTGGTCTCTCTCTGGTCTCTCTCTCTGGTCTCTCTCTGGTCTCTCTCTGGTCTCTCTCTGGTCTCTCTCTGGTCTCTCTCTGGTCTCTCTCTGGTCTCTCTCTCTGGTCTCTCTCTGGTCTCTCTCTGGTCTCTCTGGTCTCTCTCTCTGGTCTCTCTCTGGTCTCTCTCTCTGGTCTCTCTCTCTGGTCTCTCTCTGGTCTCTCTCTCTGGTCTCTCTCTCTGGTCTCTCTCTGGTCTCTCTCTGGTCTCTCTCTCTGGTCTCTCTCTCTGGTCTCTCTCTGGTCTCTCTCTCTGGTCTCTCTCTCTGGTCTCTCTCTGGTCTCTCTCTCTGGTCTCTCCCTCTGGTCTCTCTCTCTGGTCTCTCTCTGGTCTCTCTCTCTGGTCTCTCTCTGGTCTCTCTCTGGTCTCTCTCTCTGGTCTCTCTCTGGCCTCTCTCTGGCCTCTCTCTGGCCTCTCTCTGGTCTCTCTCTGGTCTCTCTCTGGTCTCTCTCTCTGGTCTCTCTCTCTGGTCTCTCTCTGGTCTCTCTCTGGTCTCTCTCTGGTCTCTCTCTGGTCTCTCTCTGGTCTCTCTCTGGTCTCTCCCTCTGGTCTCTCTCTGGCCTCTCTCTGGTCTCTCTCTGGTCTCTCTCTCTGGTCTCTCTCTGGCCTCTCTCTGGTCTCTCTCTGGTCTCTCTCTGGTCTCTCTCTGGTCTCTCTCTCTGGTCTCTCTCTGGTCTCTCTCTCTGGTCTCTCTCTGGTCTCTCTCTCTGGTCTCTCTCTGGTCTCTCTCTGGCCTCTCTCTGGTCTCTCTCTGGTCTCTCTCTCTGGTCTCTCTCTCTGGTCTCTCTCTGGTCTCTCTCTGGCCTCTCTCTGGTCTCTCTCTCTGGTCTCTCTCTGGTCTCTCTCTGGTCTCTCTCTCTGGTCTCTCTCTGGTCTCTCTCTCTGGTCTCTTTCTGGTCTCTCTCTGGTGTCTCTCTGGTCTCTCTCTGGTCTCTCTCTGGTCTCTCTCTGGTCTCTCTCTGGCCTCTCTCTGGTCTCTCTCTCTGGTCTCTCTCTGGTCTGTCTCTGGTCTCTCTCTCTGGTCTCTTTCTGGTCTCTCTCTGGTCTCTCTCTCTGGTCTCTTTCTGGTCTCTCTCTGGTCTCTCTCTGGTCTCTCTCTGGTCTCTCTCTCTGGCCTCTCTCTGGTCTCTCTCTGGTCTCTCTCTGGTCTCTCTCTCTGGTCTCTCTCTGGTCTCTCTCTCTGGTCTCTCTCTGGCCTCTCTCTGGTCTCTCTCTCTGGTCTCTCTCTGGTCTGTCTCTGGTCTCTCTCTCTGGTCTCTTTCTGGTCTCTCTCTGGTCTCTCTCTGGTCTCTCTCTCTGGTCTCTCTCTCTGGTCTCTCTCTGGTCTCTCTCTGGTCTCTCTCTCTGGTCTCTCTCTCTGGTCTCTCTCTGGTCTCTCTCCGGTCTCTCTCTCTGGTCTCTCTCTCTGGTCTCTCTCTGGTCTCTCTCTGGTCTCTCTCTGGTCTCTCTCTGGTCTCTCTCTGGTCTCTCTCCGGTCTCTCTCTCTGGTCTCTCTCTCTGGTCTCTCTCTGGTCTCTCTCTGGTCTCTCTCTGGTCTCTCTCTGGTCTCTCTCTGGTCTCTCTCTGGTCTCTCCCTCTGGTCTCTCTCTGGCCTCTCTCTGGTCTCTCTCTGGTCTCTCTCTCTGGTCTCTCTCTGGCCTCTCTCTGGTCTCTCTCTGGTCTCTCTCTGGTCTCTCTCTGGTCTCTCTCTCTGGTCTCTCTCTGGTCTCTCTCTGGTCTCTCTCTCTGGTCTCTCTCTCTGGTCTCTCTCTGGTCTCTCTCTGGTCTCTCTCTGGTCTCTCTCTCTGGTCTCTCTCTGGTCTCTCTCTGGTCTCTCTCTCTGGTCTCTCTCTCTGGCCTCTCTCTGGTCTCTCTCTGGTCTCTCTCTCTGGTCTCTCTCTCTGGTCTCTCTCTCTGGTCTCTCTCTCTGGCCTCTCTCTGGTCTCTCTCTGGTCTCTCTCTGGTCTCTCTCTGGTCTCTCTCTGGTCTCTCTCTCTCTGGTCTCTCTCTGGTCTCTCTCTGGTCTCTCTCTGGTCTCTCTCTGGTCTCTCTCTGGTCTCCCTCTGGCCTCCCTCTGGTATCTCTCTGGTCTCTCTCTGGTCTCTCTCTGGTCTCTGTCTCTCTCTCTTCTCTCCTCTCCCTCTCTCCTCTCTCTCTGTCCTCTCTCTCTCTCTCTCTGTCTCTCTCCTCTGTCCTCTCTCTTCTCTCTCCTCTGTCTCTCTCTCTGTCTCTCTCCTCTGTCCTCTGTCCCTTGTCTCTCTCTCTCTCCTCTGTCCTCTCTCCTCTGTCCTCTCTCTCTGTCCTCTCTCCTCTGTCTCTCTCCTCTGTCTCTGTCTCTCTCCTCTGTCTCTCTCTCCTTGTCTCTCTCTCCTCTCCTCTGTCCTTGTCTCTCTCCTCTGTCACTCTGTCTCTCTCCTTGCATCCTCTCCTCTGTCTCTCTCTCTGTCCTCTCTCCTCCTGTCCTCTGTCTCCTCTCTCTCCTCTCTCCTCTCTCCTCTGTCCTCTCTCTCTGGTCTCTCTCTCTGTCTCTCTCCTCTCTCCTCTGTCTCTCTCTCTCTGTCCTCTCTCTCTTGGTCTCTCTCTGGTCTCTCTCTCTGTCTCTCTCTCTCTGGTCTCTCTCTCTGTCTCTCTCTCTGGTCTCTCTCTGGTCTCTCTCCTCTGGTCTCTCTCTCTGGTCTCTCTCTCGGTCTCTCTCTCTCTCTGGTCTCTCTCTCTGTCCTCTCTCTCTGGTCTCTCTCTCTGTCCTCTCTCCTCTGTCTCTCTCTGGTCTCTCTCTCTGGTCTCTCTCTGGTCTCTCTCTGGTCTCTCTCTGTCTCTCTCTGGTCTCTCTCTGGTCTCTCTCTCTCTCTCTCTGGTCTCTCTCTGGTCCTCTCTCTGGTCTCTCTCTCTGGTCTCTCTCTGGTCTCTCCTCTGGTCTCTCTCTCTGGTCTCTCTCTGGTCTCCTCTCTGGTCTCTCTCTCTGGTCTCTCTCTGGTCTCTCTTCTGGTCTCTCTCTGGTCTCTCTCTGGTCTCTCCTCTGGTCTCTCTCTCTGGTCTCTCTCTCTCTCTCTGTCTCTCTCTCCTCTGGTCCTCTCTCTCTCTCTGTCTCTCTCTGGTCTCTCTCTGGTCTCTCTCTCTGGTCTCTCTCTCTGGTCTCTCTCTCTGGTCTCTCTCTGTCTCTCTCTCTCTCCTCTCTCCTCTGGTCTCTCTCTCTGTCCTCTCTCTCTCTCCTCTGTCTCTCTCTGTCTCTCTCTGGTCTCTCTCTCTGGTCCTCTCCTCTGGTCTCTCTCTCTGTCTCTCTCTGGTCCTCTCTCTCTGTCTCTCTCTCTCTCTCTGGTCTCTCTCTCTGGTCCTCTCCTCTGTCTCTCCTCTCTCTGGTCCTCTCTCTCTGGTCTCTCTCTCTGGTCCTCTCTCTCTGTCTCTCTCCTCTGTCCTCTCTCCTCTCTCCTCTCTCTCTGGTCTCTCCTCTGTCCTCATCTCTCTCTCTGGTCTCTCTCCTCTGTCTCTCTCTCGTCTCTCCTCTGTCCTCTCTCCTCTGTCCTCTCTCCTCTGTCCTCTCTCTGTCTCTCTCTCGTCTCTCCTCTGTCTCCTCTCTGTCCTCTCTCCTCTCTCCTCTGTCTCTCTCTCTGGTCCTCTCTCTGTCCTCTCTCTGGTCCTCTCTCGTCTCTCCTCTGTCCTCTCTCTGGTCTCTCCTCTGTCCTCTCTCCTCTCTGGTCTCTCTCTCTGTCCTCTCTCTCTGTCTCTCTCTGTCCTCTCTCTGTCTCTCTCTCTCCTCTGTCTCTCTCTCTGGTCTCTCTCCTCTGTCTCTCTCTCGTCTCTCTCTGTCTCTCTCTCTCTCCTCTCTCTCTGTCTCTCTCCTCTGGTCTCTCTCTCGTCTCTCTCTGTCTCTCTCCTCTGGTCTCTCCTCTGGTCTCTCTCCTCTGTCTCTCTCTCTGGTCCTCTCTCTCTGTCTCTCCTCTCTCCTCTGTCCTCTCTCCTCTCTCCTCTGTCCTCTGTCCTCTGTCTCTCTCCTCTGTCCTCTCTCCTCTGTCCTCTCTCCTCTCTCCTCTGTCCTCTCTCCTCTCTCCTCTGTCTCTCTCTCTCTCTCCTCTGTCCTCTCTCCTCTGTCCTCTGTCCTCTCTCCTCTGTCTCTCTCCTCTGTCTCTCTCTCTGTCCTCTGTCTCTGTCCTCTCTCCTCTGTCCTCTCTCTCTGTCCTCTCTCCTCTCTCTCTCTGTCTCTCCTCTCTCGTCTCTCCTCTGTCCTCTCTCTCTGTCCTCTCTCCTCTGTCCTCTCTCCTCTGTCCTCTCTCCTCTCTCCTCTGTCCTCTCTCCTCTCTCCTCTGTCCTCTCTCTCTCCTCTGTCCTCTCTCTGTCCTCTCTCCTCTCTCCTCTGTCTCTCTCTCTGTCTCTCTCTCTGTCTCTCTCTCTGTCCTCTCTCCTCTCTCCTCTGTCCTCTCTCTCTGTCCTCTGTCCTCTCTCTCTGTCCTCTCTCCTCTGTCCTCTCCTCTGTCCTCTCTCTCTGTCTCTCTCTCCTCTCTCCTCTGTCCTCTCTCCTCTGTCCTCTCTCCTCTGTCCTCTCTCCTCTCTCCTCTGTCCTCTCTCCTCTCTCCTCTGTCCTCTCTCCTCGTCCTCTGTCCTCATCTCTCTCCTCTGTCCTCACTCCTCTGTCCTCTCTCCTCTGTCCTCATCCTCTTCCCTCAGTCTTCTGTCCTCTCTCCTCACTCCTCTCTCCTCTGTCCTCACTCCTCTGTCCTCACTCCTCTGTCCTCTCTCCTCATGTCCTCACTCCTCTGCCCTCAGTCTTCTCTCCTCTCTCCTCACTCTCTCTCCTCTGTCCTCTCTCCTCTGTCCTCTCTCATCTGTCCTCTGTCGTGTTACTTTGACATTTGAACACTAAAATACTGGTTCTGGCCGCGTCCCTGGAGCAGGATTGTGGAAAGATGAAGACATCCTTATTATTTACACCCGGTTAGTCTGTTGCCTGCTGGGCCTGAATCCAAAATGTTTCCCTTTTTAGCCTGTCCCCACTTCTGGGAGTATTTGGAA
>OZ035827.1:44113633-44126306 GCA_964034765.1 Knipowitschia caucasica | reverse complement strand
CCCGGCCTTCTTGGAGTCCTTGGGAGGGGTACTGGACGGTGCACCGCCCGGGGACTCCGTCATTCTCCTGGGGGACTTCAACGCCCATGTGGGAAATGCCAGTGACACTTGGAGAGGGGTGATCGGGAAGAACGGCCCCCCTGATCTGAACCCGAGTGGTGTTCAGTTGTTGGACTTCTGTGCCAGTCACGGCCTGTCCATCACGAACACCATGTTCGAGCACAAGGGTGTCCACCAGTGCACGTGGCACCAGGACACCCGAGGCCGGAGGTCGATGATCCACTTTGTTGTCGTATCATCTGACCTTTGACCGCGTGTCTCGGACACTCGGGTGAAGAGAGGGGCGGAGCTGTCAACCGATCATTACCTGGTCGTGAGTTGGATCCGCTGGCAGGGCAGGAGGCCGGTCAGACCTGGCAGGCCCAAGCGTGTAGTGAGGGTTTGCTGAGAACGTCTCGCTGAGCCCCCTGTCAGCGGACTTTCAACTCGCACCTCCGGGAGAGCTCCTCCCAGGTCCCGGCAGAGGAGGGGGACATCGAGTCCGAGTGGACCATGTTCTCTTCCTCTATCGCCAATGCGGCGGCTCGTAGCTGTGGTCGCAAGGTCTCTGGTGCTGGTCCCGGCGGCAACCCCCGAACCCGGTGGTGGACACCGGCAGTGAGGGATGCCGTCAGGCTGAAGAAGGAGTCCTATCGAGCAATGATGGTTCGTGGGACTCCGGAGGCAGCTGTCCAGTACCGGCAGGCCAAGCGTGCCGCGGCCCGGGTTGTTGCAGAGGCAAAAACCCAGGACTGGGAGGAGTTCGGAGAGTCCATGGAGCATGACTATCGTTCGGCCTCGAAGAGGTTCTGGCAAACCGTCCGGCGCCTCAGGAGGGGGAAGCAGTTCTTTGCCAACACCGTGTATGGTGCGGGTGGAGGGCTGCTTACCTTGACTGGGGATATTGTCGGGCGGTGGAAGGTATACTTTGAGGTTCTCCTCAATCCCCCCGTCACGTCCTCCGTCCAGGAGGCAGAGGCTGAGGATGTTGGGGCGGATACTTCCATCTCCCTGGCAGAGGTCACCAAGGTGGTTGGCAGCCTCCATGGTGGCAAGGCGCCGGGAGTGGATGAGATTCGTCCTGACTATTTAAAGTCTCTGGATGTTGTAGGACTGTCTTGGCTGACACGTCTCTGCAACATCGCGTGGCGATCGGGGGCGGTGCCGATGGAGTGGCAGACCGGGGTGGTGGTCCCTCTCTACAAGAAGGGGGATCGGAGGGTGTGTTCCAATTATCGTGGGATCACACTCCTCAGCCTCCCCGGTAAGGTCTACTCCAAGGTACTGGAGAGGAGGCTACGGCCTCGGATTCAGGAGGAGCAGTGTGGTTTTCGTCCCGGCCGTGGAACACTGGACCAGCTCTATACTCTCCATCGGATACTCGAGGGTTCATGGGAGTTCGCCCAACCTGTTCACATGTGCTTTGTGGATTTGGAGAAGGCGTTCGACCGTGTTCCCCGGGGTGTCCTTTGGGGGGTCCTCCGGGAGTACGGGGTCCGGGGTCCTCTGCTGAGGGCCGTCCGGTCCCTGTATGACCGGAGCCAGAGCTGTGTTCGCATTGCCGGCAGTAAGTCAGACCTGTTCCCGGTGAATGTTGGCCTCCGACAGGGCTGCCCTTTATCACCGGTTCTGTTCACTGTATTTATGGACAGAATATCTAGGCGCAGCCAGGGGTCAGAGGGGGTCCGGTTCGGGGACCACAGGATTTAATCTCTACTTTTTGCGGATGATGTCGTCCTGCTGGCTCCAACGAACCAGGACCTGCAGCATGCACTGGGGCGGTTTGCAGCCGAGTGTGAAGCGGCTGGGATGAGAATCAGCACCTCCAAATCCGAGGCCATGGTGCTCGACCGGAAAAAGGTGCCTGGAGCTCAAGTGGAGGAGTTCAAGTATCTCGGGGTCATGTTCACGAGTGAGGGAAGGATGGAGCGTGAGATTGACAGGCGGATTGGTGCAGCGTGCGCAGTGATGCGGTCGCTGTATCGGACCGTCGTGGTGAAGAGGGAGCTGAGCCGAAAGGCAAAGCCTTCGATTTACCGGTCAATCTTCGTTCCCTCCCTCACCTATGGTCATGAGCTTTGGGTAATGACCGAAAGAACGAGATCGCGGATACAAGCGGTCGAAATGAGCTTCCTCCGCAGAGTGGCTGCTCCCTTAGAGATAGGGTGAGGAGCTCAGTCACACGGGAGGAGCTCGGAGTAGAGCCGCTGCTACTCCACGTCGAGAGGAACCAGTTGAGGTGGCTCGGGCATCTGTTCAGGATGCCTCCTGGACGCCTCCCTGGGGAGGTGTTCCGGGCACGTCCCACCGGGAGGAGGCCCCGCGGAAGACCTAGGACACGCTGGAGGGACTATGTCTCTCAGCTGGCCTGGGAACGCCTTGGGGTCCCCCCGGACGAGCTGGAGGAAGTGTGTGTGGATAGGGAAGTCTGGGCGTCTCTGCTTAGACTGCTGCCCCCGCGACCCGGCAACGGATGAAGCGGAAGAAAATGGATGGATGGATGGATGTATACATGTCTCTGTATACATGTCTTTGTATACATGTCTCAGTATACATGTCTCTGTATACATGTCTCTGTATACATGTCTCTGTATACCTGTGTCACAGAGAGCTGCAGATGGATGTGTACTCTGGTACCTTTGCTCTGGTGGGGGCGGCGGCCTTCTTGGGGGGCGTGGTCCGCATGACCATCAGCCTCACTGTGATCCTCATCGAGTCCACCAACGAGATCACATATGGTCTGCCCATCATGATCACACTTATGGTACGTATACCAGAGAGAGAGACCAGAGAGAGAGACCAGAGAGAGAGACCAGAGAGAGAGACCAGAGAGAGACCAGAGAGAGACCAGAGAGAGAGACCAGGGAGAGAGACCAGGGAGAGAGACCAGGGAGAGAGACCAGGGAGAGAGACCAGGGAGAGAAACCAGTGAGAGACCAGAGAGAGACCAGAGTGCGTTGCTGGTGTGTGCAGGTGGCTAAATGGACTGGAGACCTGTTCAACAAAGGTATCTACGACATCCACATCGCGCTGAGAGGAGTTCCTCTGCTGGAGTGGGAGACTGAGCTGCAGATGGACAAGTGAGAGACCCCCACCCCTTCTGTGCAAACGCTCTGTGCTCAAACTACGTCTGTCCTCTTCCTCCGCTCTCTCATCTGCTCCTCTCCACTCCCTCAGACTTCTCTCCCACCAAATGTCTCTCTCCTTTCACCTCCTCTCTCCTCCTCTTCTCTCTCCTCTCTCCCCCCCTCCTCTTTCTTCTCCTCTCCCACCTCATCTCTCTCGTCCTCTCTCTCCCCTCCTCCTCTCTCTCCTCTCTCTCCTCTTCTCTCCTCTCCTCTCTCCTCATCAGACTCACGGCTAGTGACATCATGCAGCCGAACCTCAAATACATTTACCCTCACACTCGGGTCCAGTCTCTCCTCTCTCTCCTCCTCAGACTCACGTATATCTATCCTCACATTTGGATCCAGTCTCTCCCCTCCTCTCACCTCCTCTGTCCCTTCCTCCTCTCTCACCTACTCTCTCTCCTCCTCTCTCACCTCGTCTCTCTCCTCCCCTCTCTCCTCCTCTCTCTCCTCCTCTCTCTCCTCCTCTCTCACCTCCTCTCTCCCCTCCTCTCACCTCCTCTCTCCTCCTCCTCTCTCACCTCCTCTCTCCTCCTCCTCTCACCTCCTCTGTCCCTTCCTCCTCTCTCACCTCCTCTCTCTCCTCATCTCTCACCTCGTCTCTCACCTCCTCTCCTCCTCTCTCTCCTCCTCTCTCACCTCCTCTCTCTCCTCATCTCTCACCTCGTCTCTCACCTCCTCTCCTCCTCTCTCACCACTCGTCTCTCACCTCCTCTGTCCCTTCCTCCTCTCTCACCTCCCCTCTCTCCTCCTCTCTCACCTCGTCTCTCACCTCCTCTCCTCCTCTCTCTCTCTCCCCTCTCACCTCCCCTCTCTCCTCCTCTCTCTCCTCCCCTCTCACCTCCCCTCTCTCCTCCTCTCTCTCCTCCTCTTTCACCTCGTCTCTCACCTCCTCTGTCCCTTCCTCCTCTCTCACCTCCCCTCTCTCCTCCTCTCTCTCCTCCTCTCTCTCCTCCTCTCTCACCTCGTCTCTCACCTCCTCTCCTCCTCTCTCGCCTCCTCTCACCCCTCCTCTCACCTCCTCTGTCCCTTCCTCCTCTCTCACCTCCTCTCTCTCCTCCTCTCTCTCCTCCTCAGACTCACAGCCAGTGACATCATGCAGCCGGACCTCACTTACATCTACCCTCACACTCGGGTCCAGTCTCTGGTCAGCATCCTCAGGACCACAGTGTTCCATGCGTTCCCTGTGGTCACCGAGAACCGGCTCCAGCACCGAGACTTTGGCAAAGGCAACGTCCTGGTCAGCAACAACATCCAATACAAGGTGAGAGAGACCAGAGAGAGACCAGAGAGAGACCAGAGAGAGACCAGAGAGAGACCAGAGAGAGACCAGAGAGAGACCAGAGAGAGACCAGAGAGAGACCAGAGAGAGACCAGAGAGAGACCAGAGAGAGACCAGAGACAGACCAGAGAGGGAGACCAGAGAGGGACCAGAGAGAGACCAGAGAGAGACCAGAGAGAGACCAGAGAGAGACCAGAGAGAGAGACCAGAGAGAGACCAGAGAGAGACCAGTGAGAGACCAGAGAGAGACCAGTGAGAGAGACCAGAGAGAGACCAGAGAGAGACCAGAGAGAGAGACCAGAGAGAGAGACCAGAGAGGGACCAGAGAGAGACCAGAGAGAGAGACCAGAGAGAGACCAGTGAGAGAGAGAGAGACCAGAGAGAGACCAGAGAGAGAGACCAGAGAGAGACCAGAGAGAGACCAGAGAGAGACCCAGAGAGAGAGACCAAGAGAGAGACCAGTGAGAGAGAGACCAGAGAGAGAGACCAGAGAGAGAGGACCAGAGAGACCAGAGAGAGACCAGAGAGAGACCAGAGAGAGACCAGAGAGAGACCAGAGAGAGAGACCAGAGAGAGACCAGAGAGAGACCAGAGAGAGAGACCAGAGAGAGAGACCAGAGAGAGACCAGTGAGAGAGACCAGAGAGAGACCAGAGAGAGACCAGAGAGAGACCAGAGAGAGAGACCAGAGAGAGAGACCAGAGAGAGAGACCAGAGAGAGAGACCAGAGAGAGGAGACCAGAGAGAGAGACCAGAGAGAGACCAGAGAGAGAGACCAGAGAGAGAGACCAGAGAGAGAGACCAGAGAGAGAGACCAGAGAGAGAGACCAGAGAGACCAGAGAGAGACCAGAGAGAGACCAGAGAGAGACCAGAGAGAGAGACCAGAGAGAGAGACCAGGAGAGAGACCAAGAGAGAGACCAGAGAGAGAGACCAGAGAGAGACCAGAGAGAGACCAGAGAGAGACCAGAGAGAAGACCAGAGAGAGACCAGAGAGAGACCAGAGAGAGACCAGAGAGAGACCAGAGAGAGAGGCCAGAGAGAGAGGCCAGAGAGAGAGGCCAGAGGGAGACCAGAGGGAGACCAGAGAGAGACCAGAGAGAGACGAGAGAGAGAGAGGCCAGAGAGAGAGACCAGAGAGAGAGACCACTAATGTGAGAGGACTTCAGGACAGAGACCACTAATGTGAGAGGACTTCAGGACAGAGACCTGAGACCAGGACTAATGTGAGAGGACTTCAGGACAGAGACCTGAGACCAGGACTAATTGTGAGGAGGACTTCAGGACAGAGACCTGAGACCAGGACTAATGTGAGGACTTCAGGACAGAGACCTAAGACCAGGACTAAAGTGAGAGGACTTCAGGACAGAGACCTGAGACCAGGACTAAAGTGAGAGGACTTCAGGACAGAGACTTGAGACCAGGACTAATGTGAGAGGACTTCAGGACAGCGACCTGAGAACCAGGACTAATGTGAGAGGACTTCAGGACAGAGACCTGAGACCAGGACTAATGTGAGAGGACTTCAGGACAGAGACCTGAGACCAGGACTAATGTGAGAGGACTTCAGGACAGAGACCTGAGACCAGGACTAATGTGAGAGGACTTCAGGACAGAGACCTGAGACCAGGACTAATGTGAGAGGACTTCAGGACAGAGACCTGAGACCAGGACTAATGTGAGAGGACTTCAGGACAGAGACCTGAGACCAGGACTAATGTGAGAGGACTTCAGGACAGAGACCTGAGACCAGGACTAATGTGAGAGACTTCAGGACAGAGACCTGAGACCAGGACTAATGTGAGAGGACTTCAGGACAGAGACCTGAGACCAGGACTAATGTGAGAGGACTTCAGGACAGAGACCTGAGACCAGGACTAATGTGAGAGGACTTCAGGACAGAGACCTGAGACCAGGACTAATGTGAGAGGACTTCAGGACAGAGACCTGAGACCAGGACTAATGTGAGAGGACTTCAGGACAGAGACCTGAGACCAGGACTAATGTGAGAGGACTTCAGGACAGAGACCTGAGACCAGGACTAATGTGAGAGGACTTCAGGACAGAGACCTGAGACCAGGACTAATGTGAGAGGACTTCAGGACAGAGACCTGAGACCAGGACTAATGTGAGAGGACTTCAGGACAGAGACCTGAGACCAGGACTAATGTGAGAGGACTTCAGGACAGAGACCTGAGACCAGGACTAATGTGAGAGGACTTCAGGACAGAGACCTGAGACCAGGACTAATGTGAGAGGACTTCAGGACAGAGACCTGAGACCAGGACTAATGTGAGAGGACTTCAGGACAGAGACCTGAGACCAGGACTAATGTGAGAGGACTTCAGGACAGAGACCTGAGACCAGGACTAATGTGAGAGGACTTCAGGACAGAGACCTGAGACCAGGACTAATGTGAGAGGACTTCAGGACAGAGACCTGAGACCAGGACTAATGTGAGAGGACTTCAGGACAGAGACCTGAGACCAGGACTAATGTGAGAGGACTTCAGGACAGAGACCTGAGACCAGGACTAATGTGAGAGGACTTCAGGACAGAGACCTGAGACCAGGACTAATGTGAGAGGACTTCAGGACAGAGACCTGAGACCAGGACTAATGTGAGAGGACTTCAGGACAGAGACCTGAGACCAGGACTAATGTGAGAGGACTTCAGGACAGAGACCTGAGACCAGGACTAATGTGAGAGGACTTCAGGACAGAGACCTGAGACCAGGACTAATGTGAGAGGACTTCAGGACAGAGACCTGAGACCAGGACTAACTGGTTCTCTGTCCCAGCGCTCCAGTGTCCTGCCTCGGGCTGGGGAGCAGAGGCGTCGCTGTCATCCCATGAATGTCGTAACCCGACCAGTAACTAGTAAATGTGTGAGGACCTTCCCCCCAGGACCAAGCCAGAGAGGGGGAGACCATCCCTGCAGCAGATGCTCCAGACAGGTGGAGGGACCAGAGGACTACTGTGGAACAGGAGGACTACTGTGAACCAGGAGGACTACTGTGGACCAGGAGGACTACTGTGGACCAGGAGGACTACTGTGGACCAGGAGGACTACTGTGAACCAGGAGGACTACTGTGAACCAGGAGGACTACTGTGAACCAGGAGGACTACTGTGAACCAGGAGGACTACTGTGAACCAGGAGGACGACTGTGGACCAGGAGGACGACTGTGGACCAGGAGGACGACTGTGAACTGTGAACCAGGAGGACTACTGTGGACCAGGAGGACGACTGTGAACCAGGAGGACTACTGTGGACCAGGAGGACTAACTGTGGACCAGGAGGACTCACTGTGAACCAGGAGGACTACTGTGGAACCAGGAGAATAACTGTGAAACCAGGAGGACTACTGTGAACCAGGAGGACTACTGTGAACCAGGAGCGCCACTGTGGACCAGGAGGAACTACTGTGAACCAGGAGACGACTGTGGACCAGGAGGACGAACTGTGAACCAGAGGACTACTGTGAACCAGGAGGACTACTGTGGACCAGGAGGACTATTGTGGACCAGGAGGACTACTGTGAACCAGGAGGACTACTGTGAACCAGGAGGACTACTGTGGACCAGGAGGACTACTGTGAACCAGGAGGACTACTGTGGACCAGGAGGACTGTGAACCAGGAGGACTACTGTGAACCAGGAGGACGACTGTGAACCAGGAGTGACCAGGAGGACTACTGTGAACCAGGAGGACTACTGTGAACCAGGAGGACTACTGTGAACCAGGAGGACTACTGTTGAACCAGGAGGTCTTACTGTTGGACCAGGAGGACTACTGTGAACCAGGAGGACGACTGTGGACCCCAGCGAGGACTACTGTGAACCAGGAGGGCTACTGTGAACCACTGTTGAACCAGGAGGGCTACTGTTGAAACCGGAGGATGACTGTTTCATCTTAAATCAGCAGCAAACTTTTATTTGAACCAATGATCGACAAAGATGTTTTTAAGAGAATCACCAACAACAAGAAACTCTCCCTCTCTTCTTTCTCTCCCCTCTCTCCTCCCCCCTCTGCCGCTGCCCTCTCTCCCCCCCTCTCCCCTCTCTCCTCTCCCTCTCTTTCCCTCTCCTCCTCCCCCCTCTGCCGGCTGCCCCTCTTCTCCCCCTCTCCCCCTCTCCCCTTCTCCCCTCTCCCTCCCACTCTCTCCCCTCTCCACCTCTCCCTCTCTTCCCTCTCTCCCCTCTCTCCTCCCCCCTGCCGCTGTCCCTTCTCTCTCCTCTCCCTCTCTCCCCTCTCTCCCTCTCCCTCCCCCTCCCCCCTCAGACATGAGCCGTACCCTAACCTGTACCCAGACCAGTCGCCCATGATGATGGAGTAATGGGAGGAGCGCTTCAGGCCGCTCACCTTCTCATGTACAGTCCTTGAGGTCCCAGCTGGTATCACTGCTGCTGCACGGGCCTGCTACCATGTAAGACGCATCGGGTCAGTCCTCTCTGGTCTCATCTCTCTGGTCTCTCTCATCTGGTTCTCGCTCTCTGGTCCTCCTCTCTCGACTGGTCCCTCTCTGGTCTCCTCTCTACTGGTCTCTCTCTGGTCTCTCTCCTGGTTCTCTCTCTCTGTGTCTCTCTCTCTGGTCTCTCTCTGGTCTCTCTCTCTGGTCTCTCTCTCTGGTCTCTCTCTGGTCTCTCTGGTCTCTCTCTGGTCTCTCTCTCTCTGTCTCTCTCTCTGGTTTCTCTCTGGTCTCTCTCTGGTCTCTCTCTCTGGTCTCTCTCTGGTCTCTCTCTGGTCTCTCTCTCTGGTTTCTCTCTGGTCTCTCTCTCTGGTCTCTCTCTGGTCTCTCTCTCTGGTCTCTCTCTGGTCTCTCTCTCTGGTCTCTCTCTCTGGTCTCTCTCTCTGGTCTCTCTCTGGTCTCTCTCTCTGGTCTCTCTCTCTGGTTTCTCTCTGGTCTCTCTCTCTGGTCTCTCTCTGGTCTCTCTCTCTGGTCTCTCTCTGGTCTCTCTCTCTGGTCCCTCTCTGGTCTCTCTCTCTGGTCTCTCTCTCTGGTCTCTCTCCTGGTCTCTCTCTCTGGTCTCTCTCTCTGGTCTCTCTCTGGTCTCTCTCTCTGGTCTCTCTCTCTGGTCTCTCTCTGGTCTCTCTGGTCTCTCTCTGGTCTCTGTCTGGTCTCTCTCTCTGGTCTCTCTCTCCTGGTCTCTCTCTGGTCTCTCTCTCTGGTCTCTCTCTGGTCTCTCTCTCTGGTCTCTCTCTCTGGTCTCTCTCCTGGTCTCTCTCTCTGGTCTCTCTCTTGGTCTCTCTCTGGTCTCTCTCTCTGGTCTCTCTCTCTGGTCTCTCTCTGGTCTCTCTGGTCTCTCTCTGGTCTCTGTCTGGTCTCTCTCTCTGGTCTCTCTCTCTGGTCTCTCTCCTGGTCTCTCTCTCTGGTCTCTCTCTCTGGTCTCTCTCTGGTCCTCTCTCTGGTCTCTCTCTCTGGTCTCTCTCTGGTCTCTCTCTCTGGTTTCTCTCTGGTCTCTCTCTGGTCTCTCTCTGGTCTCTCTCTGGTCTCTCTCTCTGGTCTCTCTCTGGTCTCTCTCTCTGGTCTCTCTCTGGTCTCTCTCTGGTCTCTCTCTCTGGTCTCTCTCTCCTGGTGTAGGGGTGGTAACCTCACGATATGACAATGCAGCGATTATCGATATATTGGTCAAAAATATTCCTACGATAATATTTGTCTTATATTTATGTCATAATTTAAGAAAACAGTTTATTTCAAGATAATCGGATAAAGTGTAACATTAAAGCTCGCGAGCCCCGGCCGGCGGGACGAGAAAAAAAATACATCCGCTAACTTCATAAGCCACAAGCTATATATCATTTTAAAGCTTATTTTCTCAGCTGTATTTATATGTAAGTGTAAACGATATCACACTTTGCATTAAAAAGATATAACGCATAATATGGGCACAAAATAAATGTTTTTTACATTTTGTCTTCTGCTGCTCCAACAAATTAGACTTTCCCCGTCCTTGCTCAGTCTCTTTCGCTCCGTAAGTCTTCATTGAAAAAGAATATCCACTTGTATTTCCCAAAGTATAATCCATTCTTCAGAAATAAAACGCTCCGAAAAATGTTCAGGCTTCTCTTTCACATTTCACCAAGTTTGAGCTTTGTTTAGCCACAAACATCATATCCACGTGTTCATTGAGTCCTTAGCTTCAAAAAGAGAGGTTCCATGAAAAGATCGGAGCAGGTTTCAGTCCGCAGGACCCTTGTGAAGAAGACGAACCGCATCCACTTGCACAGGGTCCTTTTTCCCTTGTTGTTGATTACAGGCTAGCGCTATGTGCTAGCGCTATGAGCTAGCGCTATGTGCTAGCGCTATGTGCTAGCGCTATGAGCTAGCACTGAATGATTGACGTGTCTAAGTAGCCAATAAAAAGAGCTTTCTTTTGATGAACGCTGTTAGTACAGCTGCGCATATTTTATATGCATTTACACTACTAAAAAAATAATTTTGAAAAAATGTAAAAGAAAATCACACAGATTTGTAACTTATAAATACCAAAACTAAAAGATATGCTTTTTATGATGGTGAAATGTTAGTAAAGCAGTTTGGCACAGTTTAGCACACATTTTGCCAAATTGGTTCCGAATGGCACTACTTGATAAAAAATAGAAACTGCATAAAAACTATAAAACTTAGTAGTCTGAAACTTTACACAGTTGTCAACAACACAATGAACAAATTAGCGTTGGAAATGTTCTTCTTCCAATTATATTTATACATTGGATTTTTTAGGCGAGGCTAAAAAAAACAGGTTTTTTCCCAAACTTCAAAGGATGCAGAGTAAAATAGGAATGACATACATTATTTCAGTGTATATTTACATAAACTAGAAGGCTCTAGCTTTAAAATGATGCATCACACAAACATGTGAGATGTAAGATGTGTTTTTAAATCAGACATTTGGGTTTGTTTTGTGCACGAGCCAAAACAGAGTTTAAAGTTTAAGAACAGGCAAAAAAGACTTTTAACCATTTTAGTAAAAATCTGTTTTAATCCAATAAAATCAATGAGAACATTCTACAGACGTTTCAGATCGTGTAATGCCATGGGTTACACCATGTGGATACATGACCATGTGGATACATGACCATGTGGATACATGACCATGTGGATACATGACCATGTGGATACATGACCATGTGGATACATCACCATGTGGATACATGACCATGTGGATACATGACCATGTGGATACATGACCATGTGGATACATGACCATGTGGATACATCACCATGTGGATACATGACCATGTGGATACATGACCATGTGGATACATGACCATGTGGATACATGACCATGTGGATACATGACCATGTGGATACATCACCATGTGGATACATGACCATGTGGATACATGACCATGTGGATACATGACCATGTGGATACATGACCATGTGGATACATGACCATGTGGATACATGACCATGTGGATACATCACCATGTGGATACATGACCATGTGGATACATGACCATGTGGATACATGACCATGTGGATACATGACCATGTGGATACATGACCATGTGGATACATGACCATGTGGATACATGACCATGTGGATACATCGTCACAGTCCTGGTGTGTACCATAAACGGCCCTCTCTCCTCAGAGCTCGTCTCAGCCTCGTCTCTCCTTCGCTCAGACCTCAGAGGATTATCCACGCTTCCCCGACATCCACGACCTGGACCTGACCCAGCTCAACCCACGCATGATAGTGGTAGGACCGAGACCAGGACCGAGACCAGGACCAGGACCGAGACCAGGACCGAGACCAGGGCCGAGACCAGGGCCGAGACCAGGACCGAGACCAGGACCAGGACCATGACCGAGACCAGGACCGAGACCAGGACCAGGACCGAGACAAAGACAAGGACAAGGACCAGAGACCGGTACCAGGACTGAGACACATGTAGTTTGTCCAATTTCATTAGTAAACATGTATCTTTAATGTGAGACGGAGCCCTGTGAGTCCCTATCTGACTCTGTGGGCTGAGATCCTCAGCTCTGACCTCCCCCTGCCTCAGCTCTGACCTCCCCCTCTCTGCCTCAGCTCTGACCTCCCTCTGCCTCAGCTCTGACCTCCCTCTGCCTCAGCTCTGACCTCCCTCTCTGCCTCAGCTCTGACCTCCCTCTCTGCCTCAGCTCTGACCTCCCTCTGCCTCAGCTCTGACCTCCCTCTGCCTCAGCTCTGACCTCCCTCTCTGCCTCAGCTCTGACCTCCCTCTGCCTCA
>OZ035827.1:44086133-44106133 GCA_964034765.1 Knipowitschia caucasica | reverse complement strand
TGTGTTTGTGTGTATCTGTGTGTGTGTCTCTCTCTGCATGTGTGTGTGTCTCTCTCTGTATGTGTGTGTCTCTCTCTCTGTATGTGTGTGTGTTTGTGTGTATCTGTGTGTGTGTCTCTCTCTGTATGTGTGTGTCTCTCTCTCTGTATGTGTGTGTGTTTGTGTGTATCTGTGTGTGTGTCTCTCTCTGTATGTGTGTGTGTCTCTCTCTGTATGTGTGTACCTCTGTGTGTGTCTCTCTCTCTGTATGTGTGTGTGTTTGTGTGTATCTGTGTGTGTCTCTCTCTCTCTCTGTGTGTGTGTCTCTCTCTGTATGTGTGTACCTCTGCCACAGCCTAGCCCTCCTGAGTTCCCGATACGATCCATTCTTGCTCCAAAGCAGCTGGAGGAGCGGCGCGCGCTCAGGAGGAGGTCCAGCAGCAGCTTCCGGTCTCGGGCCTCATCAAGCTCCACCCCCTTGGCCCCGCCCCCAGCCCGTGGACTCTCTGGGGCCGGGTAGTCCTGGTCCTGGTCCCGGCTCTGTTCCTGGTCCTGGTCCTGGTCTGGTGCAGCAGAAAGACTGGACTCTAGATGCTGCAGTACAGACTATGGAATACACACACTGTTAGAGACCAGAGGGAGACCAGAGGGAGACCAGAGGGAGACCGGAGGGAGACCGGAGGGAGACCGGAGGGAGACCGGAGGGAGACCAGAGAGAGACCGGAGGGAGACCGGAGGGAGACCGGAGGGAGACCGGAGGGAGACCGGAGGGAGACCAGAGGGAGACCGGAGGGAGACCGGAGGGAGACCGGAGGGAGACCAGAGAGAGACCGGAGGGAGACCGGAGGGAGACCGGAGGGAGACCGGAGGGAGACCAGAGAGAGACCAGAGAGAGACCCGAGAGAGACCAGAGAGAGACCAGAGAGAGACCAGAGGGAGACCAGAGAGAGACCAGAGAGAGACCAGAGAGAGACCAGAGGGAGACCGGAGGGAGACCGGAGGGAGACCGGAGGGAGACCGGAGAGAGACCGGAGGGAGACCGGAGGGAGACCGGAGGGAGACCAGAGAGAGACCGGAGGGAGACCGGAGGGAGACCAGAGAGACCGGACCAGAGAGAGACCAGAGAGAGACCCGAGAGAGACCAGAGAGAGACCAGAGAGAGACCAGAGGGAGACCAGAGAGAGACCAGAGAGAGACCAGAGAGAGACCAGAGAGAGACCAGAGAGAGACCAGAGGGAGACCAGAGAGAGACCAGAGAGAGACCAGAGAGAGACCAGAGAGAGACCAGAGAGAGACCAGAGAGAGACCAGAGAGAGACCAGAGAGAGACCAGAGAGAGACCAGAGGGAGACCAGAGAGAGACCAGAGAGAGACCGGAGGGAGACCTGAGGGAGACCAGAGGGAGACCAGAGAGAGACCAGAGGGAGACCAGAGAGAGACCAGAGAGAGACCAGAGAGAGACCAGAGGGAGACCAGAGAGAGACCAGAGAGAGACCGGAGGGAGACCTGAGGGAGACCAGAGGGAGACCTGAGGGAGACCGGAGAGAGACCAGAGGGAGACCGGAGGGAGACCAGAGGGAGACCAGAGGGAGACCTGAGGGAGACCGGAGAGAGACCAGAGGGAGACCGGAGGGAGACCGGAGAAAGACCAGAGAGAGACCGGAGGGAGACCTGAGGGAGACCAGAGAGAGACCAGAGGGAGACCGGAGGGAGACCTAAGGGAGACCTGAGGGAGACCAGAGAGAGACCAGAGAGAGACCAGAGAGAGACCAGAGGGAGACAAGAGAGAGACTAGAGAGAGACTAGAGAGAGACAAGAGGGAGACCAGAGAGAGACCAGAGGAAGACCGGAGGGAGACCGGAGAGAGATCAGAGGAAGACCGGAGGGAGACCAGAGAGAGACCAGATAGAGACTAGAGAGGGACCAGAGAGAGACCAGAGAGAGACTAGAGAGGGACCAGAGAGAGACCAGAGAGAGACCAGAGAGAGACCAGAGAGAGACCAGAGAGAGACCAGAGGGAGACCTGAGGGAGACCAGAGAGAGACCAGAGAGAGACCAGAGAGAGACCAGAGGGAGACCAGAGGGAGACTAGAGAGAGACCAGAGAGAGACCAGAGGGAGATCAGAGAGAGACTAGAGAGAGACTAGAGAGAGACAAGAGGGAGACCAGAGAGAGACCAGAGGAAGACCGGAGGGAGACCGGAGAGAGACCAGAGGAAGACCGGAGGGAGACCAGAGAGAGACCAGAGAGAGACCAGGGAGACCAGAGAGAGACCAGAGAGAGACTAGAGAGAGATCAGAGAGAGACCAGAGAGAGACCAGGGGGAGACTAGAGAGAGACCAGAGAGAGACCAGAGAGAGAGACCAGAGAGAGAGACCAGAGAGAGACCAGAGAGAGACCAGAGAGAGACCAGAGGGAGACCAGAGAGAGAGACCAGAGAGAGACTAGAGAGAGACTAGAGAGAGACAAGAGGGAGACCAGAGAGAGACCAGAGGAAGACCGGAGGGAGACCGGAGAGAGACCAGAGGAAGACCGGAGGGAGACCAGAGAGAGACCAGAGAGAGACCAGGGAGACCAGAGAGAGACCAGAGAGAGACTAGAGAGAGATCAGAGAGAGACCAGAGAGAGACCAGGGGGAGACTAGAGAGAGACCAGAGAGAGACCAGAGAGAGAGACCAGAGAGAGAGACCAGAGAGAGACCAGAGAGAGACCAGAGAGAGACCAGAGGGAGACCAGAGAGAGAGACCAGAGAGAGACCAGAGAGAGAGACCAGAGAGAGACCAGAGAAAGACCAGAGAGAGACCAGACAGAGAGACCAGAGAGAGATCAGAGAGAGACCAGAGAGAGACCAGAGAGAGACCAGAGAGAGACCAGAGAGAGAGCAGAGAGAGACCAGAGGGAGACCACAGAGTATATAAAAAGTCAGTTTCTTCAGATGTGTCTAAAATATGAAGAATGTTCATATAAGGAAATGTTACGGACGTTTCAGTCCCGGTTCAGACCGTTGACTGCGGGATCTGCAGTCTCTCTAATCAAAGTCCTGGTCTTGGCCCTGGGTCTGGTCTTGGTCCTTTTCTCGTCCCTGGTCCTGGCTCTAGGTTTTTGGTCCTGGTCCTTTTCCTGGTCTCTTTCCTGGTCCTGGTCCTGGTCTACAGGACTACTCACTCGGAGTTGGTCCAGGTCTGCAGTAGCAGGTCGTCCCAGACTGTGGCCCCGGGCCCCTGGGCACCACTGACAGAGCAGAGGCAACAGGAACCAGAAGAGCAGGGTCCACATGGTGTTCTGAAGGAGACAGACCAGAGACGGACATCATATATATATACACACAGATACACACACACACACACACACACACACACACACACACACACACACACACACACACACACACACAGATACACACACACACACACACACACACACACAGTATCAGCTCTAAGTGCCACATGACGGGCCCCTGATAAACAGGTGTCAGGACTGAGGCTGAGGGCCTCACACCTCAGACATGTTTACCAACATTACTCACTCTGCCCTGAATCTCTCTGGTCTCTCTCTGGTCTCTCTCTGGTCTCTTTCTGGTCTCTCTCTGGTGTCTCTCTTTTTGAGTGGAAAAAAGTTGTCAGGAAAATGCACTGGATAATTCTGTTTCCGGGTACACCCCCACCAGGGGGAGTGAGATTGCAGCATGTCAGAGCACGTGCTCATGGACCTTTTGACATGAACCCGCCCACACTGGGTGTGCCCCAGGGATCAATCTTAGGTCCAGTCCTTTTGATCATTTACCTTCTTCCTCTCTCTCTAGTCTCTCCCTGGTCTCTCTCCCTCAGAGGGAGACTAGAGAAAGACCTCTGGTCTCTCTCTATAGTATCCCTCTCTGGTCCCTCTCTGGTCACTTCATGGTCTTTCTCTAGTCTCTCTGGTCTCTCTCTAGTCTCCCTCTAGTCTCTCTGGTCTCTCTCTGGTCTCCCTCTGGTCTCTCTCTTCCTAGTCTCCCTCTGGTCTCTCTGGTCTCTCTCTGGTCTCCCTCTGGTCTCTCTGATGGTATGTCTCCCTCTGGTCTCTTTCTTCCTAGCCTCTCTCTGGTCTCCCTCTGGTCTCTCTCTGGTCTCCCTCTGGTCTCTCTCTGGTCTCTCTCTGGTCTCTCTCTGGTCTCTCTCTGGTCTCTCTCTGGTCTCCCTCTGGTCTCTCTCTGGTCTCTCTCTGGTCTCCCTCTGGTCTCTCTCTGGTCTCTCTCTGGTCTCTCTCTGGTCTCTCTCTGGTCTCCCTCTGGTCTCTCTCTGGTCGACCTTTGTTACAAACTCGAACCTTACTTAACTGTACATTGTGGATTACACACTTTCTTTGGTGCTGTAGCGTGGGCTAGCCTAGCCTGGGCTAGGCTAACCTGGGCTAGCCTAGCCATGGCTAGTCTCGCCTGGGCTAGCCTAGCCATGGCTAGTCTCGCCTGGGCTAGGCTAGCCTGGGCTGGTCCAGGTTAGACTAGCCTGGACTAGCCTAGCCGTTGCTGCTGCTGTCTCCTTTGTTCGGACACGGTCTCTACATTAAAGTAGTACTAGAATTTAATATGCTGCTATCCAGAATATATAACTACAATATGTGTTTATAATATTTCGGGGGTTCATTTTGACTTGTTCAGATGAATTATGTTTAAAAAAAACGGCTTTGAAGTGGAACCTTTTCACTTCCGCATAGAAACGCTAGGGGGCGCCAAAATGGCGGCGATGACGTAGGAGAATGACCTCTCACAGCAGCAGCAGCAGTCTGGGCTGAATCTGTAGGAGGTTTCACTGTCATCTGAACAAGGTATAAACATATTTACATCCGTTTTGTACATAATAGTGCGCAACTCTTTTAACCTTTTAGCCTTATTTGTGAGATTCAAGCTAATTAGTGTTGGGCAAGTTAGCTAACTCTACTTGATATCATAAAACATGCTAACAAGGCTAATATTCGTGTTTACATTATGCCAGTCTCTCTTTGCCTTAGATTTATTTACCACAATGTACATTGTAATATCCATAAATGCTAACACCTATTAGCATTTATGGTTTATTTATTTATTCATTTATGGTTCATTTATTTACGGTTTAATTAGCATTTTTATCAATGATTGCATCACATGTAGTCTATGTTTTCAACTTCTGCAGCTTTTTGTTCATAAAAGTAAAATATTTATTTAATTCAAGTTATTTTGATTAGCATTTATGGATATTACAATGTACATTGTGGTAAATAAATCTAAGGCAAAGTGAGACTGGCATAATGTAAAAATGAATATTAGCCTTGTTAGCATGTTTTATGATATCAAGTAGAGTTAGCTAACTTGCCCAACACTAGTTTGCTTGAATCTCACAAATAAGGCTAAAAGGTTAAAAGAGTTGCACACTATTATGTACAAAACTGATGTAAATATGTTTATACCTTGTTCAGATGACAGTGAAACCTCCTACAGATTCAGCCCAGACTGCTGCTGCTGCTGTGAGAGGTCATTCTCCTACGTCATCGCCGCCATTTTGGCGCCCCCTAGCGTTTGTGAAAAGGTCCGACTTCAAAGCTTTTTTTAACATAATTCATCTGAACATATCAAAATGAACACCCGAAATATTATAAACACATATTGTAGTTATTTATTCTGGATAGCAGCATATTAAATTCAAGTACTACTTTAAAGTCTTAAAACAGTCCTCTTTAGTTTAGCATATGGCTAGGAAGGTAAGACTCAGAGAAGGCTAAACCCCTCAGAGTGTCAGTCAAGCTGCATAGGGAGCCCCCTGCTGGAGAAGTATGGTAACTGCACTATCCTCTCCTCCTTCCTACTTTATCTGTTTAACATTATTAGGATTTTGACTGTAGTTTGTTCATTGCTATTCACCCGTTGTCCCATTGTCTGTTTCATGGTACGATGACGGGATCTCTGAGCCTGGCCTCCTCCATCTACACCTGCGGACTGCCCCGCACCATGTGGCCTTGGTACTGTAGCTTCAGGTCTCTCTCTCTGGTCTCTCTCTGGTCTCTCTCTGGACTATCTCTCTGGTCTCTCTCTGGTCTCTCTCTGGTCTCTCTCTCTGGTCTCTCTCTGGTCTCTCTCTCTGGTCTCTCTCTGGTCTCTCTCTGGTCTCTCTCTGGTCTCTCTCTGGTCTCTCTCTCTGGTCTCTCTCTGGTCTCTCTCTCTGGTCTCTCTCTGGTCTCTCTCTGGTCTCTCTCTGGTCTCTCTCTGGTCTCTCTCTGGTCTCTCTCTGGTCTCTCTCTCTGGTCTCTCTCTGGTCTCTCTCTGGTCTCTCTCTGGTCTCTCTCTGGTCTCTCTCTGGTCTCTCTCTCTGGTCTCTCTCTGGTCTCTCTCTGGTCTCTCTCTCTGGTCTCTCTCTGGTCTCTCTCTGGTCTCTCTCTCTGGTCTCTCTCTGGTCTCTCTCTCTGGTCTCTCTCTCTGGTCTCTCTCTGGTCTCTCTCTGGTCTCTCTGGTCTCTCTCTGGTCTCACTCTGGTCCTAGAGACGGCTGTTCATGTGATACAGACATAAATCGATGGAACTGTTTCATTGCAAATGTAAACTTTATTGAAACATTCAACGACAACAACAACAATAACAATAATAATAATAATAATAATAATAAATAAATAATAATTCACATATGAAACTTTAATAAATATTTAAATAAATATGAAAGGAGTTGTTTGGTCCGAGCATCTGCAGGTGAGGAGGGAGACTTCACACTGACCTGGGACCTGTGGGGGAGAGAGGAGAGGGTGAGGAGGGTGAGGGAGAAGAAGAGAGGGTGAGGACAGAGGAGAGGAGAGGGTGAGGACAGAGGAGAGGAGAGAGGGTGAGGAGGGTGAGGGAGGAGAAGAGAGGGTGAGGAGGGTGAGGGAGGAGAAGAGAGGGTGAGGACAGAGGAGAGGAGAGGGTGAGGGAGGAGAGGAGAGGGTGAGGGAGGGAGAGGAGGAGAGGAGAGAGGAGGAGAGGGTGAGGACAGTGGAGAGGAGAGGGTGAGGACGAGGAGAGGAGAGGGTGAGGGAGGAGAGGAGAGGGTGAGGAGGTGAGGGAGAAGAGAGAGAGGGTGAGGACAGAGGAGAGGAGAGGGTGAGGGAGGAGAGAGGAGAGGAGAGGGTGAGGGAGGAGAGAGAGAGAGGGTGAGGACAGTGGAGAGGAGAGGGTGAGGGAGGAGAGGAGAGGGTGAGGGAGGAGAGGAGAGGGTGAGAGAGGAGAGGGTGAGGACAGAGGAGAGGAGAGGAGAGGAGAGAGGAGAGGGTGAGGGAGGACAGAGGAGAGAGGAGAGGGTGAGGGAGGACAGAGGAGAGAGGAGAGGGTGAGAGAGAGAGGAGAGGGTGAGGGAGGAGAGAGGAGAGGGTGAGGGAGGAGAGGAGAGGGTGAGGACAGAGGAGAGGAAGGAGAGAGCAGCAGTATTAGCAGTATTAGCAGCAACAGTACCAGTAGCAATAGCAGTATTAGCAGTAGCATTAGCAGTAGTATTAGCAGTAGTATTAGCAGTAGCATTAGCAGTAGCATTAGCAGTAGCATTAGCAGTAGTATTAGCAGTAGCATTAGCAGTAGCATTAGCATTAGCATTAGCATTAGCATTAGCATTAGCAGTAGTATTAGCAGTAGCATTAGCATTAGCATTAGCATTAGCATTAGCAGTAGCCTTAGCATTAGCATTAGCAGTAGTCTCACTTGTGCGGGTCCCTGTGTTGCAGCCCAGGGAGCTGGAGGAGCCGATGCGGTCGAGGCGGCGGCCGAAGCAGCCGGACGAGCTGCTCTTGTTGTTCTTGACGGTTCTCAGGTCTTTGGAGAGGAGCTGTTTGAGCAGGAGTTCCTCCAGGTGCTCCGGGGGCCCCTCCTCCACTGGCCCCTCTTGTGCGCTCTGGGACCTGGGCACCTCCTCAGGCACGGGCCTCTGCTCCACCAGCTCCTCCAGTCGGTCCAGGAGATCCTACAAACCATGCGAGACGAACCAGATGTACTTTAGTCCAATTTAAAGATATAGAACAGATGTAACCATGTGGATGGAGCCTTTTCTACTGCTGCCTGTAACCACGGAAACCATGGGATCCTACTGAGACAGGCCCAATAAAGGCCTGTAAGAGCACATGGTACTAGACAATATGTTTAATGTGTGTGTGTTTTGTGTTGGTTTCTGGTCAAACTCTGCTCTCTCTCTCTGGTCTCTCTCTCTCTGGTCTCTCCGGTGCCTCCCTGGTCTCTCTCTCTCTCTGGTCTCTCCGGTGCCTCCCTGGTCTCTCTCTCTCCCTGGTCTCTCTCTCTCTCTGGTCTCTCCGGTGCCTCCCTGGTCTCTCTCTCTCCCTGGTCTCTCTCTCTCTCTGGTCTCTCCGGTGCCTCCCTGGTCTCTCTCTCTCTCTGGTCTCTCTGGTGCCTCCCTGGTCTCTCTCTCTCCCTGGTCTCTCTCTCTCTCTGGTCTCTCCGGTGCCTCCCTGGTCTCTCTCTCTCTCTGGTCTCTCTGGTGCCTCCCTGGTCTCTCTCTCTCCCTGGTCTCTCTCTCTCTCTGGTCTCTCCGGTGCCTCCCTGGTCTCTCTCTCTCTCTGGTCTCTCTGGTGCCTCCCTGGTCTCTCTCTCTCTCTGGTCTCTCCGGTGCCTCCCTGGTCTCTCTCTCTCCCTGGTCTCTCTCTCTCTCTGGTCTCTCCGGTGCCTCCCTGGTCTCTCTCTCTCCCTGGTCTCTCTCTCTCTCTGGTCCCTCTCTCCGGTGCCTCCCTGGTCTCTCTCTCTCCCTGGTCTCTCTCTCTCTCTGGTCTCTCCGGTGCCTCCCTGGTCTCTCTCTCTCTCTGGTCTCTCCGGTGCCTCCCTGGTCTCTCTCTCTCCCTGGTCTCTCTCTCTCTCTGGTCTCTCCGGTGCCTCCCTGGTCTCTCTCTCTCTGGTCTCTCCGGTGCCTCCCTGGTCTCTCTCTCTCTGGTCTCTCCGGTGCCTCCCTGGTCTCTCTCTCTCTCTGGTCTCTCTCTCTCTCTGGTCTCTCCGGTGCCTCCCTGGTCTCTCTCTCTCTGGTCTCTCCGGTGCCTCCCTGGTCTCTCTCTCTCTGGTCTCTCCGGTGCCTCCCTGGTCTCTCTCTCTCTGGTCTCTCCGGTGCCTCCCTGGTCTCTCTCTCTCTCTGGTCTCTCTCTCTCTCTGGTCTCTCCGGTGCCTCTCTGGTCTCTCTCTCTCTCTGGTGCCTCCCTGGTCTCTCTCTCTCTGGTCTCCCTCTGGTCCCTCAGCTTAAAGAAGACATGCCATGAACGTTTGTGAAACTCAGATGGTGCATATTGTCCTGTCTGTCTGAGGTCAGAGGTCGGACTCACCTGGATCTCCATCAGAGGCTGAGGTCTCGTTCCGGTCTCGCTGATGGGGAAGGCACAGACCAGTTGTACCATAAGAAGCGCGCTCACACACAGCCTGGTTCCACTCATGGTTCTAGTTCCTTCTCTGTCTGTGACTTTGGTCTCGGCTCTTATGGTCTCCTCTCTCTTTGGCCTGTGACGGTCTCGGCTCTTATGGTCTCCTCTCTCTTTGGCCTGTGACGGTCTCGGCTCTTATGGTCTCCTCTCTCTTTGGCCTGTGACGGTCTCGGCTCTTATGGTCTCCTCTCTCTTTGGCCTGTGATGGTCTCGGCTCTTATGGTCTCCTCTCTCTTTGGCCTGTGACGGTCTCAGCTCTTATGGTCTCCTCTCTCTTTGGCCTGTGATGGTCTCGGCTCTTATGGTCTCCTCTCTCTTTGGCCTGTGACGGTCTCGGCTCTTATGGTCTCCTCTCTCTTTGGCCTGTGACGGTCTCGGCTCTTATAGATGCCGCGGGGGCCGGATGTGTCGGAAGTGCAGCCACATTCCTGACACCTGCAGCCGATAGCGTGGAATGTGCTCCTTGTACAGTGTGACAGTGTGGAATGTGTTCCTCGTACAGTGTGACAGTGTGGGACTCGGGGGCTTCCTCCTCGTGTTCGGGAATCTGACGACACACATTTTTGTGCCATTACCACAGACAGGGAAATGTAGAGGTTATCAGACCAGAGAGAGACCAGAGAGGGACCAGAGAGAGACCAGAGAGGGACCAGAGAGAGACCAGAGAGAGACCAGAGAGGGACCAGAGAGAGACCAGAGAGAGACCAGAGAGGGACCAGAGAGAGACCAGAGAGAGACCAGAGAGAGACCAGAGAGGGACCAGAGAGGGACCAGAGAGGGACCAGAGAGGGACCAGAGAGAGACCAGAGAGGGACCAGAGAGAGACCAGAGAGGGACCAGAGAGGGACCAGAGAGAGACCAGAGAGGGACCAGAGAGAGACCAGAGAGAGACCAGAGAGGGACCAGAGAGAGACCAGAGAGAGACCAGAGAGAGACCAGAGAGGGACCAGAGAGGGACCAGAGAGGGGACCAGAGAGGGACCAGAGAGAGACCAGAGAGGGACCAGAGAGAGACCAGAGAGAGACCAGAGAGGGACCAGAGAGAGACCAGAGAGAGACCAGAGAGGGACCAGAGAGGGACCAGAGAGAGACCAGAGAAAGACCAGAGAGGGACCAGAGAGAGACCAGAGAGGGACCAGAGAGGGACCAGAGAGAGACCAGAGAGAGACCAGAGAGGGACCAGAGAGAGACCAGAGAGAGACCAGAGAGAGACCAGAGAGGGACCAGAGAGACCAGAGAGAGACCAGAGAGAGACCAGAGAGAGACCAGAGAGAGACCAGAGAGAGACCAGAGAGAGACCAGAGAGAGACCAGAGAGGGACCAGAGAGAGACCAGAGAGAGACCAGAGAGAGACCAGAGAGGGACCAGAGAGGGACCAGAGAGAGACCAGAGAAAGACCAGAGAGGGACCAGAGAGAGACCAGAGAGGGACCAGAGAGGGACCAGAGAGAGACCAGAGAGAGACCAGAGAGGGACCAGAGAGAGACCAGAGAGAGACCAGAGAGGGACCAGAGAGACCAGAGAGAGACCAGAGAGAGACCAGAGAGAGACCAGAGAGGGACCAGAGAGAGACCAGAGGGAGACCAGAGGGAGACCAGAGGGAGACCAGAGGGAGACCAGAGGGAGACCAGAGGGCATAGGTGTCAAAGTCAAGGCCCGGGGGCCAGATCCGGCCCACAAAGAAATTATCTTGGCCCCTGGGATGATATTTGATTATATTAGAACCGGCCGCACAGAGCCATAAGAACATTAGATTATTAATTTAATGTTAAGGACATTTTCTCTTTGAAGGAAGTTTGTTTTTAATAAAATAAGGTACAGTGTGTTAGGTCTAGGTTCAATTATGTGCAATCTTCATTTGTTTTAATAAACGTTGAACCAGTCCGGCCCTCGGCTTGTAGAATTTATTTGTGTTGGCCCTCTGATGTATTTGACTTTGATATCTCTGCCATAGAGAGACCAGAAAGACCAGAGAGACCAGAGAGACCAGAGAGACCATGGAGAGACCAGAGAGACCAAAAAGACCAGAGAGAGACTAGAGAGAGAGACCAGAAAGGGACTGGAGAGACCATGGTGAGACCAGAGAGAGACCGGAGAGACCAGAGAGAGAGACCATGGAGAGACCATGGAGAGACCAGAGAGAGACCAGATGTGTTGTCTTTGTCTCCGCTCAGAGACAATTACATGTTTTTGATCTGACCCTCAGCTCCTGTGTTTCCTCTCCCTCACCCCCTCACCCTCTCACCCTCTCCCCCGGGGGGAGATCGTCCCTCTCTGACATCATTCCTCTGCTGTGTCACTTTTATCATGTTTTTACAGGATGTGAGAAGTTCTGAATCAGCACAGACACATTAAAGCTTTAGTCTCATAAACAACACGTCACAACACCAGAGAGAGACCAGAGAGAGACCAGAGAGAGACCAGAGAGAGACCAGAGAGAGACCAGAGAGAGACCAGAGAGAGACCAGAGAGAGACCAGAGAGAGACCAGAAAGAGACCAGAGAGAGACCAGAGAGAGACCAGAGAGAGACCAGAAAGAGACCAGAGAGAGACCAGAGAGAGACCAGAGAGAGAGACCAGAGAGAGACCAGAGAGAGACCAGAGAGAGGCCAGAGAGAGAGACCAGAGAGAGACCAGAGAGAGACCAGAGAGAGACCAGAGAGAGACCAGAGAGAGACCAGAGAGAGACCAGAGAGAGACCAGAAAGAGACCAGAGAGAAACCAGAGAGAGACCAGAGAGGGACCAGAGAAAGACCAGAGAGAGACCAGAGAGAGACCAGGAAGAGAGGAGCGAGGCCAGAGAGAGAGACCAGAGAGAGACCAGAGAGAAGCCAGAGAGAGAGACCAGAGAGAGACCAGAGAGAGACCAGAGAGAGACCAGAGAGAGACCAGAAAGAGACCAGAGAGAAACCAGAGAGAGACCAGAGAGGGACCAGAGAAAGACCAGAGAGAGACCAGAGAGAGACCAGAGAGAGAGACCAGAGAGAGAGACCAGAGAGAGACCAGAGAGAGGCCAGAGAGAGAGACCAGAGAGAGACCAGAGAGAGACCAGAGAGAGAGACCAGAGAGAGACCAGAGAGAGGCCAGAGAGAGAGACCAGAGAGAGAGACCAGAGAGAGACCAGAGAGAGGCCAGAGAGAGAGACCAGAGAGAGACCAGAGAGAGACCAGAGAGAGACCAGAGAGAGAGACCAGAGAGAGAGACCAGAGAGAGAGACCAGAGAGAGAGACCAGAGAGAGACCAGAGAGAGACTGTTATACTTCAGTCCTTCATGTTCTGAAATAAAAGTTTTCTGTCATTGACCAGAACAAGACGAATTATGCAAAATTATTTTACTTCAGACACATTTATACAAACAGAATAAATAAACACAAGACATTATTTAATCATAGAAGGTCTGAGGGCTGAGACCAGAGAGAGACCAGAGAGAGAGACCAGAGAGAGAGACCAGAGAGAGAACCCCACTCCTCCCCCTCCTCCCCCTCCTCCCCCTTCTCCCCCTCAGCAGCCCAGTCCACTGAATGATCCGATCCGTTCCAGTCGGACCCCGAAGCAGCTCCTGAGGGCCCCCTTCTTGTAGCGGCTCCAGGAGCGTTTGGACGTCTGCACCAGGTCTGAGAGCAGCCGGGACAGAGCGCCGTCTGTGTCCTCTGTCCCGTTAGAACTGTCCTCCTCCCTCCAGGGGCCCTCCTCCCTCCTGGGGCCCTCCTCCCTCCACGGGCCCTCCTTCCTCCAGGGGCCCTCCTTCTTCCAGGGGCCCTCCTTCCTCCAGGGGCCCTCCTTCCTCCAGGGGCCCTCCTTCTTCCAGGGGCCCTCCTTCCTCCAGGGGCCCTCCTGTGGGTTCCCGAACAAAGCCTTGAGTGAGTTTGTGTCTGATGCAGGCTCTTCCAGAGAGAGAAGCTCGTTCTGCAGCCGCTGCTCCACACTCTGCAACACAGATATCAGACTCAGGTGAATATGTACCAGACTCTGGACTATAAGGAGCACCTCTCTGGACTATAAGGAGCACCTCTCTGGACTATAAGGAGAACCTCTCTGGACTATAAGGAGCACCTCTCTGGACTATAAGGAGCACCTCTCTAGACTATAAGGAGCACCTCTCTGGACTATAAGGAGCACCTCTCTGGACTATAAGGAGCACCTCTCTAGACCAGTGTCTCCCAAAGTGGGGTCCGCGGCCCCCTGGTGGGCCGCGAGGGTACTGCAGGGGGGCCGCGGGAGGTCATAAAAAAAAAAAAAAAAATTTAATGTTAAATTTATAATCTTTTGTTTGTAATATTGAAATATTTGTGTTCATTATTTGACTTGAATAATCCACTGTAATCATTTTTGTATTACAATGTTTGTAGCAGAGGCTATTTCCCCAAAATAAAATAACCAGACGAGCCTATTCTTAATGTTGTCTTCTTGGTTATTATTTTGGGGGGCCACGCAGACCCGTCAGATTTTTAAGGGGGCCTCGGTGTTACTGAGTTTGGGAATGGCTGCTCTAGACTATAAGGAGCACCTCTCTGGACTATAAGGAGCACCTCTCTAGACTATAAGGAGCACCTCTCTGGACTATAAGGAGCACCTC
The DNA here is from genome assembly GCA_964034765.1 of Knipowitschia caucasica. NCBI lineage: Eukaryota > Metazoa > Chordata > Actinopteri > Gobiiformes > Gobiidae > Knipowitschia > Knipowitschia caucasica. The sequence continues at coordinate 44,092,204 of OZ035827.1, read as the reverse complement.
TCTGGACTATAAGAAGCACCTCTCTGGACTATAAGGAGCACCTCTCTAGACTATAAGGAGCACCTCTCTGGACTATAAGGAGCACCTCTCTGGACTATAAGGAGCACCTCTCTAGACTATAAGGAGCACCTCTCTGGACTATAAGGAGCACCTCTCTAGACTATAAGGAGCACCTCTCTGGACTATAAGGAGCACCTCTCTGGACTATAAGAAGCACCTCTCTGGACTATAAGGAGCACCTCTCTGGACTCTCCTAAAACCTTTGAAGAGCTTCCAGCTCGTTCAGAATACAGCAGCAAGGATCTGAACAGGCACCAAAAGGAGGGAGCACATAACTCCGGTGTTAAAATCACTCCACTGGCTTCTGTGGAGTACAGAATAAAGTTTAAAATCCTTCTTTTAACAAACAAAGCCATAAATGGCTCCTAATCTTCAAGATATGTTATTGTCATATCAACCAAACCAAGCAATGCGCTCGCAAAACTGCTGACCCTGCTGGGTCCTAAAGAGTCAGAACACCAGAGTCTGCTGGGTCCTAAAGAGTCAGAACACCAGAGTCTGCTGGGTCCTAAAGAGTCAGAACACCAGAGTCTGCTGGGTCCAAAAGAGTCAGAACACCAGAGTCTGCTGGGTCCTAAAGAGTCAGAACACCAGAGTCTGCTGGGTCCTAAAGAGTCAGAACACCAGAGTCTGCTGGGTCCTAAAGAGTCAGAACACCAGAGTCTGCTGGGTCCTAAAGAGTCAGAACACCAGCGTCTGCTGGGTCCCAAAGAGTCAGAACACCAGAGTCTGCTGGGTCCTAAAGAGTCAGAACACCAGAGTCTGCTGGGTCCTAAAGAGTCAGAAACACCAGAGTCTGCTGGGTCCTAAAGAGTCAGAACACCAGAGTCTGCTGGGTCCTAAAGAGTCAGAACACCAGAGTCTGCTGGGTCCTAAAGAGTCAGAACACCAGAGTCTGCTGGGTCCTAAAGAGTCAGAACACCAGAGTCTGCTGGGTCCTAAAGAGTCAGAACACCAGAGTCTGCTGGGTCCTAAAGAGTCAGAACACCAGAGTCTGCTGGGTCCTAAAGAGTCAGAACACCAGAGTCTGCTGGGTCCTAAAGAGTCAGAACACCAGAGTCTGCTGGGTCCTAAAGAGTCAGAACACCAGAGTCTGCTGGGTCCTAAAGAGTCAAAAAGCTGTCGGCAGAACATCCATCCATCCATTTTCTTCCATTTTCTTCAGCTGAGAGACATAGTCCCTCCAGCGTGTCCTAGGTCTTCCCCGGGGCCTCCTCCCGGTGGGACATGCCCGGAACACCTCCCCAGGGGGCGTCCAGGAGGCATCCGGAACAGATGCCCGAGCCACCTCAACTGGTTCCTCTCGACGTGCAGAAGCAGCGGCTCTACCCCGAGCTCCTCCCGTGTGACCGAGCTCCTCACCCTATCTCTAAGGGAGCGCCCAGCCACTCTGCGGAGGAAGCTCATTTCGACGCTTGTATCCGCGATCTCGTTCTTTCGGTCATTAACCTGGTTCGTTGGCGCCAACAGGACAACATCGTCTGCAAACAGCAGAGATAAAATCCTGTGGTCCCCGAACCGGACCCCCTCCGACCCCTGGCTGCGCCTAGAAATTCTATCCATGAATACAGTGAACAGAACCGGTGACAAAGGGCAGCCCTGTCGGAGGCCAACATGCACCGGGAACAGGTCTGACTTACTGCCGGCAATGCGAACACAGCTCTGGCTCCGGTCATACAGGGACCGGACGGCCCTCAGCAGATCAGGCACCTTCATCGAGAGGAACCAGTTGAGGTGGCCTGGGCATCTGTTCAGGATGCCTTCTGGACGCCTCCCTGGGGAGGTGTTCCGGGCACGTCCCACCGGGAGGAGGCCCCGGGGAAGACCCAGGACACAGAGGGACTATGTCTCTCAGCTGGCCTGGGAACGCCTTGGGGCTGGAGACGAGCTGGAGGAAGTGTGTGTGGATAGGGAAGTCTGGGCGTCTCTGCTTAGACTGCTGCCCCCGCGACCAGGCAACGGATGAAGCGGAAGAAAAGGGCTGAATGGATGGCATTTTTGTAGTAGGTAGATCATTTTGACTTGATCATTTTATAAGTAGCTCGCATGCTGAAAAAGTGTGAGCACCCCTGTTATGGATATGGGTTCAGTATATACAGTGCCTTGCGAAAGTATTCGGCTCCTTGAACCTTTCAACATTTCGCCACATTTCAGGCTTCAAACATAAAGATATAAAAAAATTATTTTTTGTCATGAATCAACAAGTGGGACACAATCGTGAAGTGGAACGAAATTTATTGGATAATTTAAACTTTTTTAACAAATAAAAAACTGAAAAGTGGGGCGTGCAATATTATTCGGCCCCTTTACTTTCAGTGCAGCAAACTCAGTCCAGAAGTTCAGTGAGGATCTTTGAATGATCCAATGTTGTCCTAAATGACTGATGATAGAATAGAATGCACCTGTGTGTAATCAAGTCTCCGTATAAATGCACCTGCTCTTTGATAGTCTCAGGGTTCTGTTTAAAGCGCAGAGAGAACCATGAAGACAAAGGAACACACCAGGCAGGTCCGAGATACTGTTGTGGAGAAGTTCAAAGCCGGATTTGGATACAAAAAGATTTCCCAAGCTTTAAACATCTCAAGGAGCACTGTGCAAGCAATTATATTGAAATGGAAGGAGTATCAGACCACTGCAAATCTACCAAGACCCGGCCGTCCCTCCAAACTTTCATCTCAAACAAGGAGAAGACTGATCAGAGATGCAGCCAAGAGGCCCATGATCACTCTGGATGAACTGCAGATAACTACAGCTGAGGTGGGAGAGTCTGTCCATAGGACAACAATCAGTCGTGCACTGCACAAATCTGGCCTTTATGGAAGAGTGGCAAGAAGAAAGCCATTTCTCAAAGATATCCATAAAAAGTCTCGTTTAAAGTTTGCCACAAGCCACCTGGGAGACACACCAAACATGTGGAAGAAGGTGCTCTGGTCAGATGAAACCAAAATCAAACTTTTTGGCCACAATGCAAAACGATATGTTTGGCGTAAAAGCAACACAGCTCATCGCCCTGAACACACCATCCCCACTGTCAAACATGGTGGGGGCAGCATCATGCTTTGGGCCTGCTTTTCTTCAGCAGGGACAGGGAAGATGGCTACAATTGATGGGAAGATGGATGGAGCCAAATACAGGACCATTCTGGAAGAAAACCTGTTGGAGTCTGCAAAAGACCTGAGACTGGGACGGAGATTTATCTTCCAACAGGACAATGATCCAAAACATAAAGCCAAATCTACAATGGAATGGTTCACAAATAGACGTATCCAGGTGTTAGAATGGCCAAGTCAAAGTCCAGACCTGAATCCAATCGAGAATCTGTGGAAAGAGCTGAAGACTGCTGTTCACAAACGCTCTCCATCCAACCTCACTGAGCTCCAGCTGTTTTACAAGGAAGAATGGGAAAGAATTCCAGTCTCTTGATGTGCAAAACTGATAGAGACATACCCCAAGTGACTTGCAGCTGTAATTGCAGCAAAAGGTGGCGCTACAAAGTATTAGCGCAAGGGGCCGAATAATATTGCACGCCCCACTTTTCAGTTTATTTGTTAAAAAAGTTTAAATTATCCAATAAATGTTGTTCCACTTCACGATTGTGTCCCACTTGTTGTTGATTCTTGACAAAAAAATACATTTTTATATCTTCATGTTTGAAGCCTGAAATGTGGCAAAATGTTGAAAGGTTCAAGGGGGCCGAATACTTTCGCAAGGCACTGTAAATGATTGACAGCCCTTGGCATGACTCGATTGGTTAACGTGGACAGCATCGTGGATTCTGAGCTATAGCTGAGAGAAGGGAAGGCGGGACTTACCTGTAACATTAGGAGGCCAGGAGGTCAATTTAATACAATTCTTAAAATGTGTTTTCATTTAGAGTTCTGTCACTTTAAAAACAGGAGATGAGCGTTTAAATTCTGAGTTCTAGAGAATTTTGTGTGAAAATGCATTATTTTTCTAAACTTCTGTTTAGAAGAAACCTTTTGCTTTGTGTTTTTGTCTCTTTTGTCGTCTTCTTGGGCTATAATAAATAAAAAATACATGTTTATTTATGTCGCGCACTTGGCAGAGGTCACACAAAGCACAAGAGACAATATTTTTGATTCTCTCTTTTTGTCAGCCTCAATCGTCACCTTCACTACATTCAGAAATATGTGATGTGTGGAAACTGGAGCACCTGGAGGAAACCTACGCAGACACGGGGAGAACATGAAAACTCAACACAGAAAGGTCAGAGATAGAGACCAGAGAGAGACCAGAGAGAGACCAGAGAGAGACCAGAGAGAGACCAGAGAGAGAGACCAGAGAGAGACCAGAGAGAGACCAGAGAGAGACCAGAGAGAGACCAGAGAGAGAGACCAGAGAGAGACCAGAGATAGAGACCAGAGAGAGACCAGCAAGAGACCAGCAAGAGACCAGAGAGAGAGAGCAGAGAGAGACCAGCAAGAGACCAGCAAGAGACCAGAGAGAGAGAGCAGAGAGAGACCAGAGAGAGACCAGAGAGAGAGACCAGCAAGAGACCAGAGAGAGACCAGAGAGAGAGACCAGCAAGAGACCAGAGAGAGACCAGAGAGAGACCAGCAAGAGACCAGAGAGAGATCAGAGAGAGACCGTTTTTAATATTGCAGTGAATAATAAAAGTCGAACCTGTGTCTGAGGTCGGCTGCAGACGGGAGCAAGATACAGCAGGAGCAGAGAGAGGGACAGCAGAGGCAGCAGGGGGTCCATGCTGGGTGGTCCGGGTCTGGGTCCGGGTCTGGGTCGGCTCTTGGTCTTGCTCTGGCTCCTGGTCTTGGCTCCTGGTCTGTGTGGAGCAGGAGAACACAGGTGCAGCCTTTATACCTCTCTTTCCTGACGTCACACAGAGGTAACGGTCTGTGACGGTGACTCCCACACAGACCAGAGACCAGAGAGACCAGAGAGACCAGAGAGACCAGAGAGAGACCAGAGAGACCAGAGAGAGACCAGAGAGAGACCAGAGAGAGACCAGAGAGAGACCAGAGAGACCAGAGAGACCAGAGAGACCAGAGAGAGACCAGAGAGACCAGAGAGACCAGAGAGAGACCAGAGAGAGACCAGAGAGACCAGAGAGACCAGAGAGACCAGAGAGACCAGAAAGACCAGAGAGACCAGAGAGACCAGAGAGACCAGAAAGACCAGAGAGACCAGAGAGACCAGAGAGACCAGAGAGACCAGAGAGAGACCAGAGAGAGACCAGAGAGAGAGACCAGAGAGGAGACCAGAGAGAGACCAGAGAGAGACCAGAGAGAGACCAGAGAGAGAGACCAGAGAGAGACCAGAGAGAGACCAGAGAGAGACCAGAGAGAGACCAGAGAGAGACCAGAGAGACCAGAGAGAGACCAGAGAGAGACCAGAGAGAGACCAGAGAGAGACCAGAGAGAGACCAGAGAGAGACCAGAGAGAGACCAGAGAGAGACCAGAGAGAGACCAGAGAGAGACCAGAGAGAGACCAGAGAGAGAGAACAGAGACAGAGCCAACAGGTGAAGTTGCTATTATCATGACTGCTGCTACTTCAATTGTTCCTACTTCTGCTGCTGCTCCTGCTGGTCTCCTGATGTTTCTAGTCTCCGACTGGTCTCCTGCTCCTGCTGGTCTCCTGTCTCTAGTCTCCTGCTGGTCTCCTGATGTCTCTAGTCTCCTGCTGGTCTCCTGATGTCTCCTGCTGGTCTCCTGATGTCTCTAGTCTCCTGCTCGTCTCCTGATGTCTCCTGCTGGTCTCCTGCCCCTGTTGGTCTCCTGATGTCTCCTGCTGGTCTCTGGTTTCCTAATGTCCCTGATGTCTCTGGTCTCCTGCTGGTCTCTGGTCTCCTGCTGGTCTCCTGATATAGAAGTGTAATAATGTGTAATCATTATTCTGTCAGATGAAACACTCTGAGGTGATGGTCGTCTCCTGCTCCGGGGGGTCCGGGTTAAGTGAGCGATTACCCTGTGACCGCGGGGGAGGATGGGGGAGGGGGGGGGGGATACAATACAATACAATACAATACAATTT
>OZ035827.1:44068633-44081133 GCA_964034765.1 Knipowitschia caucasica | reverse complement strand
CACACACACACACACACACACACACACACACACACACACACACACACACACACACACACAACACACACACACACACACACACACACACACTACACAGACAGACAGACAGACAGACAGACAGACAGACAGACAGACCGACAGACAGACAGACAGACAGACAGACAGACAGACAGACAGACAGACAGACAGACAGACAGACAGGGACAGACAGACAGACAGACACACACACAGATACACACAGATACACACAGACAGACAGACTCACCACTGCTGCCGACAGTGCTGAAGGCAGCTCCTGCTCACTGATGCACCCAGACCTGTCCCGGTCGAACTTGACAAAGATCCCCTACACACACACAGACACACAGACACACACACACACACACAAAGACACAAACATTAAAAAAACCTCATGTGGTTTTGTTATCATATATAAATGTAAATCTGAACGTGTATGAAGTTAAGGCAGTTGTGTTGACAGCAGAGTGACCCACCTGCCATTTCTTTATATTGTTCCAGAGATACTTGAACTCATGGAAGCCCAGTTTTACCTGTGCTGTCACTCTGTGCGGGAGTCAAGGACATGACACAGAGAGAAGGACTGAGAGACACATGAGACACAGGTAGAGAGAGAGACACAGAGAGAGAGAGAGACACAGAGCGAGAGAGAGACACAGAGACACAGAGAGAGAGAGACACAGAGAGAGAGAGAGACACAGAGAGAGAGAGAGACACAGAGAGAGAGAGACACAGAGAGAGAGAGACACAGAGAGAGAGAGAGACACAGAGAGAGAGAGATACAGTGAGAGAAGAGACAGACACAGAGAGACAGAGACACACAGAGAGACTGAGACACAGAGACACAGAGAGAGACTGAGACACAGAGAGACAGAGACACAGAGAGAGAAGAGACAGAGACACAATGACACAGAGAGACAGACAGAGACACAGAGAGACACAGAGAGAGAAAGACTGAGAGACACAGAGACACAAAGACACACAGAGAGAGACTGAGAGACACAGAGAGAAAGAGACAGAGACACAGAGAGACTGAGAGACACAGAGAGAGGACAGAGACACAGAGAGAGAAAGACAGAGACACAGAGACACACAGAGAGACAGAGAGAAAGACTGAGAGACACAGAGACACAAAGACACACAGAGAGAGACTGAGAGACACAGAGAGAGCGAGACAGAGACACAGAGAGACTGAGAGACACAGAGAGAGAGACAGAGACACAGAGAGAGAAAGACAGAGACACAGAGACACAAAGACACACAGAGAGAGACTGAGAGACACAGAGAGAAAGAGACAGAGACACAGAGAGACTGAGAGACACAGAGAGAGAGAGACAGAGACACAGAGAGAGAAAGTCAGAGACACAGAGACACACAGAGAGACAGAGAGAAAGACTGAGAGACACAGAGACACAAAGACACACAGAGAGAGACTGAGAGACACAGAGAGAAAGAGACAGAGACACAGAGAGACTGAGAGACACAGAGAGAGAGAGACAGAGACACAGAGAGAGAAAGACAGAGACACAGAGACACACAGAGAGACAGAGAGAAAGACTGAGAGACACAGAGAACACAAAGACACACAGAGAGAGACTGAGAGACACAGAGAGAGCGAGACAGAGACACAGAGAGACTGAGAGACACGAGAGAGAGACAGAGACACAGAGACACACAGAGACAGAGAGAAAGACTGAGAGACACAGAGACACAAAGACACACAGAGAGAGACTGAGAGACACAGAGAGAAAGAGACAGAGACACAGAGAGACTGAGAGACACAGAGAGAGAGAGACAGAGACACAGAGAGAGAAAGACAGAGACACAGAGACACACAGAGAGACAGAAGAAAGACTGAGAGACACAGAGACACAAAGACACAGAGAGAGACTGAGAGACACAGAGAGAGCGAGACAGAGACACAGAGAGACTGAGAGACACAGAGAGAGAGAGACAGAGACAGAGACACAGAGAGACTGAGAGACACAGAGAGAGAGAGACAGAGACACAGAGAGAGAAAGACAGAGACACAGAGACACACAGAGAGACAGAGAGAAAGACTGAGAGACACAGAGACACAAAGACACACAGAGAGAGACTGAGAGACACAGAGAGAGCGAGACAGAGACACAGAGGGGCACGGTGGCTGAGTGGATAGCACTCTCGCCTCTCAGCAAGAAGGTCCTGGGTTCGAATCCCGGTCGGACCAGGGCCTTTCTGAGTGGAGTTTGCATGTTCTCCCCGTGTCTGCGTAGGTTTCCTCCGGGTACTCCGGTTTCCCCTACCACTAAAAATATGTACAATAGGTCTGGCATGTGCCTCCTGTACTGGCACCCCCAACCCCATCTCTGTGTGGAGTGAGAGACAAATGCCCAAAATTAACAATTGTAAACCGCTTTGAGACTCAGATCTGCAGTGAAAAGGCGGTATATAAATAAAAACTTACTTACTTACAGAGAGACTGAGAGACACAGAGAGAGAGAGACAGAGACACAGAGAGAGAAAGACAGAGACACAGAGACACACAGAGAGAGACTGAGAGACACAGAGAGAGCGAGACAGAGACACAGAGAGACTGAGAGACACAGAGAGAGAGACAGAGACAGAGACACAGAGAGACTGAGAGACACAGAGAGAGAGAGACAGAGACACAGAGAGAGAAAGACAGAGACACAGAGACACACAGAGAGACAGAGAGAAAGACTGAGAGACACAGAGACACAAAGACACCACACAGAGAGAGACTGAGAGACACAGAGAGAGCGAGACAGAGACACAGAGAGACTGAGAGACACAGAGAGAGACAGAGACACAGAGAGAGAAAGACAGAGACACAAAGACACACAGAGAGAGACTGAGAGACACAGAGAGAAAGAGACAGAGACACAGAGAGACTGAGAGACACAGAGAGAGAGAGACAGAGACACAGAGAGAGAAAGACAGAGACACAGAGACACACAGAGAGACAGAGAGAAAGACTGAGAGACACAGAGACACAAAGACACACAGAGAGAGACTGAGAGACACAGAGAGAGCGAGACAGAGACACAGAGAGACTGAGAGACACAGAGAGAGAGACAGAGACACAGAGAGAGAAAGACAGAGACACAGAGACACACAGAGAGACAGAGAGGAAAGACTGAGAGACACAGAGACACAAAGACACACAGAGAGAGACTGAGAGACACAGAGAGAAAGAGACCGAGACACAGAGAGACTGAGAGACACAGAGAGAGAGAGACAGAGACACAGAGAGAGAAAGGACAGAGACACAGAGACACACAGAGAGACAGAGAGAAAGACAGAGAGACAGAGACACAGAGACACAAAGACACACAGAGAGAGACTGAGAGACACATGAGAGAGCGAGACAGAGACAGAGACACAGAGAGACTGAGAGACACAGAGAGACTGAGAGAGACACAGAGACAGAGACACAGAGAGAGACAGAGAGACCACACAGAGAGAGAGAGACAGAGACACAGAGAGAGAAAGGACAGAGACACAGAGACACACAGAGAGACAGAGAGAAAGACTGAGAGACACAGAGACACAAAGACACACAGAGAGAGACTGAGAGACACAGAGAGAGCGAGACAGAGACACAGAGAGACTGAGAGACACAGAGAGAGACAGAGACACAGAGAGAGAAAGACAGAGACACACAGAGAGACAGAGAGAAAGACTGAGAGACACAGAGACACAAAAGACACACAGAGAGAGACTGAGAGACACAGAGAGAAAGAGACAGAGACACAGAGAGACTGAGAGACACAGAGAGAGAGAGACAGAGACACAGAGAGAGAAAGACAGAGACACAGAGACACACAGAGAGACAGAGAGAAAGACTGAGAGACACAGAGACACAAGACACACAGAGCGAGACTGAGAGACACAGATAGAGCGAGACAGAGACACAGAGAGACTGAGAGACACAGAGAGAGAGAGACAGAGACACAGAGAGAGAAAGACAGAGACACAGAGACACACAGAGAGACAGAGAGAAAGACTGAGAGACACAGAGACACAAAGACACACAGAGAGAGACTGAGAGACACAGATAGAGCGAGACAGAGACACAGAGAGACTGAGAGACACAGAGAGAGAGACAGAGACACAGAGAGAGAAAGACAGAGACACAGAGACACACAGAGAGACAGAGAGAAAGACTGAGAGACACAGAGACACAAAGACACACAGAGAGAGACTGAGAGACACAGAGAGAAAGAGACAGAGACACAGAGAGACTGAGAGACACAGAGAGAGAGAGACAGAGACACAGAGAGAGAAAGACAGAGACACAGAGACACACAGAGAGACAGAGAGAAAGACTGAGAGACACAGAGACACAAAGACACACAGAGAGAGACTGAGAGACACAGATAGAGCGAGACAGAGACACAGAGAGAAAGACTGAGAGACACAGACACACAGAGAGACTGAGAGACACAGAGAAAGAGAGACAGAGACACAGAGAGAGAGACAGAGACACAGAGACACAAAGACACAGAGAGACACAGAGAGAGACAGAGAAAGAGAGACAGAGAGACACAGAGAGAGAGAGAGACAGAGACACAGAGACACAAAGACACAGAGAGAGAGAGACAGAGAGGGTTTTGTGTGAAGGATACGTCCATGACAGCCACCATGCTGCGACACGTCTCGATACTGAAGCCGCCCTCGCCGATCGCCACTCCACCTGCAACACCACAACACACGCTCAGCCTTAAACTCAGCCGTAAACCAGACCAACTGAGCTACATTTCATGCTGTGTTTGTGCTTCTGCAATGTTGATGATTGTCCAATGAGATCCATTTCTGGAACTATTACTAAACCTTCAGTCTACAATTTGTTACTGGAACATTTTTGCGGACAAAACTTATATGCCATTCAACAGGACGCCACTAACATGAAGAACAACGGCAGTGAACTCTGCATATAACCTTATAACACACAAATAATAACACATTCAGTGTCGGAGCTCTCAGTATAGCCTACAGTTTTCAGGCAGGAGAACAGCGCCATCTGCAGTCCGAGCACCTCAGGACAGTCTCCCAAATGTGTGAGGTCAACAAACACCAGGCACTAAACAGGGACGAGGGGGCCTTCCTACTCTCGCATCAAGTCATGTGACCACGTGCTGAGGTCCTCACGCCAGCGTCAGAACAGTCAGGAACAAAATCCTCTGAGCAAGAAGAACTGCTGTAGATTCCGACGTTTATAAAGGATTGAGAAGTTTTACTTGAGCCATGTACAGAACCAGAGTAGTTGTACTTATCCTCTACTTTACTTGTGTGTGTTTTTATGTCCCCCTGCTCAGTCCCACACTCACTCTTTCTGCAGACGTCGTCCAGGATGTTCTTCAGCTCCATGGGGCAGATCTCCATGTCCTGTCACAACAACAAACAACAATACTTTCAGACGTCAGATTAACACTAAAAACTGCATTACCTCACTTTATTTTTCAATTCATTACAAAAATCCAACCCATGTCCATGCAGTGCGATTGGGATCAGTGTGGGCGGGTCCCGGCTCAAAAGTGGCCAAAATGACGTGCGCTGACATGCTGCACTTACCACCCCGGGCCTGTGGGGGTGGACCCAGAAGTAGAATTAGCCAATGCTAACATATAGCGTTGGCAGACCTCTGGAAAACGTCTTTACAGGATGGTCCAAAAGTTGTCTCTTGGCCCAAAGCTCCGTCCCACATGTGTGTCAATGCTGAGGGGGGTGTTCTGGTCCACTCTAGTTTAGTCGCTGTGAATTTGTGAAGTCTCTCGTTCAACATGAATGGAGCTGCGCCGGCTGACGCATGCGCAGATGCGTTTTTTCACAATTTTCTTGTGGGCGGGACCACTCGCGGCCATTTTGGATTCCTCCAGTAGAGCAAATATTTTGGCCATTAGTTAGAACGGGCGGAGATAGACGTGACTCTGTCCATTAATATATACAGTCTATGATTGGGATATACGTTCTTTGAAGAATAAGTTTCGCAGATGGGTTGGTGCTGGCGTGTCATTTTATTTTAGATCGAGTTTTCGTGCAACAAGGAAGAGAATGTGTTTTGGGTCCAGATTGTGACCAATCACAGCGGACCACTGGCCCCCGCTTTCTTGAGAAAAGCCACAGGTCTGTGGTTAGCACAGACAGCTGAGGTAAACAAGCGGCGGAGGCTAACCTGAAACTTCTGTGTCTTTGTTATTTCTATTTCAGCGAAACAGCCAAAAGAAAGTCTTGTTCCTCTGCGCTTCCCGGTTCTTTCATTCTATGGTCACGCCACGTTCAAATGTGCGATCCATATTGAGAAACGTGAGCTCCGTACACACATAAGCACAGGCTGAGTGGGGGGGTTGGTGTAGTGGGGGTGTGGTGGGGGGTGGTGTAGTGGGGGGTGAGTGGGGGGCGATAGCTTCGTGAGTGCGGGGAGGGCGAGCAGAAAGAGCGAGGCCAGCGCTCACATTCGAAACTTTCACAAAGTGAGTTATTCATTTACACTTTAGTGTTGCTGCACTAAGTTATCCTAAAGTTCAGTCAGTTTGTCAGATTCTCTTCACTTGTGACTGTTGTTGCCACGGAGACTCGTTTGTTACGTGCTCCTCGTCCATCCACAGAATTAGCACACACCAGAAGAGCTCAGCCCAAGAAAAGGTCACACCGATAACAGATCTATTGAGGCAGAAGGACAGAAGACTGCAGTGTCTTGTTTATCTATTTATTTATTATGAAATCAAAGGTCCGTGGTGGACTTCTCTCAGAGGCCGTGGCATTCCTAAATATGATTTATTGTGGAAGTTACTCATTTAAGTTTCACGCTGATGAGGAGAGACTCGGGACAGGCCTGACAGTCAGATAACTCCTCCCTCCTGGATCTCCACGGGGCGTTGGTCTGGCGTCGTCAGGCTCCACTGGATCAGATTGGATTGTAGTATATTTTTACCGATAACCATATTCACATGTTACGTGATGCGATGCGGACGAGGGAGGGTCCCCTGGAGACTCATAATGAAGCCCTTACTTTAAAACCACTGACATACCGTATTCTCAGTCACCATTACGTCTCGATTCATCTCAAATCAACATACGCAATAACAAACATGTTTGAAAATTCGTTTGCAATAGCAAAGAGGAAATGTAGTTTGCCCCTGCTACGAAGCTTTAGAATTTATTCTCCTCATATCCTGTTATTGTGGACACTGTAATCCATTTTTATCTATGTATCTATCCCAGATTTTAACCCTAACTGCATGTTTACACTATAAAATGTCATGAAAAATAGGTCAAGAATTGGCTAGAATATTGGCAAAAAGATATCTTAACTAGAGCCATTTTTGACAAACAGAATAATCTTTTGTTAAAAAGGCCCCAAATGTCTCTCTAGGAATGAGAACATAAACTAAATGTCGTTGTCCCATGGAGATCGTGTTTTCAGACATAGAATTTACTCAGATTAAGATGAAAACTCGATTCAAGCTTTATGTTCGTCACGTTTATAATATTGTTGCTGTCTTCATCGATACATTTGTGACATACTAATAGTTCGGAGCCGTACTGACTGAATGAGGATAACAGACGCTGCACACCTTCATACAAACAGTGCCATCTATATTGTAAAGTGTGTGGCAGCCGCGCTCTACCACGATACTACAGCCGTAACATGGTGCAGGGTGACGGCAGACGGAGCGTGGGGGCGTGTGCGGTGAGTGCCTCTGTGGTGCGTGGACCGGCCCCAAGACGGGACGGGCCGGGCCCACAGCTCCTGCCCTGTGAGTCACGCTGCCCCGCCTGACAATGCCGGAAGGTGAGCTGCAACCCCCACCTCAGGCCGCTCCGGCTGCGGCGCTCCGGAGACGAACGCCGGAGGAGGGTCGAGTCGCCCGGGATAGATTTGGTGGAATCATTGGATTGAAACTGATAGAGTTTTTCTTTGTCTCTCTGTAAAGGTCTTGGTTTCCATGGGTTTCAGCCCAGACCAGAGCCGAGCGGATGGTCCAAACCAATCAGATCGAGCCGGATCCACTGAGGCGGGTTGACTGTTTTTGGTGTTGTTGTGAAATTGGCGTATTAAGTATTAGAATATCCTCTGAACCAGAGCAGAGGAAATGGTCCCAAACAAGCCGAACTCTGCTAACATCAACCAGAGGAAGCAGGAGGCAGCCGTTCGTCACCAGCGGCGGCAACACCGCGGCTCTGACCCGTCATTACTCTTGTTAATAATCTTTAGCATGTAAGTGTTGACGTTGTATTTGGTTGTTTGGACGGTTCTGCGCGGGACCTCGGCAGTTTCCAAGCCGCAGATACGGGCGACTATTACAAAGGGATAAGATTGATATTGTATTGGTATTGTATTGAGTGTTGGATTTCTCCGACAGGGAGTATAAATAAATAACTAATCTCTATCGATATTAGGCGATGATCTCACGTCTATTAAACTACCAATTAACGACAAGGCCTTTAGAATAAGTTCATTATTTCTGGCCCTCTGAATGAGACAAAGACCACTATAGCTTAGCGCAAAAGATACCAACCCGTCTTCTCTCTACACTCATAACCACCTGAGCTCAGAGGACAACCACATCCAGACCGTCAGAAGGAAGTAATCGTTATTTGTTATAGCGCCTTTCAAGACCAGAGCCACATAAGCGCTTTACTTGCGTGGTGGGGCAGTTGTGCTCTCACTCCACACAGAGATGGAGCGGGGCCAGTTCAGGAGGCACAGGCCAGATGACAGGTGGAGGTGTAGGGGAAACCGGACACTCGGGGGAAACCTACGCAGACACCGGGGAGAACATGCAAACTCCACTCAGAAAGACCCTGTTCGAGAGTATCTAACCACACAGACACCGTGCAGGGCCCGTTGTGTCTGAATTATGGTGGATGATAAAGCGTTTGTCCGACGGATCGATGTCCGGTAGGACCGCAGGAGCCAGCTTGGCTTAGATTAAGTCTGGTGTGTGTGGGAAGGTTTGGGGGTGGTGGGAGGGGCCGATGGCACCGACGGGTCACCTTACTTCTGGCAGTGTGCCCCAGGGCAGCTGAGGCTACAGCGATGGTTTATCACCTCCGGGGGTGGAGTGATGGACTAATGCTGTGGTGAATGTTTGTATATTTTAATATTTGCACCGCGCTGCTGTAGCTTCAGTAGCCTTCTGTAGCGTCTGTAGCTCAGTAGCTGCAGGAGCTTCTGTAGCTTCTGTAGCGTCTGTAGCTTCAGTACTTCCGTAGTTCAGTATATTCAGTAGCTTCAGGAGCTTCAGGAGCTTCAGTAGCGTCAGGTAGCTTCTGTAGCTGCTGTAGCTTCTGTAGCTTCTGTAGCTTCTGTAGCTTCTGTACTTCCGTAGCTTCTGTAGCTTCTGGTAGCGTCTGTAGCTTCAGTAGCTTCTGTAGCTTCAGTTAGCTTCAGTAGCTTCTGTAGCGCTTCTGTAGCTGCAGTACTTCCAGTAGCTTCAGTAGCTTCTGTACGCTTCTGTAGCTTCCGTGCGCTTTCAGAGCTCAGTAGCGTCCAGTGCTTCTGTAGCTTCATGGAGCTTCATAGCTCTGTAGCTCTGTAGCTTCTGTAGCTTCTGTAGCTCAGTAGCTTCATGGAGCTCAGTAGCTTCTGTAGCTGCAGTTGCTTCAGTAGCTGCAGTAGCTTCTGTAGCTTCGTAGCTTCTGTAGCTTCTGGAGCGTCGGTGAGTGTCTGTAGCTTCAGTAGCTTCAGTACTCGGACTTCAGTAGCTTCTGTAGCTCTGTAGCTTCAGTAGCTTCTGTAGCTGCAGTACTTCCAGTAGCTTCAGGATTCAGTTCTGTAGCTTCTGTAGCTTCTGTAGCTTCTGTGCTTCAGTAGCTTCAGTAGCTTCAGTAGCTTCATGTAGCTGTCTGGTAGCTTCTGTAGGCTTCTGTAGCGTCAGTAGCTTCAGTAGCTTCAGTAGCTTCTGCAGCTTCTGTAGCTGCAGTAGCTTCTGTAGCTTCAGTAGCTTCAGTATCTTCAGTGCTTCAGTAGCTTCTGTAGCTCAGTAGCTTCTGTAGCTTCAGTGCTTCAGTAGCTTCAGTAGCTTCTGTAGCTTCAGTAACGTCAGTAGCTTCTGTAGCTCTGTCGCTTCTGTAGCTCTGTAGCTTCAGTGCTTCTAGCATCAGTAGCTTCAGTAGCTTCAGTAGCTTCTGTACTTCTGTGAGCTTCTGTACGTCTGTAGCTCAGTAACTTCAGTAACTGTCAGGAGCTTCCGTAGCTTCGTAGCGTCTTAGCTCGGTAGCTTCTGTAGCTTGCTGGTAGCTTCTGTGCTTCGGTAGCGTCAGTAGCGTCTGTAGCTTCAGTGCTTCTGTAGCATTCTGTAGCGTCTGTAGCTTCATACTGCAGTAGCTTCAGTAGCTTCTGAGCTTCTGTAGCTTCTGTAGCTTCTGTAGCTTCTGTAGCTTCAGTAGCTTCAGTAGCTTCAGTAGCTTCTGTAGCTTGCTGTCGCTGCTGGTAGCTTCTGTAGCTTCTGTAGCTTCAGTATGCTTCATTAACTTCCGGTAGCTGCAGTAGCTTCTGTAGCTCTGTAGCTTCTGTAGCGTTGTCGCTTCTAGTAGCTTCAGTAGCTTCAGTAACTTACAGTAGCTTCAGATAGCTTTCTTTAGCTTTCTGTAGCATTCTGTAGCTACTGAAGCTACAGTAGGCTTCAGTAACTTCAGTAGCTTCAGTCGCTTCTGTAGCTTCAGTAGCTTCTGTAGCATCAGTAGCTTCCAGTAGCTTACTGAGTTCTGTAGCTTCTGTAGCTTCTGTAGCTTCTGTAGCTTCAGTAGCTAGTAACTTTCAGTAGCTTCCGTAGTTTGTAGCTTCTGTAGCTTCGTAGCTACAGAAGCTTCTGTCGCATCAGAGAAGAAGTACAAAAATCGCCCCCAAGACCTGCCCCGACCCTCCTCAACCAGCCTCGACCTATCCCCAGACCTCCCCCAGAGGACTCCATCACAGCGAGCTTTTCGAAGGTCCTCCTGACCTCTTCTCCTTTCATTCTCGAGGCTCTTCCGGTTCAGTGGTCTGCGGGGAGGGGGCTGGACCACACACCCACACCACAACCTTTGATTGAGAGTGCCTAGATGAGTGTTATGTGAGTAGGATAGTGTGTGCTAGTGAGTGGGCCTAGAGGGAGATTGTGAGAGGACAGTGAGTAGCTTGAGGTGGGACTCGTGTGTGCTTGTGAGTGGACTGTGTGTAGATTGTGAGTGGATAGTGTGTGATAGTGCGTGGCAGTGTGTGATTGTGCGATGACTAGTGTGTGTTGAGAGTGGCCTAGTGATGTGATTGTGAACTGGACTAGTGTGTGTTTGTGAGAAGGCCTAGTGTGTGTTTGGAGTGGCTGTGTGTGTTTGTGAGTGGATAGTGTGTGTAGGCTAGGACTAGGGTGTGATTGTGAGAGGACTAGTGTGTGATTGTGAGGGACTAGTGAGTTTGAAGTGAGTGGGGCCTAGTTTGAGATTGTGAGTGGACTAGTGGTGATTGTGAGTGGCAGTGTGTGATTGAGAGTGGATAGTGTGAGGATGTGGAGGACTCGAGGTGTGATTGTGGAGGCCTGAGAGTGCTTGTGGAGAGGACTAGGAGTGATTTTGCGTGGACTCGTGAGTGATTGTGAGATGACTAGTGTGAGCTTGTGCGAGGACTAGTGAGTGATTGTGAGTGGCCTAGTGTGTGTTTGTGAGTGGGATAGAGTGTGTTTGTGAGAGAACTCGTGTGTGTTTGTGAGTGGACTAGTGTGAGTATGTAGAGAGGCCAAGCACAACAGAGAGTTTGTGAGGGATCGTGTTTGAATGTGAGAGGATAGTGAGTGAAGAGAGTGGACTAGTGTGTGCAAGTGCGTGGACAAGTGTGTGAAAGAGGAGTGGACAAGTGTGTGAATGGAGTGGACTCGTGTTTGATCGAGAGTGGATCGAGTGTGCATGTGCGTGGTCGAGTGTGAAATGTGGCGAGGACTCGAGTAGTGTATGTGAGAGGCCATCGAGAGTGATAGTGGTGGCTAGATGTGTGAATGTGAGATGGACTCGTGTTTGATTTGTGAGTGGCCTCGGTGTGTTTGCGAGTGGCCTATGTGTGATTGAGAGTGGCCTAGATGTGTGCATGAGAGAGGCCTAGTGAGTGATTGTGCGTGGACTAGAGTGTGTTTGAAGTAGGACTAGTGTGTGAAATGTGCGAGGACTAGAGTGTGGCTTGAGAGTGGACTCGTGTGAGAATAGTGCGTGGGATAGGGTGTGTATGTGATTGGACTAGAGTGAGAAAGGGTCGGCCTCGTGAAGAGCTGAGGCTGGACTGTGTGTGCTTGGAGAGAGGACAAGTGTGTGTATGTGCGTGGGGACTCGTGTGTGCTTGTGAGTGGCCTATAGTGTGTAGCTTGTGAGTGGACTCGAGTAGAGTTTGTGGAGGGCCTAGTGTGAGATAGTGAGGTGGACTCGTGTGTGATTGTGAGTGGGACTGTGAGAGTTATGTGAGTGGACATAGTGTGAGTTAGTGAGAGGATAGTGTGTGATTGTGAGTG
>OZ035827.1:44048507-44068623 GCA_964034765.1 Knipowitschia caucasica | reverse complement strand
ATGTATACAGAGACATGTATACAGAGACATGTATACAGAGTCATGTATACGTACTGGTTGAGGACGTTGGCCACCAGTCTCCCGGACGCCGCTCCACAGAGCAGACAGGGCACAAAGAGTCCACTGGGGACAGAGACGCCGTACGTCCAACAGGAGAGGAGCAGGTAGAGGACCAGGAAGAGAGAGAGGGAGAGGGGGGAGAAGAGGCCTGGGGGGGAGGGAGGGAGATGAATCATGAATAACATCTAGATTGACCAGAAAGAGACTTAAAGTAAGAAACAGACCAAACAGACCTGAGAGAGACCAGAGAGAGACCAGCGAAAGACCAGAGAGAGAGACCAGAGAGAGACCAGAGAGAGAGACCAGAGAGACCAGCGAAAGACCAGAGAGAGACCAGCGAGAGACTAGAGAGACCAGAGAGAGACCAGAGAGAGACCAGAGAGAGAGACCAGAGAGACCAGCGAAAGACCAGAGAGAGACCAGCGAGAGACTAGAGAGAGAGACCAGAGAGACCAGCGAAAGACCAGAGAGAGACCAGCGAGAGACCAGAGAGAGACCAGAGAGAGACCAGAGAGAGACCAGCGAGAGACCAGCGAGAGACCAGAGAGACCAGCGAAAGACCAGAGAGAGACCAGCGAGAGACCAGAGAGAGACCAGAGAGAGACCAGCGAAAGACCAGAGAGAGACCAGCGAGAGACCAGAGAGACCAGCGAAAGACCAGAGAGAGACCAGCGAGAGACCAGAGAGACCAGAGAGACCAGAGAGAGACCAGAGAGCCCAGATAGAGGCAGGAGAGAGACCAGAGAGCCCAGAGAGACCAGAGAGAGAGCTCAGAGAGAGGCAAGAGAGAAACCAGAGAGCCCAGAGAAAGAACAGAGAGAGAGAGACCAGAGAGAGAGACCAGAGAGAGACCAGAGAGAGAGACCAGACAGACCAGAGACACCAGAGACAGACCAGAGACAGACCAGAGACAGACCAGAGACAGACCAGAGACAGACCAGAGACAGACCAGAGAGACACCTTATAATGAACTACAAGTTTCTCATCCATGCAGCTTTTGTTGTGTCTAAACTACACCTAGTTTCAGTCGGACAAAAAGTTTGGGTCGCAAGGCGGGTTGGGTGCCCAGTCGTACCGTCCTGGTGGAAGAGCTGGTGGATGGCCTTCTCCTGGGGGTTGAACAGCAGTGTGGCCATGTCGTTGTACGTGTTGTTGGGACAGAAGAAGTGACGCACAGAGGAGGAGCCGTCTCCGCCCTGACACACAAGAGACAGACACTCACTCACACAGCTCTACAGCGCCCCCTGTGGCCAGTGTCAGATCTCTGAACAACTCATATTGATCCAAAACGCTGTACAGAGAGAGGCAAGTCCCCACTATGGTCCCTATACTCTGGTCACTCGCTCTGGTCTCTCTCTCTGGTCTCTCTCTCTGGTCTCTCTCTCTGGTCTCTCTCTCTCTGGTCTCTCTCTCTCTGGTCTCTCTCTCTCTGGTCTCTCTCTCTGGTCACTCTCTCTGGTCACTCTCTCTGGTCACTCTCTCTGGTCACTCTCTCTGGTCACTCGCTCTGGTCACTCGCTCTGGTCACTCTCTCTGGTCACTCGCTCTGGTCACTCGCTCTGGTCACTCGCTCTGGTCTCTCTCTCTGGTCTCTCTCTGGTCTCTCTCTGGTCTCTCTCTCTGGTCTCTCTCTCTGGTCTCTCTCTCTGGTCACTCTCTCTGGTCACTCGCTCTGGTCACTCGCTCTGGTCACTCTCTCTGGTCTCTCTCTGGTCTCTCTCTCTCTGGTCTCTATCTCTGGTCACTCTCTCTGGTCTCTCTCTCTGGTCTCTCTCTCTGGTCTCTCTCTCTGGTCTCTCTCTCTGGTCTCTCTCTCTGGTCTCTCTCTCTGGTCTCTCTCTCTGGTCTCTCTCTCTGGTCTCTCTCTCTGGTCTCTCTCTCTGGTCTCTCCCTCTGGTCTCTCCCTCTGGTCTCTCCCTCTGGTCTCTCCCTCTGGTCTCTCCCTCTGGTCTCTCCCTCTGGTCTCTCTCTCTGGTCTCTCTCTCTGGTCTCTCTCTCTGGTCTCTCTCTCTGGTCTCTCTCTCTGGTCTCTCCCTCTGGTCTCTCCCTCAGGTCTCTCTCTGGTCTCTCCCTCTGGTCTCTCCCTCTGGTCTCTCCCTCTGGTCTCTCCCTCTGGTCTCTCCCTCTGGTCTCTCTCTCTGGTCTCTCTCTCTGGTCTCTCTCTCTGGTCTCTCTCTCTGGTCTCTCTCTCTGGTCTCTCTCTCTGGTCTCTCCCTCTGGTCTCTCCCTCAGGTCTCTCTCTGGTCTCTCCCTCTGGTCTCTCCCTCTGGTCTCTCCCTCTGGTCTCTCCCTCTGGTCTCTCCCT
The DNA here is from genome assembly GCA_964034765.1 of Knipowitschia caucasica. Taxonomy (NCBI): domain Eukaryota; kingdom Metazoa; phylum Chordata; class Actinopteri; order Gobiiformes; family Gobiidae; genus Knipowitschia; species Knipowitschia caucasica. The sequence continues at coordinate 44,066,258 of OZ035827.1, read as the reverse complement.
CTGGTCTGACTCACGGTGGTGTTGTGATGAGGCAGCTGCAGACATTCTCCCACGAAATAAGACGAAGCAAAGATCAGAAGTGTGGTCACCAGAGACACCAGCAAGCTCTCTAGGACCCTGAGGAGATAGACACACAGAGAGAGAGTTGTACACACAGAGAGAGAGTGTGTGTGTGTGTGTGTGTGTGTGTGTGTGTGTGTGTGTGTGTGTCTCCCACCTGACCAGTCGTGCCTTGTTGTGGATGCGCTTCAGTCGATACTTGGCCAAACACTTGTTCATGCAGTTAAATAGCGCCCCCATCAGGCCGCCTACCACCCCCATGAGCACGAAGAAGGCCAGGTCCACTGCTGTCCACAGGTGACACCTCTTATCTCCATCTGCACACTGTGAGACCAGAGAGAGACCAGAGAGAGACCAGTGAGACCAGAGAGACCAGAGAGAGACCAGTGAGAGACCAGTGAGACCAGAGAGACCAGAGAGAGGCCAGAGAGAGACCAGAGAGAGAGACCAGAGAGAGACCAGAGAGAGACCAGTGAGACCAGAGAGACCAGAGAGAGACCAGTGAGACCAGAGAGAGACCAGAGAGAGACCAGAGAGAGACCAGAGAGAGACCAGAGAGAGACCAGAGAGAGACCAGAGAGAGACCAGAGAGACCAGAGAGAGACCAGAGAGAGACCAGAGAGAGACCAGAGAGACCAGAGAGAGGCCAGAGAGAGACCAGAGAGAGAGACCAGAGAGAGGACCAGTGAGACCAGAGAGACCAGAGAAAGACCAGTGAGAGACCAGAGAGAGACCAGAGAGAGACCAGAGAGAGACCAGTGAGACCAGAGAGACCAGAGAGAGACCAGTGAGACCAGAGAGAGACCAGAGAGAGACCAGAGAGAGACCAGAGAGAGACCAGAGAGAGACCAGAGAGAGACCAGTGAGACCAGAGAGACCAGAGAGAGACCAGAGAGAGACCAGAGAGAGAGACCAGAGAGAGACCAGAGAGAGACCAGTGAGACCAGAGAGACCAGTGAGACCAGAGAGACCAGAGAAAGACCAGTGAGAGACCAGAGAGAGACCAGAGAGAGACCAGAGAGAGACCAGAGAGAGACCAGGGAGAGACCAGAGAGAGACCAGAGAAAGACCAGTGAGAGACCAGAGAGAGACCAGAGAGAGACCAGAGAGAGACCAGAGAGAGACCAGAGAGAGACCAGAGAGAGACCAGAGAGAGACCAGAGAGAGACCAGAGAGAGACCAGTGAGACCAGAGAAAGACCAGTGAGAGACCAGAGAAAGACCAGAGAGAGACCAGAGAGAGACCAGAGAGAGACCAGAGAGAGACCAGAGAGAGACCAGAGAGAGACCAGAGAGAGACCAGTGAGACCAGAGAGACCAGAGAAAGACCAGAGAGAGACCCAGAGAGAGACCAGAGAGAGACCAGAGAGAGACCAGAGAGAGACCAGAGAGAGACCAGAGAGAGACCAGAGAGAGACCAGAGAGAGACCAGAGAGAGACCAGAGAGAGACCAGGGAGAGACCAGAGAGAGACCAGAGAGAGACCAGAGAGAGACCAGAGAGAGACCAGCGAGAGACCAGCGAGAGACCAGTCCTCTTTACCTTGAACTCCCCAAAGTTGAGCAGACCTGGGAGCTGGAACGAGCCCCACTTGTTGAAGTAAAGACCAGAGCGGAAGAAGTTGAGAGTGAAAGTGGCCGACATGGAGCAGAAGAGCTGCAGACAAGCACAAGAGTACCATGAGGAGAGTACCATGAGAGTACCATGAGGAGACTAGCATGAGAGTACCATGAGGAGAGTACCATGAGAGTACCATGAAGGGACTAACATGAGAGTACCATGAGGAGACTAACATGAGAGAACCATGAGGAGACTAACATGAGAGTACCATGAGGAGACTAACATGAGAGTACCATGAGGAGACTAACATGAGGAGACTAGCATGAGAGTACCATGAGGAGACTAGCATGAGAGTACCATGAGGGGACTAACATGAGAGTACCATGAGGAGACTAGCATGAGAGTACCATGAGGAGACTAGCATGAGAGTACCATGAGGAGACTAGCATGAGAGTACCATGAGGAGACTAGCACGAGAGTACCATGAGGAGACTAACATGAGAGTACCATGAGGAGACTAGCACGAGAGTAGCATGAGACTAGTTTTTTAACAGGGTCTCACTTTCTAGGGCTATCTTTCCCCACGAACAAATATGGGACTAGAAAGAAACCAGAAGGGATCAGAGAGAGAAGAGAGACCAGAAAGAGACCCGAGAGAGACAGAGAGAGACCAGAGTTTAGGGTCTCTCGCTGGTCTCTGTCTGATTGGAGTAAATTATTGTGAAATCTTCGCATAGGATATACACAGTGTGTGTTGTGTGTGTGTCGTGTGTGTTGTGTGTGTGTCGTGTATGTTGTGTGTGTGTCGTACCACTTTCCAGGTGAGTGCCTGGTTCCAGAAGGAGGAGCCCTCTTCCAGACTGAAGAGAGTGCCCCCTATAGGAGCCCCGAAGGCTGCAGCCACACCAGCAGCTGCTCCGGCCGACACAAAGTCACGCTTGTCCCTGAACACACACATTTATCATAGACGTGTTGCTATGACGGTTGCTAAGGCGAGCTGGGGTTTCCAAATGAAGGCCTCTGATTGGTCCATCCGTCCTCCAGATTGATTCTCTCTCTCTCTCTCTCTCTCTAAGTGTGAGTGCTTTTCCATAAAAAATGGTACCTCCAAGTTTCTCCTCAGCGTGGGAGGGTTGTCAGACCACGTCATTTACGCGTAACTAGTAACATTGGTCTGATGCGTCGCGAGTTCAATACATATCTTATTTATATAAAATACATGTATTTTGTAAATCTAAGTATCAACTTGAAAAAGGAGTGGGAAGTTAAAAAGTAATATATGATAAAAATCATTTGCCTAAAAATGTATTTTGTCCTTGTGTTTTGATCACAAACAAAACCTTTCTGTATTTAGCAAATGTCTCCGTCCTTGTTCATAAATGTACCACGGTTATAAGGATTTACTGACAAATATAATATATGTAACGCTCTGGTGTCTAAGTCTCCCTCATCTTTCTCGCTCTGGTCTCTCTAAATCCAGAAAGTTGAGCGTGACACAAACAGTGCAATAACATTATCCAAATACAGGCTGTGGTCTGCGTGAGACCTGCAGGGGGCACTGACCTGTCACTGCGGAAGTACGGGAAGTCCATGTGGATCCATTTGAACGTGATGCTCTGAAACTGAGATGAGAGGTCAGGCCAGTCCAGGGTCCAGTCCAGGGTCCAGTCCAGGGTCTAGTCTAGGGTCCGGTCCAGGGTCCAGTCCAGGGTCCAGTCTGTGCTGTGTTCAAACCAGTGGGGGAGGGTCCCAGCTCAAAAGTGGCCAAAATGACGTGCGCTGACATGCTGCAATACCACCCCGGGCCTGTGGGGGTGGACCCAGAAGTAGAATTAGCCAATGCTAACATATAGCTTTAGCAGACCTCTGGAAAACGTCTTTACAGGATGGACCAAAAGTTGGCTCTTGGTCCAAAGCTCCGTTCCACATGTGTGTCAATGCTGAGTGTTCTGGACCAGGCTAGTTTAGTCGCTGTGGACTTTAGAAGTCTCTCGTTCAAATGAATGGAGTTGCGCCGGCTGACTCATGCGCAGATGCGTTTTTTCACAATTTTCTTGTGGGCGGGACCACTCGCGGCCATTTTGGATAGCTCCAGTAGAGCACAATTTTTGGCCAATTAGTTAGAACGGCGGAGATAGGCGTGACTCTGTCCGTTAATATATACAGTCTATGATTCAAACCTGTGGAAGACCGGCTCCCACGATGGCCCCAGAGTGGATCATAGGACCCTCTTTCCCCACGAACAAACCTGAGACCAGAGAGAGACCAGTGAGAGACCAGAGAGAGACCAGAGAGAGACCAGTGAGAGACCAGTGAGAGACCAGTGAGAGACCAGTGAGAGAACAGTGAGAGAACAGTGAGAGACCAGTGAGAGACCAGAGAGAGACCAGTGAGAGACCAGTGAGAGACCAGAGAGAGACCAGTGAGAGACCAGTGAGAGACCAGAGAGAGACCAGAGAGAGACCAGAAAGACCAGAAGGAATCAAAGAGGGACAGATAAAGACCAGAGACCAGAGAGAGACCAGTGAGAGACCAGTGAGAGACCAGAGAAAGACCAGAGAGAGACCAGTGAGAGACCAGAAGGAATCAAAGAGGGACAGATAAAGACCAGAGAGACCAGAGAGAGGGACCAGAGACATAGTTCCTGGTGTTTGATAGTATAGACCTCTGGTTCTCACCTCCGGCCACACTCAGTATGACTCCCAGAACCTTACAGACCAGCGTCCGCAGCCTCACGATGCCCGGGATCTTCACACCGTTCAGGTAACTCTTGATCTCCGGGATCCCAGACCCAGCAGCTACAGGCTGAAACCAGAGGGGACCAGGTGAGGTTAAAGATCAGGACCAGGGGTGTGGACCCAGGACCAGGTGTGTGGACCTACTTAGGACCAGGTGCGTGGACCCGGGACCAGTCTGCTTTTATTATGTCTACATTACACCTGTATGGTATAATCCCGGGGTTTTAATCACAGCTGGACAATGCAAAACCAGAGAAAGAGAGACCAGAGAGAGAAACCAGAGAGAGAGACCAGAGAGAGAGACCAGGAGAGAGACCAGAGAGAGAGACCAGAGAGAGAGACCAGGAAGAGAGACCAGAGAGAGAGACCAGGAGAGAGACCAGAGAGAGAGACCAGAGAGAGAGACCAGAGAGAGAGACCAGGAGCGAGACCAGGAGCGAGACCAGGAGAGAGACCAGAGAGAGAGACCAGGAGAGAGACCAGGAGAGAGACCAGAGAGAGACCAGGAGAGAGACCAGGAGAGAGACCAGGAGAGAGACCAGGGAGAGAGACCAGAGAGAGAGACCAGAGAGAGAGACCAGAGAGAGAGACCAGGAGAGAGACCAGGAGCGAGACCAGGAGAGAGACCAGGAGAGAGACCAGAGAGAGAGACCAGGAGAGAGACCAGGAGCGAGACCAGGAGAGAGACCAGGAGAGAGAGACCAGAGAGAGAGAGACCAGAGATAGAGACCAGAGAGAGAAACCAGAGAGAGAGAGGAGAGAGACCAGATAGAGACCAGGAGAGAGACCAGAGAGAGAGACCAGGAGAGAGACCAGAGAGAGAGACCAGAGAGAGAGACCAGAGAGAGAGACCAGGAGAGAGACCAGGAGAGAGACCAGGAGAGAGACCAGAGAGAGAGACCAGAGAGAGAGACCAGAGAGAGAGACCAGAGAGAGAGACCAGGAAGAGAGACCAGAGAGAGAGACCAGAGAGAGACCAGAGAGAGAGACCAGAGAGAGAGACCAGAGAGAGAGACCAGAGAGAGAGACCAGAGAGAGAGACCAGAGAGAGAGACCAGAGAGAGAGACCAGAGAGAGAGACCAGGAAGAGAGACCAGAGAGAGAGACCAGAGAGAGAGACCAGAGAGAGACCAGAGAGAGAGACCAGAGAGAGAGACCAGAGAGAGAGACCAGGAGCGAGACCAGGAGCGAGACCAGGGAGAGAGACCAGGAGAGAGACCAGGAGAGAGACCAGAGAGAGACCAGGAGAGAGACCAGGAGAGAGACCAGGAGAGAGAGACCAGAGAGAGAGAGACCAGAGAGAGAGACCAGAGAGAGAGACCAGAGAGAGAGACCAGAGAGAGAGACCAGAGAGAGAGACCAGAGAGAGAGACCAGGAGAGAGACCAGGAGCGAGACCAGGAGAGAGACCAGAGAGAGAGACCAGGAGAGAGACCAGGAGCGAGACCAGGAGAGAGACCAGGAGAGAGAGACCAGAGAGAGAGAGACCAGAGAGAGAGACCAGAGAGAGAGACCAGAGAGAGAAACCAGAGAGAGAGACCAGAGAGAGAGACCAGGAGAGAGACCAGAGAGAGAGACCAGAGAGAGAGACCAGAGAGAGAAACCAGAGAGAGAGACCAGAGAGAGAGACCAGAGAGAGAGACCAGAGAGAGAGACCAGGAGAGAGACCAGAGAGAGAGACCAGAGAGAGAGACCAGAGAGAGAGACCAGGAGAGAGACCAGGAGAGAGACCAGGAGAGAGACCAGGAGAGAGACCAGAGAGAGAGACCAGAGAGAGACCAGAGAGAGAGACCAGAGAGAGAGACCAGAGAGAGAGACCAGGAGAGAGACCAGGAGAGAGTCCAGAGAGAGAGACCAGAGAGAGAGACCAGAGAGAGAGACCAGAGAGAGAGACCAGAGAGAGAGACCAGAGAGAGAGACCAGAGAGAGAGAGACCAGGAGAGAGACCAGGAGAGAGACCAGAGAGAGAGACCAGAGAGAGAGACCAGGAGAGAGACCAGGAGAGAGACCAGGAGAGAGACCAGACAGAGAGACCAGAGAGAGAGACCAGAGAGAGAGACCAGAGAGAGAGACCAGAGAGAGACCAGGAGAGAGACCAGGAGAGAGACCAGGAGAGAGACCAGAGAGAGAGACCAGGAGAGAGACCAGAGAGAGAGACCAGGAGAGAGACCAGGAGAGAGACCAGGAGAGAGTCCAGAGAGAGAGACCAGAGAGAGAGACCATTGTGTAGTGAGTTTGAGAAAGAAACCTCACCTGCATCAGCACCAGAGCTGAGGCCAGGAACACAAAGCTGAGGTTAAAGGCCACGAGCTGCAAACCAGAGAGAAGGAGGCAGGAGGCGTCTGAGCAGCTCTGCAGGTCTGAGAGGAGGTCAGGAAAACACACACAGACACAGACACACACACACACAGAGACACACAGACACACACAGAGAGACATACACACAGAGACACACACAGAGAGACACACACACACAGACACACACACAGAGACAGACACACAGAGACACACACACACAAAGAGACATACAGAGACACACACACACACAGACACACACACACAGAGAGACATACACAGAGACTCACAGAGAGACACACACAGAGAGACACACATACACACACACAGAGACATACACAGAGACACACACACACAGACACACACACACAGAGAGACATACACAGAGACACACACAGAGAGACACACACACAGAGAGACACACACACACACACAGAGAGACACACACACACAGAGACACACACACAGAGACATACACAGAGACACACACAGAGAGACACACACAGAGACACACACACAGAGAGACACACAGAGAGAGAGACACACACAGAAGCACCCACACACACACACACACACACACACACACACAGAGGACAGAGACTAACCAGAGAGAGCCCAAGGCTAAAACTATGGTGATGTCGCATGTTGGTGATGTCACATGTTGATGATGTCACATGTCAGTGATGTCACACGGTGGTGATGTCACATGTTGGTGATGTCACATGTCAGTGATGTCACACGGTGGTGATGTCACATGCTGGTGATGTCACATGTCAGTGATGTCACACGGTGGTGATGTCACATGTTGGTGATGTCACATGTCAGTGATGTCACACGGTGGTGATGTCACACACTCTCGGTGTGAAAGGATACAGGCTCCGACTACGTCCAGCTTGAATTTGGTAAAAATGTGGACGAAGAAATCCACAAAGACGCCGACCTGGACCAATCACAGCGCTCAGCCTCAGGACCATGTGACATTATTACAATACCATTAATGTTGTTCTCACCAGCCCCACGGTCACTCCGATGGTAAACACCAGGACCCACCGCACCGCCTCCAACCCACGCACTTTCTGCACCACAGAGAACAAGGAGATAAAGCTCAGGTCTGTAACTTTAGTCTCATCAATAACACATGTTTAAAGCTCAGGTCTGTAACTTTAGTCTCATCAATAACACATGTTTAAAGCTCAGGTCTGTAACTTTAGTCTCATCAATAACACATGTTTAAAGCTCAGGTCTGTAACTTTAGTCTCATCAATAACACATGTTTAAAGCTCAGGTCTGTAACTTTAGTCTCATCAATAACACATGTTTAAAGCTCAGGTCTGTAACTTTAGTCTCATCAATAACACATGTTTAAAGCTCAGGTCTGTAACTTTAGTCTCATCAATAACACATGTTTAAAGCTCAGGTCTGTAACTTTAGTCTCATCAATAACACATGTTTAAAGCTCAGGTCTGTAACTTTAGTCTCATCAATAACACATGTTTAAAGCTCAGGTCTGTAACTTTAGTCTCATCAATAACACATGTTTAAAGCTCAGGTCTGTAACTTTAGTCTCAGCAATAACATGTTTAAAGCTCAGGTCTGTAACTTTAGTCTCATCAATAACACATGTTTAAAGCTCAGGTCTGTAACTTTAGTCTCATCAATAACACATGTTTAAAGCTCAGGTCTGTAACTTTAGTCTCAGCAATAACATGTTTAAAGCTCAGGTCTGTAACTTTAGTCTCATCAATAACACATGTTTAAAGCTCAGGTCTGTAACTTTAGTCTCAGCAATAACATGTTTAAAGCTCAGGTCTGTAACTTTAGTCTCATCAATAACACATGTTTAAAGCTCAGGTCTGTAACTTTAGTCTCATCAATAACACATGTTTAAAGCTCAGGTCTGTAACTTTAGTCTCATCAATAACACATGTTTAAAGCTCAGGTCTGTAACTTTAGCCTCATCAATAGCACATGTTTAAAGCTCAGGTCTGTAACTTTAGTCTCATCAGTAACACATGTTTAAAGCTCAGGTCTGTAACTTTAGTCTCATCAATAACACATGTTTAAAGCTCAGGTCTGTAACTTTAGTCTCATCAATAACACATGTTTAAAGCTCAGGTCTGTAACTTTAGTCTCATCAATAACACATGTTTAAAGCTCAAGTCTGTAACTTTAGTCTCAATAACACATGTTTAAAGCTCAGGTCTGTAACTTTAGTCTCATCAATAACACATGTTTAAAGCTCAGGTCTGTAACTTTAGTCTCAGCAATAACATGTTTAAAGCTCAGGTCTGTAACTTTAGTCTCATCAATAACACATGTTTAAAGCTCAGGTCTGTAACTTTAGTCTCATCAATAACACATGTTTAAAGCTCAGGTCTGTAACTTTCTTTCTTACCTCTGGAGTGATTCCCTCCAGGAGCTCCACGTACGGCTCGTTGATGCAGCGGTCATAGTCCAGACTCTGAGGAAACAGGTCCACACGTCAGACCTCTGCACTCCCCAGGTCTGGCTTTAGGTCTGGACCTGGATCTGGGTCTGGCGTCAGGTCTGGGTCTGGGTCTAGGTCAGGCTTCAGGTCTGGGTCTGGGGTCTCACCTCATAGTCTTTCCTGGGCAGAATCTCCTCCTCAGTCTGGAACTCCCCGAGAATGGTCTGCGACACAGGTACAGGAAAATGTCACGATTCTATAATAATCATGATACGGCGAGTTTTCAAATTGATTCAGCGATATATTGCAATTAATGATTGACTCAGCACATATTTAAATTATTAAAATACAGACACAGAGGGCAGACATCATGGAGGATAATAAACCTCAGCTTAATATCACAATAAACACCAGAGTTAGACTGTAGCAGCTGCTCTCTGATCTCTGAGCTTATGGTAATAGATCCAAGGCTTAAAGTTTATTCAAAACACTGCAGCTCCAGTCCTGGCTAGAACCAAGAGGTACCATCACATTAGTCCTGACTAGAACCAGGAGGTACCATCACATTAGTTCTGGCTAGAACCAGGAGGTACCATCACATTAGTCCTGGCTAGAACCAAGAGGTACCATCACATTAGTCCTGACTAGAACCAGGAGGTACCATCACATTAGTCCTGACTAGAACCAGGCGGTACCATCACATTAGTCCTGACTAGAACCAGGAGGTACCATCACATTAGTCCTGACTAGAACCAGGAGGTACCATCACATTAGTCCTGACTAGAACCAGGAGGTACCATCACATTAGTCCTGACTAGAACCAGGCGGTACCATCACATTAGTCCTGACTAGAACCAGGAGGTACCATCACATTAGTCCTGACTAGAACCAGGAGGTACCATCACATTAGTCCTGACTAGAACCAGGAGGTACCATCACATTAGTCCTGACTAGAACCAGGAGGTACCATCACATTAGTCCTGACTAGAACCAGGAGGTACCATCACATTAGTCCTGACTAGAACCAGGAGGTACCATCACATTAGTCCTGACTAGAACCAGGAGGTACCATCACATTAGTCCTGACTAGAACCAGGAGGTACCATCACATTAGTCCTGACTAGAACCAGGAGGTACCATCACATTAGTCCTGGCTAGAACCAGGAGGTACCATCACATTAGTCCTGACTAGAACCAGGAGGTACCATCACATTAGTCCTGACTAGAACCAGGAGGTACCATCACATTAGTCCTGACTAGAACCAGGAGGTACCATCACATTAGTCCTGGCTAGAACCAGGAGGTACCATCACATTAGTCCTGACTAGAACCAGGAGGTACCATCACATTAGTCCTGACTAGAACCAGGAGGTACCATCACATTAGTCCTGGTTAGAACCAGGAGGTACCATCACATTAGTCCTGACTAGAACCAGGAGGTACCATCACATTAGTCCTGGCTAGAACCAGGAGGTACCATCACATTAGTCCTGGCTAGAACCAGGAGGTACCATCACATTAGTCCTGACTAGAACCAGGAGGTACCATCACATTAGTCCTGGCTAGAACCAGGAGGTACCATCACATTAGTCCTGACTAGAACCAGGAGGTACCATCACATTAGTCCTGGCTAGAACCAGGAGGTACCATCACATTAGTCCTGACTAGAACCAGGAGGTACCATCACATTAGTCCTGGCTAGAACCAGGAGGTACCATCACATTAGTCCTGACTAGAACCAGGAGGTACCATCACATTAGTCCTGACTAGAACCAGGAGGTACCATCACATTAGTCCTGGCTAGAACCAGGAGGTACCATCACATTAGTTCTGGCTAGAACCAGGAGGTACCATCACATTAGTCCTGACTAGAACCAGGAGGTACCATCACATTAGTCCTGACTAGAACCAGGAGGTACCATCACATTAGTCCTGGCTAGAACCAGGAGGTACCATCACATTAGTCCTGGCTAGAACCAGGAGGTACCATCACATTAGTTCTGGCTAGAACCAGGAGGTACCATCACATTAGTCCTGACTAGAACCAGGAGGTACCATCACATTAGTCCTGACTAGAACCAGGAGGTACCATCACATTAGTCCTGACTAGAACCAGGAGGTACCATCACATTAGTCCTGACTAGAACCAGGAGGTACCATCACATTAGTCCTGACTAGAACCAGGAGGTACCATCACATTAGTCCTGGCTAGAACCAGGAGGTACCATCACATTAGTCCTGACTAGAACCAGGAGGTACCATCACATTAGTCCTGACTAGAACCAGGAGGTACCATCACATTAGTCCTGACTAGAACCAGGAGGTACCATCACATTAGTCCTGGCTAGAACCAGGAGGTACCATCACATTAGTCCTGACTAGAACCAGGAGGTACCATCACATTAGTCCTGACTAGAACCAGGAGGTACCATCACATTAGTCCTGGTTAGAACCAGGAGGTACCATCACATTAGTCCTGACTAGAACCAGGAGGTACCATCACATTAGTCCTGGCTAGAACCAGGAGGTACCATCACATTAGTCCTGGCTAGAACCAGGAGGTACCATCACATTAGTCCTGGCTAGAACCAGGAGGTACCATCACATTAGTCCTGACTAGAACCAGGAGGTACCATCACATTAGTCCTGGCTAGAACCAGGAGGTACCATCACATTAGTCCTGACTAGAACCAGGAGGTACCATCACATTAGTCCTGGCTAGAACCAGGAGGTACCATCACATTAGTCCTGACTAGAACCAGGAGGTACCATCACATTAGTCCTGGCTAGAACCAGGAGGTACCATCACATTAGTCCTGACTAGAACCAGGAGGTACCATCACATTAGTCCTGACTAGAACCAGGAGGTACCATCACATTAGTCCTGGCTAGAACCAGGAGGTACCATCACATTAGTTCTGGCTAGAACCAGGAGGTACCATCACATTAGTCCTGACTAGAACCAGGAGGTACCATCACATTAGTCCTGACTAGAACCAGGAGGTACCATCACATTAGTCCTGGCTAGAACCAGGAGGTACCATCACATTAGTCCTGGCTAGAACCAGGAGGTACCATCACATTAGTTCTGGCTAGAACCACCAGGAGTACCATCACATTAGTCCTGACTAGAACCAGGAGGTACCATCACATTAGTCCTGACTAGAACCAGGAGGTACCATCACATTAGTTCTGGCTAGAACCAGGAGGTACCATCACATTAGTCCTGGCTAGAACCAGGAGGTACCATCACATTAGTCCTGGCTAGAACCAGGAGGTACCATCACATTAGTCCTGACTAGAACCAGGAGGTACCATCACATTAGTCCTGACTAGAACCAGGAGGTACCATCACATTAGTCCTGACTAGAACCAGGCGGTACCATCACATTAGTCCTGACTAGAACCAGGAGGTACCATCACATTAGTCCTGACTAGAACCAGGAGGTACCATCACATTAGTCCTGACTAGAACCAGGAGGTACCATCACATTAGTCCTGACTAGAACCAGGAGGTACCATCACATTAGTCCTGACTAGAACCAGGAGGTACCATCACATTAGTCCTGGCTAGAACCAGGAGGTACCATCACATTAGTCCTGACTAGAACCAGGAGGTACCATCACATTAGTCCTGGCTAGAACCAGGAGGTACCATCACATTAGTCCTGACTAGAACCAGGAGGTACCATCACATTAGTCCTGACTAGAACCAGGAGGTACCATCACATTAGTCCTGACTAGAACCAGGAGGTACCATCACATTAGTCCTGACTAGAACCAGGAGGTACCATCACATTAGTCCTGACTAGAACCAGGAGGTACCATCACATTAGTCCTGGCTAGAACCAGGAGGTACCATCACATTAGTCCTGGTCTAAGGTCTCTGCTTCCTGTGAACAGACTTTAAAGCAGCTCTGTTAGTGCACAAGTCAATGAACCAACTAGGAGTCTGAGGAGCACAGGGACTGGCCTCCTGCTGATGCCCAGAGTAGGAACAATCTTCCAAAAAATGTGAGACAGGCCTAAATGGTGAAAAACAGTTCTGTTTCGCTGCAATTACTGAACAAGTGCATTTTCACTGTTGTTAAAGCACTGTGGTTATTTATTATTTGAGTGTCCTTTTGAATTAACTTTGCCATATAAATAAACACACACACACACACACAGAGGGAGAGAGATGCTCAGCCCCAGGGTGTGGACCACTGCAGCCGCTCTCCGGAGCTCCTGTCCCGGGCTCAGCGCTCACACTACCCGCCCACAGGCATCTCTAACCCGGGTACGCACCAGCTCCTCCGGGGTCTGGGTCTCCGCTTCTGCGCAGCAGCATTTACAGCAGAAACAGCGGCCACAACAACCCGCCATGTTGGGCCACGGTGCCGCCTTCACGGACCCACCGGAAACTACATGCACACACACACACACACACGCACACACGAACACACGCACACACGCACAAACAAACACACACGACAGATTATTTACGTGTTAAATTACTCTATTTGACTTTACAAATGACACACTTATAACTGCAATATTAAATCAATGCAGTGATAAAATAATAGTAATAAATACGTGCCCGTTTATACTGTAGTATCATGTTAGTACTATACTCGGTAAATTTACAACAGTGTTTGAACGTATCGGAGTCACGTGACGATAAGGGCTGATAAAACACGAGAGCGCGCGAGTACTGTTACCTTGGAAACACTGGCGGCCATCTTGCGTTTACGTTGTGATATGAATAAACACTTTGCCAAACATAGGCTATCAGACTGTACAACGACTACTGCTGCTGTCAGACTGTACAACGACTACTGCTGCTGTCAGACTGTACAACGACTACTACTGCTGTCAGACTGTACAACGGCTACTGCTGCTGTCAGACTGTACAACGACAACTGCTGCTGTCAGACTGTACAACGGCTACTGCTGCTGTCAGACTGTACAACGACTACTGCTGCTGTCAGACTGTACAACAACTACTGCTGCTGTCAGACTGTACAACGACAACTGCTGCTGTCAGACTGTACAACGACAACTGCTGCTGTCAGACTGTACAACAACTACTGCTGCTGTCAGACTGTACAACGACAACTGCTGCTGTCAGGCTGTACAATGACAACTGCTGCTGTCAGACTGTACAACGACAACTGCTGCTGTCAGACTGTACAACGACAACTGCTGCTGTCAGACTGTACAACGACTACTGCTGCTGTCAGACTGTACAACGACTACTGCTGCTGTCAGACTGTACAACAACTACTGCTGCTGTCAGACTGTACAACGACAACTGCTGCTGTCAGACTGTACAACGACTACTGCTGCTGTCAGACTGTACAACGAGAACTGCTGCTGTCAGACTGTACAATGACAACTGCTGCTGTCAGACTGTACAACGACAACTGCTGCTGTCAGACTGTACAACGACTACTGCTGCTGTCAGACTGTACAATGACAACTGCTGCTGTCAGACTGTACAACGACAACTGCTGCTGTCAGACTGTACAACGACTACTGCTGCTGTCAGACTGTACAACGACAACTGCTGCTGTCAGACTGTACAATGACAACTGCTGTTGTCAGACTGTACAACGACAACTGCTGCTGTCAGACTGTACAACGACTACTGCTGCTGTCAGGCTGTACAACGACTACTGCTGCTGTCAGACTGTACAACGACAACTGCTGCTGTCAGACTGTACAACGACAACTGCTGCTGTCAGACTGTACAACGACTACTGCTGCTGTCAGGCTGTACAACGACAACTGCTGCTGTCAGACTGTACAACGACTACTGCTGCTGTCAGGCTGTACAACGACTACTGCTGCTGTCAGACTGTACAACGACTACTGCTGCTGTCAGACTGTACAACGACAACTGCTGCTGTCAGACTGTACAATGACAACTGCTGCTGTCAGACTGTACAACGACAACTGCTGCTGTCAGACTGTACAACGACAACTGCTGCTGTCAGACTGTACAACGACAACTGCTGCTGTCAGACTGTACAACGACAACTGCTGCTGTCAGACTGTACAACGACTACTGCTGCTATCAGACTGTACAACGACAACTGCTGCTGTCAGACTGTACAATGACAACTGCTGCTGTCAGACTGTACAACGACTACTGCTGCAGCGCTGCTGTCAGGCTGTACAACGACTACTGCTGCTGTCAGACTGTACAACGGCTACTGCTGCTGTCAGACTGTACAACGACAACTGCTGCTGTCAGACTGTACAACAACTACTGCTGCTGTCAGACTGTACAACGACAACTGCTGCTGTCAGACTGTACAACGACTACTGCTGCTGTCAGACTGTACAACGACTACTGCTGCTGTCAGACTGTACAATGGGGTTCAAGTCTCTCAGGGTCCTGTCCTCAGTGAGGGAAGGATGGGACTGTTGTGGTGAAGAGGGAGCAGCGTCTGCAGTCAGAGCTCTAGTCCCCTCCCTCACCTCTGGTCTCGAGCTTTGAGTAATGACAGAAAGGACTGGATCGCGGTTACAAGCGACGCATGAGTTTCCTCCAGAGTGAAGCTGCCTTACAATTAGAGGAGCTCAGTCACACAGGAGGAGCTCGGGGTAGAGCCGCTGCTCCTCCAAGTGGAAAGGAGGCAGTTGAGGTGGCTTATCTGTTTGCAATGCCTCCTGGACCGGAGACCAGGGGAAGACCATAGAAGGGAAGACCCAGGACCATAATAGATCCATGCCCAGGACACAGAGGAACTGGCCTGGGAGTGTGTGTGAGGAGAGAAGTCTGTTCTCAGACTGCTGCCGCGGACACCCAGCAATGGATAAAACGGAAGATAATAGAAAATCGAGATAAAATCACATTAGTAATAGTGCAAATAAATTGTATTCAATTTCTCCCTAGATCTTTAATGAATTTGACCCGATTTTACCAGATGACGATGACCTCTGTCTGCAGTACAGCGCCCTCCTCTGGCCGCTGGTGGTATTGCCCGTGAGAATCCCGCGTGGGTGTGGGTGTGGGTGTCCTCCTGTCCCCCTCACTCTCATGAAGCAGAGCACAAAGCAGCACAAAGGACAGGACGAGGTGAGCCATTTAAACCCACTATAATGACATTTCCTGTTAGCTAGCTAGCTCACAGTTTGTTGTTGTTCGCGTCATAATTTCCCCAAAATAGTTTTACTCCCGCATTAAAAAATAAAATAAAACCCTAATTATAGCCAAAATGAACTCCCTCATATCTTACTATATTTTTTACAGATTGTCTAAAGGATATTGTAATTAATAAGCCTGAGCCAGTGGATTCACGAAGCAAAGAGTGGGAAAAATGTGTTGGGGAAAAAGTCGTCCGCGTGTGAACCATGATGTAAACCCAAGTCGCGCTTACTCAATCTTGGTATTTCGCCCTGAATAAAGAGAACTAATCAAACGACTGTATTTTAATTTGTGATTAAAAGTCGTGATCAGGTTATAGTTCGTGTTGGGGTTCGTTACGACGATTATGTAATGTGTACTGTCATGAATAAACAACAAAACTTCGCTGGAGCAAAGCAGCAGAAGACGGATCAAAGAATGACTCAAACCCATGACAATAGTAAAATAGGTGCATGCATAAAGACCCACGCTTTCTCACACATAACATGCATAAACAAACGTGTGTGCACATGTAATATTGCACTTGGATAAAGCGTTAATATAATAGATCCATGGGATAAACGGGGGCGAAAGGCCAAGTTTTGAAAGTGAACAAAAGTGGTCAGTGGGTCAGACTTTAAATAGACTTTTGTGGCCAGGTTACTTCATACGTGCTCATTAATATATATACAGAAACTAATATTTAGCTTTAGCATGTAGCTGCATCCAAGTGTCTTCACAGAGATGACACATGCTAAAACCCTGATGGCTGCTGGTTACATACATGACGTGTATTTATAGCCCTGTTTCCACCAGGCCTACTCTACCCTACCCTACCCTACTCTACCATACCACACCCTAACACACCACTACTCATGTTCCCATGACACTTTAGTATTCGGTTCCACCTCCCAACCTACCCACAACAAACCAGTACCCGTGGAAATTCCTTGGTAACCTTGGCTTCCAGCAGCGCTCTGACCAATCACTGTTAGAACTCTTTAGTACCAGCTCGGCCTGGATTGAACCAGGACCAAGAGGGATAAGAATGTCCTGGTACTGGTTCAACAGAAGAGTATAGTAGGGTATAGTATAGTAGGGTGTAGTATAGTTGGGTAGATTATAGTAAGGTAGAGTACAGTAGGGTAGGGCTTAAGACTGGTCCAACTGTTTTCAATGGTTAGATATTGGTCCAGAATAAACCTGAGTGTAGCGTGTATCTGAGATGCCGCTGACGGACTGTGACAGGTTCTGTGTCATGACCTCACTTCACTGAGGGCCGCGACCCCAACCCTAACTGCTGACACACAGTCTGCACTGATACAGGACCTCCCCTCCCCTTCCAGGCCAAGGGGAGGATCTATCGACACTGGACTTCAGACTCCAACGATTATTTCAGTCACTGAATCAAAAGGTTATATCGATTGTTTAGTCAACCTTTGTCAATGAGAAAATGGACTAACACTGAAGGATTACCTTATTTATCCCTGTCCTGCATTTGACCCATCTCCGGGTGTGGATCATAAACTGTATACAGATGGACAATGCTAACCCGATAG
>OZ035827.1:44033507-44043507 GCA_964034765.1 Knipowitschia caucasica | reverse complement strand
GGAGGACCCCAGGTACTGTGGGGACCAGGCACTGTGGGGACCAGGCACTGTGGGGACTGAGTGTTTCCTCGGACGCTCCCGCAGCGACCAATCAGAGAGCTGCAAAGTGGTCACGGGTACATTAGTGTCTGAGCGAGCAGACTGAACATACTGTAAACAGCCAAAACAGGAGCTACACCAGGACTAAACCAGGACTAAACCAGGACTAAACCAGGACTAAACCAGGACTAAACCAGGACTAAACCAGGACTAAACCAGGACTATACCAGGACTAAACCAGTACTAAACCAGGACTAAACCAGGGTTGACAATGAGGGATATGGTGCTTGTGAATATATGCGTTGTCATGCTCCCGTGACTTTATGCAACTACTTCGAGCGTGTTCGCTGACGCGGAAATACCGTTTAATAATAAAATAAACTTATGGCGCACCTCCGTGAACACATACTGCTGTTATATAAAGTCACCTCCGTGAACACATACTACTGTTATATAAAGTCACCGTGAACACATACTGCTGTTATATAAAGTCACCTCCATGAACACATACTGCTGTTATATAAAGTCACCTCCGTGAACACATACTGCTGTTATATAAAGTCACCTCCGTGAACACATACTACTGTTATATAAAGTCACCGTGAACACATACTGCTGTTATATAAAGTCACCTCCGTGAACACATACTGCTGTTATATAAAGTCACCTCCGTGAACACATACTACTGTTATATAAAGTCACTGTGAACACATACTACTGTTATATAAAGTCACCTCCGTGAACACATACTGCTGTTATATAAAGTCACCTCCGTGAACACATACTACTGTTATATAAAGTCACCTCTGTGAACACATACTACTGTTATATAAAGTCACCTCCGTGAACACATACTGCTGTTATATAAAGTCACCTCCGTGAACACATACTGCTGTTATATAAAGTCACCTCCGTGAACACATACTACTGTTATATAAAGTCACCGTGAACACATACTGCTGTTATATAAAGTCACCTCCATGAACACATACTGCTGTTATATAAAGTCACCTCCGTGAACACATACTGCTGTTATATAAAGTCACCTCCGTGAACACATACTACTGTTATATAAAGTCACCGTGAACACATACTGCTGTTATATAAAGTCACCTCCGTGAACACATACTACTGTTATATAAAGTCACTGTGAACACATACTACTGTTATATAAAGTCACCTCCGTGAACACATACTGCTGTTATATAAAGTCACCTCCGTGAACACATACTACTGTTATATAAAGTCACCGTGAACACATACTGCTGTTATATAAAGTCACCTCCGTGAACACATACTACTGTTATATAAAGTAACTGTGAACACATACTACTGTTATATAAAGTCACCTCCGTGAACACATACTGCTGTTATATAAAGTCACCTCCGTGAACACATACTGCTGTTATATAAAGTCACCTCCGTGAACACATACTACTGTTATATAAAGTCACCTCTGTGAACACATACTACTGTTATATAAAGTCACCTCCGTGAACACATACTGCTGTTATATAAAGTCACCTCCGTGAACACATACTGCTGTTATATAAAGTCACCTCCGTGAACACATACTGCTGTTATATAAAGTCACCTCCGTGAACACATACTGCTGTTATATAAAGTCACCTCCGTGAACACATACTGCTGTTATATAGTCTCTGGAACCAGAAACGCTGCATTATTGGAGACGAACTTAACACAAAAAGCCGATAACTTAACTCCGTTTGCGTCAAAGTCCGCCCGCTATTTCCACGACTTCCAGCGGGCACCACCGCAGCATGACTTCTGGTCGGAACAGCCCTGCGTCTGAAATTTAGAAAATGTGCATCTGGTGCGCACGGAAGCTGCGTTCTAGCGTTGGTGGTCTGAACGCGCCATAAGGACCAGGTACTGTGGGGACCAGGTACTGTGGGGACCAGGTACTGTGTGTGGAGCAGGTCTCTATCCCCTCACCCTTCCCATGACCCCTCCCCTCTCTGGCCCCTCCCCCTGACCCCTCCCCTCTCTGTTCCCTCTCCTTTCTGTCTCCTCCCCCCTATGACCCCTCCCCTCTCTGACCCCTCCCCTTTCTGTCCCCTCTCCTTTCTGTCTCCTCCCCTCTCTGACCTCTGACCCCTCACCCCTCAGGAGGCCCCTCCCCTGGGCGGTCAGTGCTCATCCCAAACGCAGAGTGGAGGACGTGAGGCCGATCTTCTGGGCATCAAGACCCAAGAGCTACATTTACAGAACCCAGGACTGGGATGAGTTTCCCAACGGCCGCTGGTCAGAGACACACACACACACACACACACTGACTACAACATACACACACTCTGGTCTCTCTCTGGCCTTTCCCTCAGGCCTCACTCTCTTGTATCCCTCTGCTCCTTATCTCTGGCCTTTTTGGTCTCTCTCTCTCTCTCTCAGGGCTCTCTCTCTGGCCTTTCTTTCTGGTCTTTCTCTGCTCTCTCTCTGTCCCCTCTCTCTTGTCTCTCTGGTCTATCCTTACACCTCTCTCTCTCTGTCCACCAGGGGGAACTCCTCCTCTCCAGCTTTTGGTGAGCTGAACGACTACTACCTGTTTTACTTGAAGAGTAAGTCGTCCAAAGCCGCGCTGCTGCAGATGTGGGGGGCGGAGCTTCACAGCGAGAAGAGTGTGTTCGAGGTCTTCACCAGCTATATCGCTGCTCTGCCCAACCACACAGGCCACAGGGTACGTCTGCTCTCTCTGGTCTCTCCCTGGTCACTCTCTGGTCTCTCTAGTCTCTCGCTGGTTTCTTTCTGGTCTCTCTCCGGCCTCTCTAGTCTCTCTCTGGTTTCTTTCTTGTCTCTCTCTGGTCTCACTGTGGCCCCTCTCTCTCTTTAGCAGTTGTTCAGGTGGTTTTAAATCCATCTGTATATAACATTATCCATATGTATATAACATTATCCATATGTATATAACATTATCCATATGTATATAACATTATCCATATGTATACAAGCTGCTATCACCATAGTTCATTTCTAAATGAGTATAATGTATTTCAGCTTTAATGGCACAGTCTGTTGTATTGGAATCAGCAGAATGTTTGTAGGTCCTTCATAGTGCAGGTTCTTCATGATGTGTGTGGTGCAGGTGCTGTGTCTGCCCTGGAACGACGAGCCCCTGGCCCCTGAGACAAACCTCCTGAAGGACCAGCTACAGAGGGTGAACCAGCGAGGAGTCCTGACCATCAACTCTCAGCCCAACATCAATGGGAAGTCCTCCACAGACCCCATCGTGGGCTGGGGGCCACCAGGAGGATACGTGTTCCAGAAGGTACCAGAGAGAGAGAGACCAGAGACAGAGAGAGACCAGAGACAGAGAGACCAGAGACAGAGAGACCAGAGAGAGAGAGACCAGAGAGAGAGAGAGAGCAGAGAGAGAGAGACCAGAGAGAGAGAGAGATCAGAGAGAGAGAGACAAGAGAGAGAGAGACCAGAGAGAGAGAGACCAGAGAGAGAGAGACAAGAGAGAGAGAGACAAGAGAGAGGGAGACAAGAGAGAGCGAGACAAAAGAGAGGGAGAACAGAGAGAGAGAGACCAGAGAGAGAGAGAGCAGAGAGAGAGAGACCAGAGAGAGAGAGAGACCAGAGAGAGAGAGAGACCAGAGAGAGAGAGACCAGAGAGAGGGAGACAAGAGAGAGGGAGACAAGAGAGAGGGAGACCAGAGAGAGGGAGACAAGAGAGAGGGAGACAAGAGAGAGGGAGACAAGAGAGAGGGAGACAAGAGAGAGGGAGACCAGAGAGAGGGAGACCAGAGAGAGGGAGACCAGAGAGAGGGAGACCAGAGAGAGAGGCCACGGAGTGTGTGTCTCTGGTGTTGATTGTGTCTCTGTCGCAGGCGTATCTGGAGTTCTTCACTTCCAGCGAGAACGTGACGGCGCTCCTCAAAGTTCTGAAGAAGTATGAGCCACGGGTTAACTACCACATCGTCAATGTCCACGTGAGTCCTCTGTCTGTCTGTCTGTGAGTGTGTGTGTGTGTCGGTGTCTGTCTTGTCTACATCCACTGTGTCTGAGCTGTGGGCTTTAAACCAATACTAAAACATATTTATGATGTAATATTATTGTGTGTGCTTGTCTGTGTGTGTGTATGTGTGTGTAGGGTCGTAACCTGACCAACGCCCCGGACATGCAGCCCAACGCCGTCACATGGGGAATCTTTCCCGGACGAGAGATTGTTCAACCCACTGTGGTTGACCCCGTCAGCTTCATGTTCTGGAAGGTAATTCTACAGGTGTAATGTGGGGACTTTAACACAGGTGTATTGTGGGAACTTTAACTCGGGTGTAAAGTGGGGACTTCAACACAGGTGTAATGTGGGGACTCTAACACAGTTGTCATGTATTCCCAGGACGAGGCCTTCGCTCTGTGGATTGAACAATGGGCCAAACTCTACGAGGACGAGTCTCCGTCTCGGATGATCGTTCAGTACATCCACGATAACTACTTTCTGGTGAATCTGGTGGACAACGACTTCCCTCTGGAGTCCTGTCTGTGGCAGGTCCTGGAGGATATGTTCGAGCTGCTGCAGAGCGAGCTCAGGCCGGTGGGGGGCGCTCTAGAGACCTCCGAGACCCTACAGGAGACCTCCGATACCTCAGAGACCCTAAAGGAGACCTCAGAGACCCTACAGGAGACCTCAGAGACCAGAGAGACCCTACAGGAGACCTCAGAGACCAGAGAGACCCTACCAATGACCACAGAGACACTACAGCAGACTCCACAGACCTCATAGACCCATAAGAGACCTCATAGACACTACAGAAGACCACAGAAACACTAAAGCAGACTCCTCAGTCCTCATAAGACCTCAGAGACCGATGAGAGACCACAGAGATACTACAGGAGACCTCAGACTGCAGGTCCCTCTCCCAGAGTGGGGACCAGTTTGCTCTTGAAGGCAAGGTCCAGGAGAAGCCACTGGGACAAGGGAACATGGTCTAAGAGAAATTCTCACTTGGAAACGAGAAACAAACTGCCACCTTGAAATAATACATTTCAGACCAGCTGTGTTCAAACTGGTCCTCAAAGAACCTTATGGGTGCAGGTTTTCATTCCGACCAATCAGGAGCGCAGCAGACAAGACCTGAGGATATGGATGGAGTTTGATGTGCTCCTGCTGGGTTGGAATGAAAACTTTGAGGACCGGTTTGATAGCGCTGTTTTTAGACGTCTCTCTGGTCTCTGACTCTGGTGTCTGACTCTGGTCTCTGACTCTGGTCTCTGACTCTGGTGTCTGACTCTGGTCTCTGACTCTGGTCTCTGACTCTGGTCTCTGACTCTGGTCTCTGACTCTGGTCTCTGACTCTGGTGGTCTCTGACTCTGGTCTCTGACTCTGGTCTCTGACTCTGGTCTCTGACTCTGGTCTCTCTCTCTGCTCTGTCTCTGGTCTCTGACTCTGGTCTCTGACTCTGGTCTCTGTCTCTGGTAAAGGGGTTTCATTGGGGGCAGTCTGAAGCTTCATGAACTCTTGTTTCTTGTGAATCGCTGAAACACGAGTCTGAAATGTCCTTTTATACATATTTATTTTTTTAGCTCATGTTCTTCTACTTGTGTTTGTTTTGTATGAAGTGGTTTTAAAATGTGACTCAAGCTTCGAATTGTTTATGTGAGAAAGGAACAGATGCATCATGGGTACAAGTGGCCAACCGGGAGGACCCGGACCTGGTCCTATACAGGTCGCTATATTGGCCTATTGTGGTGAAGAGGGAGCAGCGTCTTCAGTCAGAGCTCAGTCTGATCATGTCAGAAACAGTTTTTAATGAAGTCGGGAAATTAAAAGATTGAACCAGAACAAAGTTGATTTATTTGTGACTTTATGAAAAACGCAACGTTTAATGTTTTGGTTTAGAACTTGAGAGCTGCTCTGATTGGTCCGTAGCTGCTCTGATTGGTCCGTTGGTCCGGAGCTGCTCTGATTGGTCCAGAGCTGCTCTGATTGGTCCGGAGCTGAACATTTTATTTACAAAAAGTAGATTTGCAGAAAGTTTTACAAGAAAAACAAATGATTCAACAATAATGAAAACAGAGGATTCAGTTTCAACATGAAGCAAACTTCATCTAGAACCAGAACAAACAGTATGTTAGTTACTTCAAAGTAATAGATTACTCTACAAGATTACTGTCTCTGTAAAGCATTACTCTGAAGTCACTTTCACCAAATATGTACATACAAACTAAATGTTGCTTATGCTATATATATTAATGTATCAAAACTCCCCCCCCAAAGCGGCTCCTCCCCTCCCTCACAACGGCTGCCCCCCCTCAAAGCGGCCCCGCCCTTCCCTCACAGCGGCTCCTCCCCCCCCCCCTCAAAGCGGCCCCGCCCCTCCCTCACAGTGCCCCCCCGCCCCCCCCTCACAGCGGCTCCTCCCCCTGCAGGTTGTTGAACTCTTCCCCCCCCTCCTCATAGCGGCTCCTCCCCCTGCAGGCTGTTGAACTCCTCCCCCCTCACAGCGGCTCCTCCCCCTGCAGGCTGTTGAACTCCTCCCCCCTTCACAGCGGCTCCTCCCCCTGCAGGCTGTTGAACTCCTCCCCCCTCACAGCGGCTCCTCCCCCTGCAGGCTGTTGAACTCCTCCCCCCTCACAGCGGCTCCTCCCCCTGCAGGCTGTTGAACTCCTCCGCAGAGCTGTACTTGTCGCTCCCTCTGCTCCTGAATCCTGCAGAAATCTCCTCAAAGCTTCGTCCTTTTGTTTCTGGGACTTTGAAGAAAGTGAAGGTGAAGAAGAAGAGCAGCAGCACCGAGAAGATGATGAAGACGTACGGACCACAGAGTTTCTGAAAGACCAGGAAGAGGTCAAAGAGGGACCAGGGAGAGACCAGGGAGAGACCAGGGAGGGACCAGAGAGAGACCAGAAAGAGACCAATTTATGGGGCTGACACGGGTTCAAAAAACACGCCGACATTGTTATGAGTTTTGTAATGTTGAAATGAGACGTACCTCCACGTACTGGAAGCACATTCCCACCAGGAAGTTGGCGGACCAGTTGGAGAACCCGGCCACAGCCATGGCTGATGGTCTCGGGCCCTGACTGAAGAGTTCGGCGACGATGAACCACGGGATCGGACCGGGACCGATCTCAAAGAACGCCACGAAACTAAAGATGGCGGCGATACTGACGTAAGACATCCAGGACAACTGGTCCTGAGGGCAGAGGACCAGGAGGAGCATGAGGAGGGACCAGAGAGACAGCAGAGGACCAGGAGGAGCATGAGGAGGGACCAGAGAGACAGCAGAGGACGAGGAGGAGCATGAGGAGGGACCAGAGAGACAGCAGAGGACCAGGAGGAGCATGAGGAGGGACCAGAGCGAGAGCAGAGGACCAGGAGGAGCATGAGAAGGGACCAGAGAGAGAGCAGAGGACCAGGTGGAGCAGAGGAGCATGAGGAGGGACCAGAGAGACAGCAGAGGACCAGGAGGAGCATGAGGAGGGACCAGAGCGAGAGCAGAGGACCAGGAGGAGCATGAGGAGGGACCAGAGAGAGAGCAGAGGACCAGGTGGAGCAGAGGAGCATGAGGAGGGACCAGAGAGAGAGCAGAGGAGCATGAGGAAGGACCAGAAAAAGAGCAGAGGACCAGGAGGAGCATGAGGAGGGACCAGAGAGAGAGCAGAGGACCAGGTGGAGCAGAGGCGCATGAGGAAGGACCAGAAAGAGAGCAGAAGACCAGGAGGAGGATTAGGAGGATCAGGGAGAGATACAGCTCTGACATCACACTTAAAAACAGTGTTTCTGCCTTCAAAACAAAAGTAAATAAATAATTTAGTTTTGGTGAGAAGTCATGTGTCTGCGGCTCCCTCTGGTGGCAGCACAGGGAGTTACAGGGAGCTCTGACTGCAGACGCTGCTCCCTCTGGTGGCAGCACAGGGAGTGACAGGGAACTCTGACTGCAGACGCTGCTCCCTCTGGTGGCAGCACAGGGAGTGACAGGGAACTCTGACTGCAGACGCTGCTCCCTCTGGTGGCAGCACAGGGAGTTACAGGGAACTCTGACTGCAGACGCTGCTCCCTCTGGTGGCAGCACAGGGAGTTACAGGGAGCTCTGACTGCAGACGCTGCTCCCTCTGGTGGCAGCACAGGGAGTGACAGGGAACTCTGACTGCAGACGCTGCTCCCTCTGGTGGCAGCACAGGGAGTGACAGGGAACTCTGACTGCAGACGCTGCTCCCTCTGGTGGCAGCACAGGGAGTTACAGGGAACTCTGACTGCAGACGCTGCTCCCTCTGGTGGCAGCACAGGGAGTTACAGGGAGCTCTGACTGCAGACGCTACTCCCTCTGGTGGCAGCACAGGGAGTGACAGGGAACTCTGACTGCAGACGCTGCTCCCTCTGGTGGCAGCACAGGGAGTTGCAGGGAGCTCTAATTGCAGACGCTGCTCCCTCTTTAGTGTCAAATGGTGTGGAACATACCGTCAGCGCCATGGCAACGGTGAGGAAGACTGCGGAGACGGCCATCCCCATGAGACCAATGAGATGAAGAGGCCTCCTCCCCATACGCTCTACAACAAACAACTGAGAGAGGAGAGGGTTAGAGACCAGAGCGAGACCAGAGAGATCAGAGAGAGACCAGAGGGAGACCAGAGAGAGACCAGAGAGAGACCAGAGAGAGACCAGAGGGAGACCAGATAGACCAGAGAGAGATCAGAGCGAGGCCAGAGAGATCAGAGAGAGACCAGGGGGAGACCAGAGAGAGACCAGAGGGAGACCAGATAGACCAGAGAGAGACCAGAGGGAGACCAGAGAGATCAGAGAGAGACCAGAGGGAGACCAGAGGGACCAGAGAGAGATTAGAGCGAGGCCAGAGAGATCAGAGAGAGACCAGAGGGAGACCAGAGGGACCAGAGAGAGACCAGAGGAGACCAGAGAGATCAGAGCGAGGCCAGAGAGATCAGAGAGAGACCAGAGGGAGACCAGAGGGACCAGAGAGAGACCAGAGGGAGACCAGAGAGATCAGAGCGAGAACAGCGAGAGACCAGAGAGAGACCAGAGTGACTCACAGAGACGATGGTAAACACAGTATTGACCACTCCTGCTCCGATGGTAGCGTAGACCGGCTGAGCCACACCTGCCCTCTGGAAGATCCCAGTGGAGTAGTAGAAGACCTGCCACAGAGCCAGAGGTCACTGCTGCTCATTCAGTTCAATGGGCAACCCCAGAGGTCACTGCTGCTCATTCAGTTCAATGGGCAACCCCAGAGGTCACTGCTGCTCATTCAGTTCAATGGGCAACCCCAGAGGTCACTGCTGCTCATTCAGTTCAATGGGCAACCCCAGAGGTCACTGCTGCTCATTCAGTTCAATGGGCAACCCTCACAGTGGAACGGCAGTCTCACATTGACGATGATTAAAAAGAATAAATAAAAACCTGAGATGGAGTTATTTGTGTCTTTTTCTTACACTGAGGCCCCAGGAAACAGAAGTGTGTTTGTGTGTTGTTGTTGTTGTTGTGTAGTTGTGTCATGTCTCACTCATAGTGTTGTGTTGCTGTGCTGGTTGTGTGTGTGTGTGTTGCTGTTGGTGGCTCAGCTGCATTTCCACAGACACCATCAGAGGGTGCCTATAGTGTGTGTGTGTCTCTCAAGTGTATGTGTATCTGTGTGTGTGTCTCTCACATCGTTGATCCCAGACAGTTGCTGGCTCAGCTGCATTACTACAGACACCATCTGAGGGTGTCTGTAGTGTGTGTGTGTGTCTCTGAAGTGTATGTGTGTGTGTGTCTATGTGTATGCAGTGTGTGTGTGTCTCTGAAGTGTATGTGTGTGTGTGTGTGTGTCTATGTGTATGCAGTGTGTGTGTGTGTCTCTGAAGTGTATGTGTGTCTGTGAAGTGTATGCAGTGTGTGTGTGTGTGTGTGTCTGAAGTGTATGCAGTGTGTGTGTGTCTCTGAAGTGTATGTGTGTGTGTCTATGTGTATGCAGTGTGTGTGTGTGTCTCTGAAGTGTATGTGTGTCT
>OZ035827.1:43906007-44023507 GCA_964034765.1 Knipowitschia caucasica | reverse complement strand
AAGGAGAAGGAGGCCCGAAGCCAGACCAGGACCAGACCAGGGCCAGACCAGGAAGAGACCAGAGAGAGAGACCAGAGAGAAACCAGGAAGAGACCAAAGAAAGGCCAAAGAGAGACCAGAGAGAGACCAGAGAGAGAGAGACCAGAAAGAAACCAGAGATAGACCAAATAGAGAGACCAGAGAGAGAGAATAGAGAGAGACTTGAGGGACACAAGAGAGAGACCACCATATATTTGCAGACCTCTCATGTCTCAGTACAGAGCAAAAGTGTGGACACCCCTCTCTCCTCCTCTCTTCACTGAGTTCTTTTCATGACTATTGCTGTAGACCCGCACCAGGCTGTGTAAGGGCTGTGTGACCGGTCCTGAACCCAGTCCAGATGGTTTTGGACCTGAACCCAGTCCAGATGGTTTTGGATCTGGACCCAGTCCAGATGGTTTTGGACCTGAACCCAGTCCAGATGGTTTTGGACCTGAACCCAGTCCAGATGGTTTTGGACCTGAACCCAGTCCAGATGGTTTTGGGGCTGGACCACAGAGTGAAGGGGCCAAGTGCTAAGCATCATGGGAACTCCTTCCAGACTGTTGAAGACCATTTCAGGTCCTGTTGAAGCTCATCCAGAGAATGCCAAGAGTGAAGCAGTATCAGAGCAAAAGGAGCTACTTTGAAGAACCAGAATAAAACACATATTTACACTTGGTTCATACTTTTTTACTACGAACATAATTCACATGAGTTCATCATAGGTTTGATGCCCTCAGTGTCAATCTAGAATTTTATAATCATGAACATAAAAAACTCATTGAATGAGAAGGTGTGTCCAAACTTTTAGTCTGTACAGTATGTGTCTCAGTATGTCTCTGTATACATGTCTCAGTATACATGTCTCTGTATACATGTCTCTGTATACATGTCTCTGTATACATGTCTCTGTATACATGTCTCAGTATACATGTCGCAGTATACATGTCTCAGTATACATGTCTCAGTATACATGTCGCAGTATACATGTCTCAGTATACATGTCTCAGTATACATGTCTCAGTATACATGTCTCAGTATACATGTCTCTGTATACATGTCTCTGTATACATGTCTCAGTATACATGTCTCTGTATACATGTCTCAGTATACATGTCTCAGTATACATGTCGCAGTATACATGTCTCAGTATACATGTCTCAGTATACATGTCTCAGTATACATGTCTCTGTATACATGTCTCTGTATACATGTCTCAGTATACATGTCTCTGTATACATGTCTCTGTATACATGTCTCAGTATACATGTCTCTCTCAGTATACATGTCTCAGTATACATGTCTGGGCCTTCATGGTGCGTACCTGTGCCAGCAGGATGCCCAGCACCACTCCCAGCTGGTGCAGCGTGCCCAGAGCGCCCCTCAGTGGCGTGGGGGAGATCTCCTCCACGTACATGGGCACGAAGCCGGTGCAGAGACCACAGAACACACCCACCACACACCGGCCCACGATCAGCATCTCGAACGAACCGCACACATGAGAGAGACCCATGAGCAGCGCAGACACCACGGCCAGCAGGTTAGAGGCCAGCATAGAGTTCTTACTGCAGAGAGAGAACCACATATGAGAGAGACACACACATGAGAGAGAAACACACATGAGAGAGACACACACACACAGACACACATGAGAGAGAGAGACACACACATACACACGAGAGAGAGAGACACACACACAGACACACATGAGAGAGAGACACACAGACACACACATGAGAGAGACACACACACACACAGACACACATGAGACACACACACACACACGAGAGAGAGAGACACACACACAGACACACATGAGAGAGAGAGACACACACACAGACACACATGAGAGACACACACACACATGAGAGAGAGACACACAGACACACATGAGAGAGAGACACACACACACACACGAGAGAGAGAGACACACACACAGAGACACACATGAGAGACACACACACACATGAGAGAGACACACATGCATACACAAGTAGAAACGTCTACTGGGAGTCTACAGCCTCAGAGTGTGTGTGTGTGTGTGTGCGTGTGCGTGGGTGTGTGTGTGTGTGTATGGTTATGTGAGTGGTTGTGTTACCGGCCAAAGCGGTTGACAAACATCCCGACAGAGGAGGATCCCAGCATTCCTCCGATGGGGAAGATGGCGACAGAGAGAGACCAGAGCGCAGTGAGGGAGGAGGGCGGGATGTGCTCCTGGTACCGCCACAACCAGGTGTCATTGTAGAAGCCCTCGATGGTCTGACAACACACAAGAGACACACACAACACACACATCATAATTAAACAATAGCCACATTTCCACCGACTCAACTCTGCTCTGCTGTATGCTACTCTGTGATGTCACGCCTCAGTCCTGGGTCTACAGCCTCAGTCCTGGGTCTACAGCCTCAGTCCTGGGTCTACAGCCTCAGTCCTGGGTCTACAGCCTCAGTCCTGGGTCTACAGCCTCAGTCCTGGGTCTACAGCCTCAGTCCTGGGTCTACAGCCTCAGTCCTGGGTCTACAGCCTCAGTCCTGGGTCTACAGCCTCAGTCCTGGGTCTACAGCCTCAGTCCTGGGTCTACAGCCTCAGTCCTGGGTCTACAGCCTCAGTCCTGGGTCTACAGCCTCAGTCCTCGTTCTACAGTCTGAGTCTGTTACAGTTAGGGTCTAACAAAAGGACTGCGATGATCCAGGACATTCTACATGTATGACACTAGTCTCTCTCTATGGTCCAATACCATGTGTGTTTTTTCTGTGTTTGAACTGTTTGATTCTCTGATCTGTGCTGGAGAAATCAACAGTTTTGTAAAGTCTTCAGAGAAACTATTGATTTAGGGAGATATAAGAATACATAGAATTGAATGTCACTGTGATGTCACACAGTGTGATGTCACTCAGTGATGTCACCTCCTGGGGGGCGTTGATGACTCCAGTGTTGTATCCAAACTGCAGAGAGCCCAAAACAGCTGCTCCCACAGAGAGGAGGAGAACAGGAGTCACCTGCAGACGCACAACAATAGTTACATACACACACACACACACACAGACACACAACCAGGGTACTACTAGTACTGCAGTAGTAGCAGCACTTAGATCAAAGACTAAATGAGACTAAAGTTACAGACCTGAGCTTTAAACATGTGTTATTGATGAGACTAAAGTTACAGACCTGAGCTTTAAACATGTGTTATTGATGAGACTAAAGTTACAGACCTGAGCTTTAAACATGTGTTATTGATGAGACTAAAGTTACAGACCTGAGCTTTAAACATGTGTTATTGATGAGACTAAAGTTACAGACCTGAGCTTTAAACATGTGTTATTGATGAGACTAAAGTTACAGACCTGAGCTTTAAACATGTGTTATTGATGAGACTAAAGTTACAGACCTGAGCTTTAAACATGTGTTATTCAGACTAAAGTTACAGACCTGAGCTTTAAACATGTGTTATTGATGAGACTATCCTTGCCAATGTGACATGTAAATTTCTCCTTTGTGAGATAAATAAAGCACATCTTATCTTATCTTAAAGTTACAGACCTGAGCTTTAACATTGACATCTGGTGTGTTACCTGGTCCAGGCCCTCCATGCCACTGCTTTGGTCCCAGTGGAGAAGCCTCTGGTCCCGGCCCTGGGTCTGGCTTCTGCTCGGGTCCCAGTACTGGGTCCTGGTACTGGTCCTTTCTCTCGGTCACGTCTTGGTTAAACCTCTGGTCCTGGGTCAGCCTCTGGACCTGGGTCAGCCTCTGGTCCTGGGTCAGCCTCTGGTCCTGGGTCAGCCTCTGGTCCTGGGTCAGCCTCAGGTCCTGGTCCTGGGTCAGCCTCTGGTCCTGGGTCAGCCTCTGGTCCTGGGTCAGCCTCTGGTCCTGGTCCTGCCTCCAGGTCGGTCTTCCCACAGCGTGCTCTGGTTCATTCAGCTGGTGCTTAAGCCTCTTAGTGACGACAGCAGATAAGTGGATGTGAAGACCATGTAGACCATGAAGACCATGAAGACTGTGAGGATTGTGAAAACCATCTGAGACTTCTACTTAAGCTCAGATTATTAAAGTCACTCCTTAAAGCTGAGGCACGCAACTTTCTCCCTCTGCTCTTTCTGGTTTCTCTCTGGTCTCTTTCTGGTCTCACAGGGAGGACCACCAGCACTCAGTCAAATAGACTCAAAAAGCTCTTCCCTAAAATTATTGTAAAAATCTGGTTTGAAAGTCCTCAGCTTTAGTTAACTTCAGGATAAGGACGCACCTAAGAAATAAGTCACTCCCTCTAGTGGTGAAAGTGGAACATTACACTCTGTTCACGTCCAGAGACAGATGAAGTAATCCTCAGTTCTTCCACAGCAGGGACCTTTCAGACGGACCATGTGAGGTTTTCTCTGCACATGGTCCGATCACAGGTCAGTAAACCAGCTTCTGTTAAACGTGCTCAGGTCTCATCTGAAAACCAGAGGCGGCCGAGACTTTTCTGCGGATCCCAAACAGTGGAACAGTGAGAGCGGCTCCTTCAATAGTTTTTAAATCGATTAAATCTAAAAACACTTTTTGTTCTGACACCAACTGAGTTTTGCTTTTTACATGTTTGTGTATTTTATGCTTTTATTTTTTATCTCTTTTGTCTGTGAAGCACTTTGGGCATTTGTGTTGGAAATGTGTTATACAATTAACACTAACATCGACATTGACAGGGAGAGACCAGAGAGACCAGAGAGAGAGACCAGAGAGACCAGAGAGAGAGACCAGAGAGAGAGACCAGAGAGAGACCAGAGAGAGAGACCAGAGAGAGAGAGACCAGAGAGAGAGACCAGAGAGACCAGAGAGAGAGACCAGAGAGAGAGACCAGAGAGAGAGACCAGAGAGAGAGACCAGAGAGAGACCAGAGAGAGAGACCAGAGAGAGACCAGAGAGAGACCAGAGAGAGAGACCAGAGAGACCAGAGAGAGAGACCAGAGAGAGACCAGAGAAGAGACAGAGAGAGACCAGAGAGAGACCAGAGAGAGACCAGAGAGAGAGACCAGAGAGAGACCAGAGAGAGAGACCAGAGAGAGAGAGACCAGAGAGAGAGACCAGAGAGAGACCAGAGAGAGACCAGAGAGAGAGACCAGAGAGAGAGACCAGAGAGAGAGACCAGAGAGAGACCAGAGAGAGACCAGAGAGAGACCAGAGAGAGAGACCAGAGAGAGACCAGAGAGAGACCAGAGAGAGAACAGAGAGAGACCAGAGAGAGAGAGAGAACAGAGAGAGACCAGAGAGAGAACAGAAAGAGAGACCAGAGAGAGGACATTAGTAAAGTGAGCAGACCACAGACCACAGGAATTTAGTAAACAGATTTATTGACAGCTCAGTCTTCGTCCTCCTCCTCTTCCTCGTCCTGGTTGATCTGGAAGTATCGCAGCTCGTAGCTCTCTTTGCTGTTGGCCACGACACGGAGCCAGTCACGCAGATTATTCTTCTTCAGGTACTTCTTGGTCAAGTACTTCAGGTATCTGGAGGAACATAAGAACCAGGTGAGGAGCAGGACCAGGGGAGATGCAGATACAGAGAGAGAGACTGAGGGGCCAGAGAGAGAGAGAGCAGAGAGAGACTGAGGGGCCAGAGAGAGAGAGAGCAGAGAGAGACTGAGGGGCCAGATAGAGAGAGAGAGAGAGAGACTGAGGAGCCAGAGAGAGAGAGAGACTGAGGAGCCAGAGAGAGAGAGAGACT
Organism: Knipowitschia caucasica; assembly: GCA_964034765.1. Classification (NCBI taxonomy): domain Eukaryota; kingdom Metazoa; phylum Chordata; class Actinopteri; order Gobiiformes; family Gobiidae; genus Knipowitschia; species Knipowitschia caucasica. The sequence goes on along the minus strand of OZ035827.1, from coordinate 44,017,789 downwards.
GAGGAGCCAGAGAGAGAGAGAGCAGAGAGACTGAGGGGCCAGAGAGAGAGAGAGAGCAGAGAGAGACTGAGGGGCCAGAGAGAGAGAGAGAGAGAGAGACTGAGGGGCCAGAGAGAGAGAGAGCAGAGAGACTGAGGGGCCAGAGAGAGAGAGAGCAGAGAGAGACTGAGGGGCCAGAGAGAGAGAGAGAGAGAGAGAGACTGAGGGGCCAGAGAGAGAGAGAGAGAGAGACTGAGGGGCCAGAGAGAGAGAGAGCAGAGACTGAGGGGCCAGAGAGAGAGAGCAGAGAGAGAGAGACTGAGGGGCCAGAGAGAGAGAGAGAGAGACTGAGGGGCCAGAGAGAGAGAGAGCAGAGACTGAGGCCTGCTCCCTTCTACATCAAGCAGACCTGAGATTGTTTATGAGTTAGTATCAGGATTAGGGTGTGGCTAACCACACCCATAGGTTATAAATCTCTAACGCGCGGTCCGAGAATTCATTCCCTGAAGAAGTCCCCAGGTTGAGGACGAAACGTCGGGAAAACTTGCTAAGAAGTACAGATGATGGGTGAGAAACCTTCCTTTGCTTTGACTAATCCCTGTACGACTGAGGGCTTACACAAACTTATCGTTGCCAACTTTGGGAGAGACGCCCTGGTCTTGGCACGCGGGTTGGAGAAAATCATAAGAAAACTAGCAGACGCCAGAAATCATCTTAGGTTTAATCTTAGGTGTAGCCAGAGTAAACTTATCCCAAAATGTTTAAAGCAAAAAGCATTAGAAACAGGCCAGTTGGCAAGAAAAATACAACAAAACTACTGTATGAAGATTCTCAATTTAAGAATTCGACGACTTAACATAGAGATTATAAACCTAAAGGACGAGATAGAGTGCCTTAAGCACAAACTGGAATTGGCAGTCTCAGAGTTTTTTCAGAGGATTTGGACGTTTACGGAAACTGCCCAACTGAACCATCACAAGAAGGCCAAAGAACGTCAGATAGGCAAATTTCTAAAACTCCAAAACCATAATTCTTTTCAACATTCTAAAAGTGAAATTGGACAAGGCTTGGACAGGGAGAATTGGGTCAAAAATCTGTCTGATCGGCGTTTATCACAAGCGGAAAAAGATGTTCTTACTAAAGGCCTAAATTTTGCAATAACCCCAAAAGATATTCCTACAATTGAATACATCACAGCAGCAGAAGCAGCCATTAGAAACAACAAACTAACTGAGAGTGAGGCAGGGGCCCTCAGACTGAGAGTCTCTGCAACACTCAAAAGTGCGAAGCCCCCACAATCCAATGTCTCATTAGATGAGCAAAAAGCATTATTGGCATTACAAAAGGATGAGAGTATAACTATTTTACCAGCTGACAAAGGCAGATGCACAGTTATCCTCAACAGCTCAGACTATGAGGCCAAAGTTAATCAGTTACTCTTGGACACCAACACGTACCAGCCATTGAAGAGGGACCCTACCAGTAGGCCTGTCGCGATAGTCAATAAATCAATTAATCGCACGATAAATAAAATTTGCTCAATAACTTTTCTGGCCGCGATAAATATCATTTGCAGCTTGTTTGTTTCCCCCGTCTCTCCCGGGTCAGAGAGCCGCAAAGTGGTCACGGGAACACTAGCGGTCTAGCAAGCAGACGGAAATTACTCAAAAATACAAAATACAGCCAAAACAGGACCTAAACCAGGACTTAACCAGGATTGACAATGGGGGACACAGTAGTTGTGAACACATGCCGGCAGCTGAGTTCTCATTCAGGCTTGATTAGTGACTATACTAGCGCAGCTAGCGTTAGCGTGTTCGCCGATGCAGAAGTACCGTACCATACCAATAAAATAAACTTATGGCGCACCTCCGTGAACACATACTGCTGTTATATAAAGTCTCTAGAAGGTCTCTGAACACAGAGATGCTGCAGACTTGCATTCTTGGAGTAGAACTTTACACAAAAAACCCGCTAGCTTAGCTGTTAGCATCAAAGCCCGCCCCGCTACTTCCGGTGGGCGCTACCGCAGCAGGACTTCTGGTGAACCCACATGTCAGTCACTTGTCATTCGCCTGGTGTGTCTTAAGCCACACAAAGTCAACATGTTGGTATTTCTTTCTCGTAATCTGCCATAAAGTCTGAGAAATTATTGACATTTGAGGCATCTTTACAAAGGTCCTGGCAGTTTTATTCCTGGTCATTTTTTGTTAAGAGACGGAGTCCATTTTATTTATTGTTTTTGGTTGTTTGTTAATTTATTGTGTTCTAGCGTTAAATATTTGTTAAAAATAAAAGTTTATTTCTCTTTGAAAAGGTGTACCTGCATTATCATTGTAATCGATGCAAATGATCTCAGAACGACAATATAATCGCTTATCGCAATAATTTCTGAGACAATTAATCGTCCAGCAAAATTTGTTATCGTGACAGGCCTACCTACCAGTGGGTTTAGGAAAAAGATTATAAACTTCCTTCAGAACTTAATGAAAGAGGGCATTACTGAAAAACCACTATATTACAAACTTTACCCAGGAGACACCATCCCCAGTATTTATGGCCTCCCAAAAATACACAAACAAAACTTTCCACTTCGGCCTATTGTATGTAGCATAGACTCTATCACCTACAACCTGGCTAAACACCTCAAAACCATTCTGGCTCCTTTGGTGGGTAACACCCACCATCACATAGAAAACACAAAAGAATTTGTGAATAAAATCAAACACCTCCAGTTTGACACAGATGAGACAATGGTCTCGTTTGATGTGACATCGCTTTTTACGTCGGTCCCTATTACAGAGGCGGTGGAGGCTGTAAGAGAAAGCCTACAGAAAGACGCCACACTAGGGGAGAGAACGAAACTAACAGCTGACCACATCTGTGAAATACTTGAAATGTGTCTTAACACCACGTATTTCCAATTTAGAGGCACCTTCTTTAGACAGATTCATGGCTGTACGATGGGCTCCCCAGTCTCTCCTATAGTGGCCAATCTGTATATGGAGAAACTGGAGGAACAAGCCCTGGGCTCTTACCAAGGGACAGCGCCAAGCCATTGGTTTCGATATGTAGACGATACATGGGTTAAGTTAAAGAAACAGGAAGTGGAACCATTTTCAGCACACATTAACTCGGTGGACCCTTTTATAAATTTCACTCGTGAGGATGCTAAGGAGAGTGAACTCGCCTTTCTAGATTGTAAGGTCATCATACTGGAGAACGGACAATTAGAGACTGAGGTCTTCAGAAAGTCCACTCACACTGACCAGTACTTGGCTTTTGATTCAAATCATCCGCTACAACACAAACTCGGGGTCATTAGAACGCTTCAACACAGAGCCCACCAGGTCCCCACTAGCTCGGAGGGAAAGAACAGAGAAACCAAACATGTTCAGAGAGCACTTTCCAGATGTGGCTACCCCAAGTGGTCTTTTACTAAAGCCCCAAAGGACGAGAAAGGCCAGAGACACAGTCCAACAGACAGAAGAAAGTAGGAGGAGAGGGGTGTCCTTACCGTATGTGGCGGGAGTTTCAGAGAAACTACAAAGAATCTTTAGGCAACACAAAATCCCTGTGTATTTCAAACCTTTCAACACGTTAAGACAGAAATTAGTGCATCCCAAAGACAAAACACCCAGACACAAACAGAGCAATGTGGTGTATTCAATTAAATGTAGTGAAGAGGAGTGCACTGACCACTATATTGGAGAAACCAAACAAACTCTACAGAAACGACTTTACCAACATCGTAGAGAAAACTCTAGTGGGCCACAGTCGGCTGTTCATCTCCACCTCAAGGCCTCCAACCACACGGTGGATGACACAGAGGTTAAAATTCTGGCTCGGGAGAAGAATTGGTTTGAGAGAGGAGTGAAAGAAGCCATTTTTGTGAGGAAACAAAAACCTTCTCTTAACAGAGGAGGAGGGTTAAGATTTGTTTTGCCTCGCATCTATGACGACATCCTAAAAACAACGCCCTAACTTGGGACAAGGTCAGTGACATGCTAATGAGTTAGGGTCGTTAGCCTCAGCAGGGTCGTTAGACCTGCTCCCTTCTACATCAAGCAGACCGTAGATTGTTTATGAGTTAGTATCAGGATTAGGGTGTGGCTTACCACACCCATAGGTTATAAATCTCCAACGCGCGGTCCGAGAATTCATTCCCTGAAGAAGTCCCCAGGTTGAGGACGAAACGTCGGGAAAACTTGCTAAGAAGTACAGATGATGGGTGAGAAACCTTCCTTTGCTTTTTAGTAGTAGTAATCTTTATTTACAGTGCCTTGCAAAAGTATTCGGCCCCCTTGAACCTTTCAACATTTCGCCACATTTCAGGCTTCAAACATAAAGATATAAAATTTTAATTTTTTGTCATGAATCAACAACAAGTGGGACACAATCGTGAAGTGGAACGAAATTTATTGGATAATTTAAACTTTTTTAACAAATAAAAAACTGAAATCTGGTTTGAAAGTCCTCAGCTTTAGTTAACTTCAGGATAAGGACGCACCTAAGAAATAAGTCACTCCCTCTAGTGGTGAAAGTGGAACATTACACTCTGTTCACGTCCAGAGACAGATGAAGTAATCCTCAGTTCTTCCACAGCAGGGACCTTTCAGACGGACCATGTGAGGTTTTCTCTGCACATGGTCCGATCACAGGTCAGTAAACCAGCTTCTGTTAAACGTGCTCAGGTCTCATCTGAAAACCAGAGGCGGCCGAGACTTTTCTGCGGATCCCAAACAGTGGAACAGTGAGAGCGGCTCCTTCAATAGTTTTTAAATCGATTAAATCTAAAAACACTTTTTGTTCTGACACCAACTGAGTTTTGCTTTTTACATGTTTGGGCGACAGTAGCTCAGTTGGTAGAGCATTGGCCTTTAGGCCTGAAGGTCGGGGGTTCAATTCCCACCTCTGCACCTTCTCCATCGACTCCCACTGATGACTGCTGTCGTTGTGTCCTTGGGCAAGACACTTAACCCCACTTTGCCCAAAAGCCCCCACTGAAAGATCAAGGCTATGCTCACACTCAGAGAGCAGCCGTCCTCCTGTGGACTCACCACCTGCAGAGGGTCAGTGAGGGGCTGGTGCTATGAGACTTGGGTGGCATCTCTGATTGCCACCCCCCTGACCCAGAAATGGATTAAAGGGAAGAAAATGGATGGATGGATGTTTGTGTATTTTATGCTTTTATTTACACGGGGAGAACATGCAAACTCCACTCAGAAAGGCCCTGGTCCAACCGGGATTCGAACCCAGGACCTTCTTGCTGAGAGTGCTATCCACTCAGCCACCGTGCCGAGAGAGAGAGACTGAGGGACCAGCGAGAGCAGGATGAGGGACCACAGAGACCTGCTTGAGACTATAGAGAGAGACCAGAGAGAGACCAGAGAGAGACCAGAGAGAGACCAGAGAGAGACCAGAGTGAGTCCAGAGAGAGAGACCAGAGTGAGTCCAGAGAGAGAGACCAGAGTGAGTCCAGAGAGAGACCAGAGTGAGTCCAGAGAGAGACCAGAGTGAGTCCAGAGAGAGAGACCAGAGTGAGTCCAGAGAGAGAGACCAGAGTGAGTCCAGAGAGAGAGACCAGAGTGAGTCCAGAGAGAGAGACCAGAGTGAGTCCAGAGAGAGAGACCAGAGTGAGTCCAGAGAGAGACCAGAGTGAGTCCAGAGTGAGTCCAGAGAGAGAGACCAGAGTGAGTCCAGAGAGAGACCAGAGTGAGTCCAGAGAGAGAGACCAGAGAGAGACCAGAGTGAGTCCAGAGAGAGAGACCAGAGAGAGACCAGAGTGAGTCCAGAGAGAGAGACCAGAGTGAGTCCAGAGAGAGAGTTGTGTGTTGAGGAGCTTCGTACCTCTTGGAGAAGGGAACCTCAGACGACACAGTGATCTTACTCTTGCTCCTCTCGATGGACACCACGCCTCCGCCCAGGTTCCCGGCCTTTCCATTCACTTTGATCCGCTCCTGAAGGAACTGCTCCTAACGAGGGAGAGAGAGAGTGAAGGAACTGCTCCTAACGAGGGAGAGAGAGAGTGAAGGAACTGCTCCTAACGAGGGAGAGAGAGAGAGAGTGAAGGAACTGCTCCTAACGAGGGAGAGAGTGAAGGAACTGCTCCTAACGAGGGAGAGAGAGAGAGTGAAGGAACTGCTCCTAACGAGAGAGAGAGAGAGAGTGAAGGAACTGCTCCTAACGAGAGAGAGAGAGAGAGTGAAGGAACTGCTCCTAACGAGAGAGAGAGAGAGAGAGTGAAGGAACTGCTCCTAACGAGAGAGAGAGAGAGAGTGAAGGAACTGCTCCTAACGAGGGAGAGAGTGAAGGAACTGCTCCTAACGAGGGAGAGAGAGAGAGTGAAGGAACTGCTCCTAACGAGGGAGAGAGAGAGTGAAGGAACTGCTCCTAACGAGGGAGAGAGAGAGAGTGAAGGAACTGCTCCTAACGAGAGAGAGAGAGAGAGTGAAGGAACTGCTCCTAACGAGGGAGAGAGAGAGAGTGAAGGAACTGCTCCTAACGAGGGAGAGAGAGAGAGTGAAGGAACTGCTCCTAACGAGGGAGAGAGAGAGTGAAGGAACTGCTCCTAACGAGGGAGAGAGAGAGTGAAGGAACTGCTCCTAACGAGAGAGAGAGAGAGAGTGAAGGAACTGCTCCTAACGAGGGAGAGAGAGAGTGAAGGAACTGCTCCTAACGAGGGAGAGAGAGAGTGAAGGAACTGCTCCTAACGAGGGAGAGAGAGAGTGAAGGAACTGCTCCTAACGAGGGAGAGAGAGAGTGAAGGAACTGCTCCTAACGAGGGAGAGAGAGAGTGAAGGAACTGCTCATAACGAGAGAGAGAGAGAGAGTGAAGGAACTGCTCCTAACGAGGGAGAGAGAGAGAGAGTGAAGGAACTGCTCATAACGAGAGAGAGAGAGAGAGTGAAGGAACTGCTCCTAACGAGGGAGAGAGAGAGTGAAGGAACTGCTCCTAACGAGGAGAGAGAGAGAGTGAAGGAACTGCTCCTAACGAGGGAGAGAGAGAGAGTGAAGGAACTGCTCCTAACGAGGAGAGAGAGAGAGTGAAGGAACTGCTCCTAACGAGGAGAGAGAGAGAGAGTGAAGGAACTGCTCCTAACGAGGGAGAGAGAGAGAGTGAAGGAACTGCTCCTAACGAGGGAGAGAGAGAGTGAAGGAACTGCTCCTAACGAGGGAGAGAGAGAGAGTGAAGGAACTGCTCCTAACGAGGGAGAGAGAGAGTGAAGGAACTGCTCCTAACGAGGGAGAGAGAGAGTGAAGGAACTGCTCCTAACGAGAGAGAGAGAGAGTGAAGGAACTGCTCCTAACGAGGGAGAGAGAGAGTGTGAAGGAACTGCTCCTAACGAGGGAGAGAGAGAGTGAAGGAACTGCTCCTAACGAGGGAGAGAGAGAGTGAAGGAACTGCTCCTAACGAGGGAGAGAGAGAGAGTGAAGGAACTGCTCCTAACGAGGGAGAGAGAGAGTGAAGGAACTGCTCCTAACGACGGAGAGAGAGAGTGAAGGAACTGCTCCTAACGAGGGAGAGAGAGAGAGTGAAGGAACTGCTCCTAACGAGAAGAGGAGAGTGAAGGAACTGCTCCTAACGAGGGAGAGAGAGAGAGTGAAGGAACTGCTCCTAACGAGGAGAGAGAGAGAGTGAAGGAACTGCTCCTAACGAGAGAGAGAGAGAGTGAAGGAACTGCTCATAACGAGAGAGAGAGAGAGTGAAGGAACTGCTCCTAACGAGAGAGAGAGAGAGTGAAGGAACTGCTCCTAACGAGAGAGAGAGAGAGTGAAGGAACTGCTCCTAACGAGAGAGAGAGAGTGAAGGAACTGCTCCTAACGAGGAGAGAGAGTGAAGGAACTGCTCCTAACGAGAGAGAGAGAGTGAAGGAACTGCTCCTAACGAGGAGAGAGAGAGAGTGAAGGAACTGCTCATAACGAGAGAGAGAGAGTGAAGGAACTGCTCCTAACGAGAGAGAGAGAGAGTGAAGGAACTGCTCCTAACGAGGGAGAGAGAGAGTGAAGGAACTGCTCCTAACGAGGGAGAGAGAGAGTGAAGGAACTGCTCCTAACGAGGAGAGAGAGAGAGAGTGAAGGAACTGCTCCTAACGAGGGAGAGAGAGTGAAGGAACTGCTCCTAACGAGAGAGAGAGAGAGTGAAGGAACTGCTCATAACGAGAGAGAGAGAGAGTGAAGGAACTGCTCCTAACGAGGGAGAGAGAGAGTGAAGGAACTGCTCCTAACGAGGGAGAGAGAGAGTGAAGGAACTGCTCCTAACGAGGGAGAGAGAGAGTGAAGGAACTGCTCCTAACGAGGGAGAGAGAGAGTGAAGGAACTGCTCCTAACGAGAGAGAGAGAGAGAGAGTGAAGGAACTGCTCCTAACGAGAGAGAGAGAGAGAGTGAAGGAACTGCTCCTAACGAGGGAGAGAGTGAAGGAACTGCTCCTAACGAGGGAGAGAGAGAGAGTGAAGGAACTGCTCCTAACGAGGGAGAGAGAGAGAGTGAAGGAACTGCTCCTAACGAGGGAGAGAGAGAGTGAAGGAACTGCTCCTAACGAGGAGAGAGAGAGAGTGAAGGAACTGCTCCTAACGAGGGAGAGAGAGAGAGTGAAGGAACTGCTCCTAACGAGGGAGAGAGAGAGAGTGAAGGAACTGCTCCTAACGAGGGAGAGAGAGAGTGAAGGAACTGCTCCTAACGAGGGAGAGAGAGAGAGTGAAGGAACTGCTCCTAACGAGGGAGAGAGAGAGAGAGAGTGAAGGAACTGCTCCTAACGAGGGAGAGAGAGAGTGAAGGAACTGCTCCTAACGAGGGAGAGAGAGAGAGGAAGGAACTGCTCCTAACGAGGGAGAGAGAGAGTGAAGGAACTGCTCCTAACGAGGGAGAGAGAGAGTGAAGGAACTGCTCCTAACGAGGGAGAGAGAGAGTGAAGGAACTGCTCCTAACGAGAGAGAGAGAGAGTGAAGGAACTGCTCCTAACGAGGGAGAGAGAGAGTGAAGGAACTGCTCCTAACGAGGGAGAGAGAGAGAGTGAAGGAACTGCTCCTAACGAGGGAGAGAGAGAGAGTGAAGGAACTGCTCCTAACGAGGGAGAGAGAGAGAGTGAAGGAACTGCTCCTAACGAGGGAGAGAGAGAGAGTGAAGGAACTGCTCCTAACGAGGGAGAGAGAGAGAGTGAAGGAACTGCTCCTAACGAGGGAGAGAGAGAGTGAAGGAACTGCTCCTAACGAGGGAGAGAGAGAGAGTGAAGGAACTGCTCCTAACGAGGGAGAGAGAGAGTGAAGGAACTGCTCCTAACGAGGGAGAGAGAGAGTGAAGGAACTGCTCCTAACGAGAGAGAGAGAGTGAAGGAACTGCTCCTAACGAGAGAGAGAGAGAGTGAAGGAACTGCTCATAACGAGGGAGAGAGAGTGAAGGAACTGCTCATAACGAGAGAGAGAGAGTGAAGGAACTGCTCCTAACGAGGGAGAGAGAGAGTGAAGGAACTGCTCCTAACGAGGGAGAGAGAGAGAGTGAAGGAACTGCTCCTAACGAGGGAGAGAGAGAGTGAAGGAACTGCTCCTAACGAGGGAGAGAGAGAGTGAAGGAACTGCTCCTAACGAGGGAGAGAGAGAGTGAAGGAACTGCTCCTAACGAGGGAGAGAGAGAGAGTGAAGGAACTGCTCCTAACGAGAGAGAGAGAGTGAAGGAACTGCTCCTAACGAGGGAGAGAGAGAGAGTGAAGGAACTGCTCCTAACGAGGGAGAGAGAGAGTGAAGGAACTGCTCCTAACAACGGAGAGAGAGAGTGAAGGAACTGCTCCTAACGAGGGAGAGAGAGAGAGTGAAGGAACTGCTCCTAACGAGAGAGAGAGAGAGAGTGAAGGAACTGCTCCTAACGAGGGAGAGAGAGAGCAGAGGAAAGACCAGAGGAGAGACCAGAAGAGGACAAACCAGGAGAGACCAGATGAGGACAGACCAGAGGAGAGACCAGATGAGGAGAGACCAGAGGAGGAGAGACCAGGAGACCAGAGGAGAGACCAGAGGAGAGACCAGAGGAGGACAGACCAGAGGAGAGACCAGATGAGGACAGACCAGAGGAGAGACCAGAGGACAGACCAGGAGAGACCAGATGAGGACAGACCAGAGGAGAGACCAGATGAGGACAGACCAGAGGAGAGACCAGATGAGAGACCAGATGAGGACAGACCAGAGGAGAGACCAGAGGACAGACCAGGAGAGACCAGATGAGGACAGACCAGAGGAGAGACCAGATGAGGACAGACCAGAGGAGAGACCAGATGAGGACAGACCAGAGCAGAAACCAGATGAGGACAGACCAGAGGAGGACAGACCAGAGCAGAGACCAGATGAGGAGAACAGACCAGAGGACAGACCAGGAGAGACCAGAGGAGAACAGACCAGAGGAGAGACCAGAGGACAGACCAGGAGAGACCAGAGGAGAGACCAGAGGAGAGACCAGAGGGAGGCCTTACAAAGTTGGCCGCGTCCATGATGCCGTCCTCCACAGGATGGGTACAGTCCAGGGTGAACTTCAGCAGCTGCTTCTTCTTCTTTCCACTTTTCCCCACAGTCGCTTTCCTCTGCTGCAGAACAACAGCCTCAGTCAGACTCAGAGACATCCCCCTCAGAGACACCCCCCTCAGACACCCCCCTCACGCTGCACATGTTTGGGTTCTGTTCTGCTGGTGCTGTGCGAGAAGAGGTGGTCTACGACATACTGCAATTTCAGAATGTCCACTGAATGTATTGACCAATCACCCCGTCTGAGATAAAAATGCATACTAATAAATATATAGATAGCTTCTTTTATATGCTGTGTCTCTTACGGCTGTCTTGTATGTGCGCTGCCTGCAACATCGACATTTCCTCACTAAAGGTTTAGGTTTAGAAGGTACTTATATATGAGGCACAGCAGTGTAATATCTCTAAGCTCAAGGAGACATAAGGAACTGTATAGATTCATGAATGAGAGGTTCTTTTCTTGTCAAGGGCTGTTGCTGGTTATTACTATTTTTAACTTTTTAGAATGATCAATATTATTTTCGCTGCGACTGGACACCTGAATTTCTCCTACGGCGTTCAATAAAGTATCTATCTAACTATCTATCCTGTGTGTGGACTACAGGTAGCATTGAACCTGACCATATTCTGGCTTGTTCCCAAGTCAGGGGTGTCCAAACTCTGAAGTAAGAGTTCATCAGACTTATCCAGGGCCCGACATCCCGGACTGCACATCTGATCTGTCTGAATTTAGGCATTTGATGGAGCTGAAGTTGGCTGAATGACAAAATCCCGGTTTATTATTGTGGAAAAATCTGCCCCCGTGATCCCACTGTGTCAGAAGCGCATTACTGGACCTCGCTCTAGTCCAGTCACTACATATTATAACAAAAAGCACAGAGGTGTAATCAGTGCTGCTGTTGTTTTTATGTGAAGCTAATGTTGCTAATGCTATCGGCGCTGGCTCCGCACTCAGACCCGGTTATTCGGACTCTAATCCCACCTCCCCCCGGGGCTGCTGTCTCTCCCACGGCCCGCGGACAGGTCACCCCGGGATAGAGCCATTCACGGGCACAAACAGCGGGGAATAACAGGAGAAACAGCAGAAACACGCGGAGCTTTTGACTTACTGTAGGCGCCATGACAGAGACGGGCAAAGAGGAGGAGCCGCTGCGCATGCGCGGTGCTCAGCCCGTCCTGTCTTACTTCTCGCGGCACTTCCGGGTAGTTCCAAGATGGCGGGCGGCAGGTTGGGGCTGGAGGGGAGCGTCAGCGTGAAGGCGTTTGTTTGGGGCCTCAGTGTGGTCTCCATCCCGCTCGTGAGACACTTCTTCGGACGCGTGGACTGGGTCTTCGACTACCTGACCGACACCCCCGGGAAGGTCGCGGTTTGCCTGCAGGTGGCAGTCATCCAGGGCCTGCTGCTGCTGCTGTACCGCGGCCCCGTGTATAAGGTACCGCTGTCAAAGTATCTGAGACTGATGAATACTACTACTACAATACTGCAGCTGTCAAAGTATCTGAGACTGATGAATACTACTACTACAATACTGCAGCTGTCAAAGTATCTGAGACTGATGAATACTACTACTACAATACTGCAGCTGTCAAAGTATCTGAGACTGATGAATACTACTACTACAATACTGCAGCTGTCAAAGTATCTGAGACTGATGAATACTACTACTACAATACTGCAGCTGTCAAAGTATCTGAGACTGATGAATACTACTACTACAATACTGCAGCTGTCAAAGTATCTGAGACTGATGAATACTACTACTACAATACTGCAGCTGTCAAAGTATCTGAGACTGATGAATACTACTACTACAATACTGCAGCTGTCAAAGTATCTGAGACTGATGAATACTACTACTACAATACTGCAGCTGTCAAAGTATCTGAGACTGATGAATACTACTACTACAATACTGCAGCTGTCAAAGTATCTGAGACTGATGAATACTACTACTACAATACTGCAGCTGTCAAAGTATCTGAGACTGATGAATACTACTACTACAATACTGCAGCTGTCAAAGTATCTGAGACTGATGAATACTACTACTACAATACTGCAGCTGTCAAAGTATCTGAGACTGATGAATACTACTACTACAATACTGCAGCTGTCAAAGTATCTGAGACTGATGAATACTACTACTACAATACTGCAGCTGTCAAAGTATCTGAGACTGATGAATACTACTACTACAATACTGCAGCTGTCAAAGTATCTGAGACTGATGAATACTACTACTACAATACTGCAGCTGTCAAAGTATCTGAGACTGATGAATACTACTACTACAATACTGCAGCTGTCAAAGTATCTGAGACTGATGAATACTACTACTACAATACTGCAGCTGTCAAAGTATCTGAGACTGATGAATACTACACTGACATTACAGAAGACACCAGAGAGAGAGACCAGAGAGAGAGACCAGAGAGAGAGACCAGAGAGAGAGACCAGAGAGAGAGACCAGAGAGAGAGACCAGAGAGAGAGACCAGAGAGAGAGACCAGAGAGAGAGACCAGAGAGAGAGACCAGAGAGAGAGACCAGATAGAGAGACCAGAGAGAGAGACCAGAGAGAGAGCAGAGAGAGAGACCAGAGAGAGAGACCAGAGAGAGAGACCAGAGAGAGTGACCAGAGAGAGTGACCAGAGAGAGTGACCAGAGAGAGTGACCAGAGAGAGTGACCAGAGAGAGAGACCAGAGAGAGAGACCAGAGAGAGAGACCAGAGAGAGAGACCAGAGAGAGAGACCAGAGAGAGAGACCAGATAGAGAGACCAGAGAGAGAGACCAGAGAGAGAGCAGAGAGAGAGCGCAGAGAGAGAGACCAGAGAGAGTGACCAGAGAGAGTGACCAGAGAGAGTGACCAGAGAGAGTGACCAGAGAGAGAGACCAGAGAGAGAGAGACCAGAGAGAGAGACCAGAGAGAGTGACCAGAGAGAGTGACCAGAGAGTGAGACCAGAGAGAGAGAGACCAGAGAGAGTGACCAGAGAGTGACCAGAGAGAGTGACCAGAGAGAGTGACCAGAGAGAGTGACCAGAGAGAGAGACCAGAGAGAGAGACCAGAGAGAGAGACCAGAGAGAGAGACCAGAGAGTGAGACCAGAGAGAGAGACCAGAGAGAGAGAGACCAGAGAGAGAGACCAGAGAGAGTGACCAGAGAGAGTGACCAGAGAGTGAGACCAGAGAGAGAGAGACCAGAGAGAGAGAGACCAGAGAGAGTGACCAGAGAGTGACCAGAGAGAGTGACCAGAGAGAGTGACCAGAGAGAGTGACCAGAGAGAGAGACCAGAGAGAGAGACCAGAGAGAGAGACCAGAGAGAGAGACCAGAGAGAGAGACCAGAGAGAGAGACCAGAGAGAGTGACCAGAGAGAGTGACCAGAGAGAGAGTGACCAGAGAGTGAGACCAGAGAGTGAGACCAGAGAGTGAGACCAGAGAGTGAGACCAGAGAGTGAGACCAGAGAGAGAGACCAGAGAGAGAGAGACCAGAGAGAGAGACCAGAGAGAGTGACCAGAGAGAGTGACCAGAGAGTGAGACCAGAGAGAGAGAGACCAGAGAGAGTGACCAGAGAGTGACCAGAGAGTGACCAGAGAGTGACCAGAGAGTGACCAGAGAGTGACCAGAGAGTGAGACCAGAGAGAGAGAGACCAGAGAGAGACCAGAGAGAGAGAGACCAGAGAGAGAGAGACCAGAGAGAGACCAGAGAGAGAGAGACCAGAGAGACCAGAGAGAGAGAGACCAGAGAGAGAGACCAGAGAGAGACCAGAGAGAGAGAGAGACCAGAGAGAAAGGTCCTCGGAGCTGTTTGTGGGTTCATTAGACCTTCAGATGAATGTTATTGCCATTTGCAGTAAAACCATATTGGAATACATGTGCACCAGACAGAAACAAAACCAGGTAAAAGTACAGAAATAAAAACATATTTTAATAAAGGGCAAGAGACAATTATAAAAGACCGATAATACATCTCTGTGGCACCCTTTAAAGCTGGGGTTCGTAGCTTTACTCTCATCAATAACATGTAGTTTGAACAGAAAGTCTTAAAGTGAAATGTTGTGAACAAATCAAACACAACTTTCTGTCTTCATCTTATCAGAAACATGTCTTTAGTGTCAGAGCCCACAGAGTCACTATCTGACTCTGTGGGCTGAAAGCTGATTGGCTGAGAGAATGTCTTCTCTTCGATCTAAAGATGTGACACAGAGGTCTGTTGTTGTGGTTTCAAAGTTACAGACCCCAGCTTTAAAATTACATTTTTTTTGGGAAAAGAGGGAGAGACCAGAGAGAGAGACCAGAGAGAGAGAGAGACCAGAGAGAGAGAGACCAGAGAGAGAGAGAGAGACCAGAGAGAGAGAGAGAGACCAGAGAGAGAGAGAGAGACCAGAGAGAGAGAGAGACCAGAGAGAGAGAGACCAGAGAGAGAGACCAGAGAGAGAGACCAGAGAGAGAGAGAGACCAGAGAGAGAGAGACCAGAGAGAGAGAGACCAGAGAGAGAGACCAGAGAGAGAGAGACCAGAGAGAGAGAGACCAGAGAGAGAGAGACCAGAGAGAGAGAGACCAGAGAGAGACCAGAGAGAGAGACCAGAGAGAGAGAGAGAGAGAGACCAGAGAGAGAGAGAGACCAGAGAGAGAGAGACCAGAGAGAGAGACCAGAGAGAGAGAGAGAGAGAGACCAGAGAGAGAGAGAGACCAGAGAGAGAGAGAGACCAGAGAGAGAGAGAGACCAGAGAGAGAGAGAGACCAGAGAGAGAGACCAGAGAGAGAGAGAGAGAGAGAGAGAGACCAGAGAGAGACCAGAGAGAGAGAGACCAGAGAGAGAGAGACCAGAGAGAGAGAGACCAGAGAGAGAGAGACCAGAGAGAGAGAGACCAGAGAGAGAGACCAGAGAGAGAGAGACCAGAGAGAGAGAGACCAGAGAGAGAGAGACCAGAGAGAGAGACCAGAGAGAGAGACCAGAGAGGGAGACCAGAGAGGGAGACCAGAGAGGGAGACCAGAGAGGGAGACCAGAGAGGGAGACCAGAGAGGGAGGGGGGTGGGAGACCAGAGAGGGAGACCAGAGAGGGAGACCAGAGAGGGAGACCAGAGAGGGAGACCAGAGAGGGAGACCAGAGAGGGAGACCAGAGAGGGAGACCAGAGAGGGAGACCAGAGAGAGAGACCAGAGAGAGAGAGGACAGAGAGAGAGACCAGAGAGAGAGACCAGAGAGAGAGACCAGAGAGAGAGACCAGAATAGTAATGACAGATGGTTGAAATTGTTGCAATAGCAGACAGAGAATATGAACAGAGTAAATAATAATAATAATAATAATAATAATAATAATAATAATAGCATGTAAAGTGACTGGTGAACGCTGAGGACCTGCGGCTGTGTTTAGACCCCACACAGTCCAGGGCCAACGGACCGAGCGGTTTACTCCCAGATTATTCTGCTCAACTCCTCGAGAGCCTGTCCTGAAATAGATCCTAATCCAAAAATTATGCTGGTCTTCACACCGAGCCCAGTGATATGAAGCCTGCTCAGGGAGACGGTTTTACTGTCCACGAAAGGAGCAGCCAGCTCTATTCCGAGCTTCCCCCCTGGAGGAAGCAGGCTGTCTTCATGAGAGAGACCAGAGAGAGACCAAGAGAGAGAGACCAGAGAGAGAGACCAGAGAGAGAGACCAGAGAGAGAGACCAGAGAGAGAGAGACCAGAGAGAGAGACCAGATAGAGAGACTAGAGAGAGAGACCAGAGAGAGAGACCAGATAGAGAGACTAGAGAGAGAGACCAGAGAGAGAGACCAGAGAGAGAGACCAGAGAGAGAGAGACCAGAGAGAGAGACCAGAGAGAGAGACCAGAGAGAGAGACCAGAGAGAGAGACCAGAGAGAGAGACCAGAGAGAGAGACCAGAGAGGGAGAGAGAGAGAGGGAGAGAGAGAGAGACCAGAGAGAGACCAGAGAGAGAGACCAGAGAGAGAGAGAGACCAGAGAGAGAGAGACCAGAGAGAGAGAGACCAGAGAGAGAGAGACCAGAGAGAGAGAGAGAGAGACCAGAGAGAGAGAGAGAGACCAGAGAGAGAGACCAGAGAGAGAGAGAGAGACCAGAGAGAGAGAGACCAGAGAGAGAGACCAGAGAAGAGAGACCAGAGAGAGAGACCAGAGAGAGAGACCAGAGAGAGAGACCAGAGAGAGAGACCAGAGAGAGAGACCAGAGAGAGAGAGGCCTAAAATTCATGTGAAAACTATTAATGTTTTAGAGACCTGAACCAGAGACTTGGGTTTAATACAGAGTTCTGTGATGGTCTGAAAGTTACAGACCTCGGCTTTATCTGTCCCTTTGATCTGTGTTTAAATGTATGATAGTCCCTCGTTATGACTCACTCTGGTCTGTCCCTTTGGTCTGTGTTTAAATGTTTGATAGTCCCTCGTTATGACTCACTCTGGTCAGTCCCTTTGGTCTATGTTTAAATGTTTGAGAGTCCCTCGTTATGACTCACTCTGGTCTGTCCCTTTGGTCTGTGTTTAAATGTTTGATAGTCCCTCGTTATGACTCACTCTGGTCTGTCCTTTTGGTCTCATGTGTTTAAATGTATGATAGTCCCTCGTTATGACTCACTCTAGTCTGTCCCTTTGGTCTGTGTTTAAATGATAGTCCCTCGTTATGACTCACTCTGGTCTGTCCCTTTGGTCCGTGTGTAAATGTGTGATAGTGCCTCGCTCTGACTCACTCTGGTCTGTCGCAGGTCGCTGTGAGGGCCGCCTTCCTGGGGCTGGTGTTTGGCTCCGGCCTCATCATCAGTCTGTCTGAGAGCACCTGGACTCACTTCGGATGGTAAGGACCCCAGTCCCTGTGCTCCGGGTTTGAGACCCCAGAGAAGGCCCTGTGCTCCGGGTTTGAGACCCCAGAGAAGGTCCTGTGCTCCGGGTTTGAGACCCCAGAGAAGGCCCTGTGCTCCGGGTTTGAGACCCCAGAGAAGGCCCTGTGCTCCGGGTTTGAGACCCCAGAGAAGGCCCTGTGCTCCGGGTTTGAGACCCCAGAGAAGGTCCTGTGCTCCGGGTTTGAGACCCCAGAGAAGGCCCTGTGCTCCGGGTTTGAGACCCCAGAGAAGGCCCTGTGCTCCGGGTTTGAGACCACAGAGAAGGCCCTGTGCTCTGGGTTTGAGACCACAGAGAAGGCCCTGTGCTCCGGGTTTGAGACCACAGAGAGTTGTGTGTTGTTTCAGGTACATGTGTGTGTGTCTCAGTTGTGTGTGTTGTTGCAGGTACATGTGTGTGTCTCAGTTGTGTGTGTTGTTGCAGGTACATGTGTGTGTGTGTGTCTCAGTTGTGTGTGTTGTTGCAGGTACATGTGTGTGTCTGTTTTATGTGTTGTTTCAGGTACATGTGTGTGTGTGTTGTTGCAGGTACATGTGTGTGTGTCTCAGTTGTGTGTGTTGTTGCAGGTACATGTGTGTGTGTCTCAGTTGTGTGTGTTGTTGCAGGTACATGTGTGTCTCAGTTGTGTGTGTTGTTGCAGGTACATGTGTGTCTCAGTTGTGTGTGTTGTTGCAGGTACATGTGTGTGTGTCTCAGTTGTGTGTGTTGTTGCAGGTACATGTGTGTCTCAGTTGTGTGTGTTGTTGCAGGTACATGTGTGTGTGTCTCAGTTGTGTGTGTTGTTGCAGGTACATGTGTTCTCTCTCCTTCTTCCACTTCTCTGAGTACCTGGTGACCGCTCTGATAAACCCTCGCAGTTTGTCTCTGGACTCGTTCCTCCTGAACCACAGCCGCGAGTACACACTCGCCGCCATCTGCTCATGGTTTGAGTTCACCGTCGAGATGCTCACGGTACCAGGTACTGTCACCACGGCAACAACACCTCTCTGGTCTCTCCCTGGATCTTCCCTGGTCTCGCTCTGGTCTCGCTCTGGTCTCTCTCTAGTCTCTCCCTGGGTCTTCCCTGGTCTCGCTCTGGTCTCTCTCTGGTCTCTCTCTGGTCTCTCTCTGGTCTCTCTCTGGTCTCTCCCTGGGTCTTCCCTGGTCTTGCTCTGGTCTCGCTCTGGTCTCTCTCTGGTCTCTCCCTGGGTCTTCCCTGGTCTTGCTCTGGTCTCGCTCTGGTCTCTCTCTGGTCTCTCCCTGGGTCTTCCCTGGTCTCTCTCTGGTCTCTCTCTGGTCTCTCTCTGGTCTCTCTCTGGTCTCTCTCTGGTCTCTCTCTGGTCTCTCTCTGGTCTCTCTCTGGTCTCTCTCTGGTCTCTCTCTGGTCTCTCCCTGGGTCTTCCCTGGTCTCGCTCTGGTCTCTCTCTGGTCTCGCTCTGGTCTCGCTCTGGTCTCTCTCTGGTCTCTCTCTGGTCTCTCTCTGGTCTCTCTCTGGTCTCTCTCTGGTCTCTCTCTGGTCTCGCTCTGGTCTCGCTCTGGTCTCTCTCTGGTCTCTCCCTGGTCTCGCTCTGGTCTCGCTCTGGTCTCGCTCTGGTCTCTCTCTGGTCTCTCTCTGGTCTCTCTCTGGTCTCGCTCTGGTCTCGCTCTGGTCTCTCTCTGGTCTCTCTCTGGTCTCTCTCTCTAGACCTCCTCCTGCTCCTCATTACCCTCTCCTTGTCCCTGTCACAGAGCTGAAGCAGCTGCCTTGGGTCTCGGCCCTCGGTCTCGTTATGGTCCTGTGCGGTGAGGCCCTGAGGAAAGCCGCCATGTTGACTGCAGGTTCTAACTTTAACCACATCGTCCAGAACGAGAAAGCCCAGAGCCATGTCCTGGTGACCAGCGGCGTCTACGCTTTCTTCAGACACCCCTCCTACGTGGGCTGGTTCTACTGGAGCATCGGCACCCAGGTCTCTCTCTACTCTCTCTCTGGTCTTTTTGATCTCCCTCTGTTCTCTCTCGCTGATATCTCTCAATCTTCTGTCTCTCTCTGTTTTCTAACCCGGTCTGTATCCTCAGGTGTAATACCATGTGTGTAATACCATGTGTGTCCTGCAGGTGGTGCTGTGTAACCCAGTCTGTATCCTCAGGTGTAATACCATGTGTGTAATACCATGTGTGTCCTGCAGGTGGTGCTGTGTAACCCAGTCTGTATCCTTGGTTACACGGTGGCGAGCTGGAGGTTCTTCAGGGAGCGGGTGGAGGAGGAGGAGCTGTCGTTGATCCACTTCTTCGCCGAGGACTATGTGGAGTACAAGAGCCGGGTCCCCACTGGTCTGCCCTTCATCTCAGGCATCCGGGTCAACTGAGGACCAGACCGGACTGGACTGAACCGGGCTGCCCACATGGTCCAGGCTCAGAGCGAGCAGAAGACCAGGGCTCAGGGCACACCAGAGCCTCATTCACACTGAGGACGAGGGCATTCAACCCGCCTTGCGACCCAAACACAGCTGTATTTTAGACACAATGTTTTCTACGTCGCTGCTCAGAAGAAGAAGGCTCTAGACCTTTAGAAAGTTGGCCTTGTGGAAAATAATTTAGTCTCTGGTCTCTCTCTGATCTCCTGGTCTCTCTGGTCTCGCTCGCTCTCTGATCTCCTGGTATTTCTCTCTTTATCTGGTCTCTCTCTGGTCTCTTGCACAGAGGATAGATCTAGTGAAGAGCTGACTGGTCTGAGTCAGGTCTAGGTCTGGTCTGGTCACATGGTCTGGATCGTAGAGGACCAGCTGCAGACTGACTGGTGTGCTCTGGGCTCCACAGAGAGGACTTTGACACAGGTCTCAGACTCTTGTGGACGGCGGGTCTTCGGACCAAACACTCGGACGGGGACACTTCACTGGAGCACTTTCCCCCCACAGCTGGAGGACACAGGCTCATGTAGCAAAGTGTCTGTGTGCGTCTGTTTGTGTGTGTGTGTCTGTCTGTGTGTGTCTGTATGTCTGTGTGTGTCTGTATGTCTATGTGTGTCTGTGTGTCTGTGTGTGTGTGTCTGTGTGTGTGTGTCTGTATGTGTGTGTCTGTGTGTTGCAGATCCCAAAGACTAAATTGTTCAGAGTATGTTTCCAAAGTTCTCTCTGGTTCGGAGAAACTGGTGCGAACACCATGGATCCTCCTGAGACAGGACCAGCAGGAGCTGGAAGAGCACAGTCTCTGCATGTGTTTCACTGTTTTAGTTTCAGGTCTGAACCCTGGTCTCACTCTGGTCCCTCTCACTCCGGTCTCTTCCACGGCAGTCAGATTTTTTAAAGCTTTGGAAACGTTCACTGTTTGCACACAATGTAAAAAAATAAGTTGGATTCAAGGGCGACGCCGTAGACCCAGGATGGATAGACCCGTGGCCGTAGACCCAGGTCCGAGGCTGTAGACCCGTGGCCATAGACCCAGGATGGATAGACCCGTGGCCGTAGACCCAGGTCCGAGGCTGTAGACCCGTGGCCGTAGACCCAGGTCCGAGGCTGTAGACCCGTGGCCGTAGACCCAGGTCCGAGGCTGTAGACCCGTGGCCGTAGACCCAGGTCCGAGGCTGTAGACCCGGGGCCGTAGACCCAGGTCCGAGGCTGTAGACCCAGGACTCTGACTCCTGAAACTTGTCTGGACTGTGTGGAAGTGCTGTATTTGCTTAAATAGATTTACACATTTTTATTGTTAATAAAGAATTAACTTTTCCTTCAGTTTCTGTCGTCTTTCCCGGACTCTACGTTTAAAGCATCTCTCCTCTGCTCTGTCTCCTCTCACCTCCTTCACTGCAGAGATGAAGATGGATGTGAGCCTCCTCTCTCCCATCTCTCCTCTTTCTCCCCTCCCTGCTCCTCTCTCCTCTCCTCTCTGCTCTCTCACTCCTCTCTCTCCTCCTCTCTTGCTCCTTTCCTTCTCTCTCTGCTATCCTGTCTCCTCTCTCACATCTCTCCTCCTCTCTCACCTGTCTCTCTGTGTCTCTCGCGCTGTGTGTCTCTCTCTCTCTCTCCTCTTTCCTATCTCTCCTCTCTCCCCTCTCTCTCCTCTCTCCCCCCCTTATGTACTCTCTCCTCTGTGTGTCAGAGACTTCCCCGTCCTCCTGGAGAACGATCATGTGATCGACAGAGACCAGATCTTTGTGAGTGTGATCGAGAAGGGACCAGACGGAGTCGGACTGAGCTCCGCTTTTGACAGACGGTAAGAGAGAGACCAGAGAGACCAGAGAGACCAGAGAGACCAGAGAGACCAGAGAGACCAGAGAGACCAGAGTTGTTGATGTGTGTTTTGTTCTGTTTCCACAGTTTCCTCCCGGAGAACATGACATCTCTGGGCTGCACTGTGGGTCTGTGACCTTCATCTCTCTCCCCCCTCTCTCTCTCCCCCCTCTCTCTCTCCTGACCCACTTGTGTGTCTCCTGCAGCTAACCTGAGCAGAGTGGTGCCTCACGGTCTCCTGGTGTTTTTTCCTTCATTTCCACTGATGGAGAAAACTCTGGAATTCTGGAGAGTGAGTCTGAGACCAGAGGGAGACCAGAGGGAGACCAGAGGGAGACCAGAGGGAGACCAGAGGGAGACCAGAGGGAGACCAGAGGGAGACCGGAGGGAGGGAGACCGGAGGGAGGGAGACCGGAGGGGGAGAGACCGGAGGGGGAGAGACCGGAGGGGGAGAGACCGGAGGGAGAGAGACCGGAGGGAGAGAGACCGGAGGGAGAGAGACCGGAGGGAGAGAGACCGGAGGGAGAGAGACCGGAGGGAGAGAGACGTTGTTTTGACGTTCTTTACAGTCACATGTCTGTGTTTGCTGCTCTCTCTGGTGGCAGCACAGGGAGCTCTGACTGCAGACGCTGCTCCCTCTGGTGGCAGCACAGGGAGCTCTGACTGCAGACGCTGCTCCCTCACAGCACAGAGTAAACAGATTGTGTTGTGGTTCCAGGAGAGAGGTCAGGCCGAGCGCATCGAGAACGTCAAGCCCATGTTTGTGGAACCGAAAGGTCGAGGCTCCTTCAACGAGGTACCCACTGAGGACCAGAACAACACCTAACGAGTGAAGGACCAGACTGACAAGTGACGAGTGCAGAGGACCAGAGCGACGCCTGACGAGTGCAGAGGACCAGAGTGACACCTGACGAGTGCAGAGGACCAGAGTGACACCTGACGAGTGCAGAGGACCAGAGCGACCAGGACCAGAGACGAACAGAGCGAGACCAGTGTGAGCGAGACCAGTGTGAGCGAGACCAGTGTGAGCGAGACCAGTGTGAGCGAGACCAGAGTTCTGCTGTGACTGTGCTCCCTCTGCAGGTCATTGAAGGTTACTACAGCAAAGTGGACGATCCGGGATCAAAGGGCGGCAGCTTCTTCGCTGTGTGTCGAGGAAAGGTGTGTGTTCTACATGACACACACACACGCACACGGACAACAGACACACACACAACAGATGCACATAACAGACACAACAGATGCACAAAAAAATGAAGAAATAAAATAAATAAAATGAATGAATAATAGGAAATAAAATAATGTTTAGAATAATCGTTATGGGGTCGTTTGCAATACATTTATTTATTAAAAAGGGACCATGTACAATTAAAACAAATGTTTCCATTCGCTGCATTGAACCAGAGTTAACCTGAGGATAATTCACTGATACTTTAATGCAAACATGCAAATAAAATCTCCATGGTCCCTCCACTCCATGGTCCCTCCTCTCTATGGTCCCTCCTCTCCATGGTCCCTCCTCTCCATGGTCCCTCCTCTCTATGGTCCCTCCTCTCTATGGTCCCTCTTCGCCATGGTCCCTCCTCTCTATGGTCCCTCCTCTCTATGGTCCCTCCTCTCTATGGTCCCTCTTCGCCATGGTCCCTCCTCTCTATGGTCCCTCCTCTCCATGGTCCCTCCTCTCTATGGTCCCTCCTCTCTATGGTCCCTCCTCTCCATGGTCCCTCTTCGCCATGGTCCCTCCTCTCTATGGTCCCTCCTCTCCATGGTCCCTCCTCTCTATGGTCCCTCCTCTCCATGGTCCCTCCTCTCTATGGTCCCTCCTCTCCATGGTCCCTCCTCTCTATGGTCCCTCCTCTCCATGGTCCCTCTTCGCCATGGTCCCTCCTCTCTATGGTCCCTCCTCTCCATGGTCCCTCCTCTCTATGGTCCCTCCTCTCCATGGTCCCTCCTCTCCATGGTCCCTCCTCTCTATGGTCCCTCCTCTCCATGGTCCCTCCTCTCCATGGTCCCTCCTCTCTATGGTCCCTCCTCTCTATGGTCCCTCCTCTCCATGGTCCCTCCTCTCCATGGTCCCTCCTCTCTATGGTCCCTCCTCTCTATGGTCCCTCTTCGCCATGGTCCCTCCTCTCTATGGTCCCTCCTCTCCATGGTCCCTCCTCTCTATGGTCCCTCCTCTCCATGGTCCCTCCTCTCTATGGTCCCTCCTCTCCATGGTCCCTCCTCTCTATGGTCCCTCTTCACCATGGTCCCTCCTCGCCATGGTCCTTTCCCTCCATGGTCACTGATCTCCATGGTCCCTCCTCTCCATGGTCCCTCCTCTCCATGGTCCCTCCTCTCCATGGTCCCTGATCTCCATGGTCCTCCTTCAGGCCAGTGAGGGGCTGGACTTCTCGGACTCGTACGGCCGGGGTGTGGTCATCACTGGGCTGCCCTTCCCCCCCAGGATGGACCCTCGAGTGGTTCTCAAGATGCAGTTCCTGGACGAGATGTGCCGCAAGAAAACCCCTGGTGTCACGGTCAGTCCTGTGGTCTCTCTCTCTCTCTGGTCTCTCTCTTTGGTCTCTCTCTCTGGTCTCTCCCTCTGGTCTCTCTCTCTGGTCTCTCTCTCTGGTCTCTCTCTCTGGTCTCTCTCTTTGGTCTCTCTCTCTGGTCTCTCTCTCTGGCCTCTCTTTGGTCTCTCTCTCTGGTCTCTCTCTTTGGTCTCTCTCTCTGGTCTCTCTTTGGTCTCTCTCTCTGGTCTCTCTCTTTGGTCTCTCTCTGGTCTCTCTCTCTGGTCTCTCTCTCTGGTCTTTCTCTTTGGTCTCTCTCTCTGGTCTCTCTCTCTGGTCTCTCTCTCTGGTCTCTCTCTCTGGTCTCTCTCTCTGGTCTCTCTCTCTGGTCTCTCTCTCTGGTCTCTCTCTTTGGTCTCTCTCTCTGGTCTCTCTTTGGTCTCTCTCTTTGGTCTCTCTCTCTGGTCTCTCTCTCTGGTCTCTCTCTCTGGTCTCTCTCTCTGGTCTCTCTCTCTGGTCTCTCTCTTTGGTCTCTCTCTCTGGTCTCTCTCTCTGGTCTCTCTGGGCTCTCTCTTTGGTCTCTCTCTCTGGTCTCTCCCTCTGGTCTCTCTCTCTGGTCTCTCTCTCTGGTCTCTCTCTCTGGTCTCTCCCTCTGGTCTCTCTCTCTGGTCTCTCTCTTTGGTCTCTCTCTCTGGTCTCTCTCTCTGGTCTCTCTCTCTGGTCTCTCTCTCTGGTCTCTCTCTCTGGTCTCTCTCTCTGGTCTCTCTCTCTGGTCTCTCTCTCTGGTCTTTCTGGTCTCTCTCTCTGGTCTCTCTCTCTGGTCTCTCTCTTTGGTCTCTCTCTCTGGTCTCTCTCTCTGGTCTCTCTCTCTCTGGTCTCTCTCTCTGGTCTCTCTCTCTGGTCTCTCTCTCTTTGGTCTCTCTCTCTTTGGTCTCTCTCTCTTTGGTCTCTCTCTCTTTGGTCTCTCTCTCTTTGGTCTCTCTCTCTCTGGTCTCTCTCTCTGGTCTCTCTCTCTGGTCTCTCTCTTTGGTCTCTCTCTCTGGTCTCTCTCTGGTCTCTCTCTCTGGTCTCTCTCTCTTTGGTCTCTCTCTCTGGTCTCTCTCTCTGGTCTCTCTCTTTGGTCTCTCTCTCTGGTCTCTCTCTCTTTGGTCTCTCTCTCTTTGGTCTCTCTCTCTGGTCTCTCTCTCTTTGGTCTCTCTCTCTGGTCTCTCTCTCTGGTCTCTCTCTCTTTGGTTCTCTGTTTGTGTCTCCTCTGTACCTGTGTCCCTTCTGTACCTGTGCTCAGTACCTGTGTGTCTCCTCTGTACCTGTGCTCAGTACCTGTGTGTCTCCTCTGTACCTGTGTCCCTTCTGTACCTGTGCTCAGTACCTGTGTGTCTCCTCTGTACCTGTGCTCAGTACCTGACCGGGCAGGAGTGGTACCGGCAGCAGGCGTTCCGAGCGGTGAACCAGGCTGTGGGCCGCGTCATCCGCCACAAAGACGACTACGGCGCCATCTTCCTGTGTGACGAGAGGTACTTCCACTTCACCCGGGCCCTGGTGACACTGACGGCACAGACAACTCACACTCACACAATACAATAATAATGTATAATAATACAATTTATGCTTGTATTTCCCTAAATCACAACAGCATCATCTCAGAGACTTAACAAAACCATTGAAATCACCACAGATCAGAGAATCAACAGTTAAAACATATAGAACACATGTTGAAACATGTCATACATGTTGTAGAATGCTAAAGTGTCCTGATCATCACCAATCCTTTCTGTTGGACACTAACTGTCCAACAAGACCCTCCTGCATCGACAAGGAACAACTCTTAAAAAACCCAGTGGGAAAAAGTGAGAAACTTCTGGGAGGCCCATGGTTTGAGAAAGGGATCCGCTCCCACGGACAGACAGGCTCTAGATCCAGGACCTAAGCTACAGGACATGGACAGGTCCGGTGCAGGACTGAAGCACTCCCAGGCGGGTCGGGCGGGGCAGTCCGCAGGTGTAGATGGAGGGGGCCAGGTCCAGAGGTCCCTCTCTCTCTGGTCTCTCTCTCTGGTCTCTCTCTCTGGTCTCTCTTTGGTCCCTCTCTGGTCTCTCTCTGGTCTCAGTGCCTCTCTCTGTGTGTAGATTTCGGGGTCCTAGTGCCCTCTCTCAGCTCCCTAAGTGGGTGCGTCCGTTCGTCCGCAGCTACAGCGGCTTCGGGAACATGGTCCGGGACGTGTCGCAGTTTTTCAGAGTCGCAAACAAGATGGTGAGTGTGTGTGTGTCTGTTTCTCTCTCTGTGTCTCTCTCTCTGTCTCTCTCTCTGTGTCTCTCTCTCTGTCTCTCTCTGTGTCTCTGTCTCTCTCTCTGTGTCTCTCTCTCTGTGTCTCTGTCTCTGTCTCTCTCTCTCTGTCTCTCTCTCTGTGTCTCTGTCGCTCTCTCTCTGTCTCTCTCTCTGTGTCTCTCTCTCTCTGTCTCTGTCGCTCTCTCTCTGTCTCTCTCTCTGTCTGTCTCTCTCTCTGTGTCTCTGTCTCTCTCTCTCTCTTCCTCTGTGTCTGTGTCATTGGTCTGAGTCTGTGTAGAGACCTCCAGTGGAGAAGAGCAGCTGTCAGAAGGAGACTCCACAGTGTTTGGTCGAGTCTGGTCCCAGTTCCCGAGCCCAGAGCCCCCGGAGACCACAGAGTCCCCACGGGTCTCAGCGACGGCAGCCACAGAAGGCCAAAGCTCTGGACGCTCACCTCCCCAGTCTGAAGCGCCGGAGGCTGGGTGAGTGTAGACCCAGGACTGAGGAGGCTGTAGACCCAGGACTGAGGCTGTAGACCCAGGACTGAGGCTGTAGACCCAGGACTGAGGCTGTAGACCCAGGACTGAGGCTGTAGACCCAGGACTGAGGCGGCCGTAGACCCAGGTCTGAGGCTGTAGACCCAGGACTGAGGCTGTAGATCCAGGACTGAGGCTGTAGACCCAGGACTGAGGCTGTAGACCCAGGACTGAGGAGGCTGTAGACCCAGGACTGAGGAGGCTGTAGACCCAGGACTGAGGAGGCTGTAGACCCAGGACTGAGGAGGCTGTAGACCCAGGACTGAGGAGGCTGTAGACCCAGGACTGAGGAGGCTGTAGACCCAGGACTGAGGAGGCTGTAGACCCAGGACTGTGGAGGCTGTAGACCCAGGACTGTGGAGGCTGTAGACCCAGGACTGTGGAGGCTGTAGAAGACCCAGGACTGAGGAGGCTGTAGACCCAGGACTGAGGGGGCCGTAGACCCAGGACTGAGGAGGCCGTAGACCCAGGACTGAGGAGGCCGTAGACCCAGGACTGAGGAGGCTGTAGTAGACCCAGGACTGAGGAGGCTGTAGTAGACCCAGGACTGAGGCCGTAGACCCAGGACTGAGTCTGGTCTCTGCAGACGGCTGTAATGGGTTGGCAAAGATCTGCATAAACTACGACTCGTGTGTGGAGTCTCCTCAAAGACCCAGGTCTCTGCTGGACGCTCTGGACCAGGACCACAGAGCTGAGGCCGGGAGCGAGCTGCACCAGGTGAGGGTTAGACACCATGAGCACAGACACCATGTGGATTAGAGCTGACTCACACAGACACCATGTGGATTAGAGCTGACTCACACAGACCATGTGGATTAGAGCTGACTCACAGACACCATGTGGATTAGGGCTGACTCACAGACACCATGTGGATTAGGGCTGACTCACAGACACCATGTGGATTAGGGCTGACTCACAGACACCATGTGGATTAGGGCTGACTCACAGACACCATGTGGATTAGGGCTGACTCACAGACACCATGTGGATTAGGGCTGACTCACAGACACCATGTGGATTAGGGCTGACTCACACAGACACCATGTGGATAAGAGCTGACTGGTGGCAGTAAATGACTTATAGTAAATAATCATCTAGAACGTTCTGTGTTTTCTCAAAAATCTAAGATTTAGACTGAATTTACAAAACCTACAGCACATATAAACTCTCTCTGGTCTCTCTCTCTCTGGTCTCTCTCTCTCTGGTCTCTCTCTCTCTGGTCTCTCTCTCTCTGGTCTCTCTCTCTCTCTGGTCTCTCTCTCTCTGGTCTCTTTCTCTCTGGTCTCTCTCTCTCTGGTCTCTTTCACTCTGGTCTCTTTCTCTCTGGTCTCTCTCTCTCTGGTCTCTTTCACTCTGGTCTCTTTCTCTCTGGTCTCTCTCTCTGGTCTCTCTCTCTCTGGTCTCTTTCTCTCTGGTCTCTCTCTCTCTGGTCTCTTTCACTCTGGTCTCTTTCTCTCTGGTCTCTCTCTCTGGTCTCTCTCTCTCTGGTCTCTCTCTCTGGTCTCTTTCTCTCTGGTCTCTCTCTCTCTGGTCTCTTTCACTCTGGTCTCTTTCTCTCTGGTCTCTTTCTCTCTGGTCTCTTTCTCTCTGGTCTCTCGCTCTCTGATCTCTCGCTCTCTGATCTCTCTCTCTGGTCTCTCTCTCTGGTCTCTCTCTCTTTGTCTCCTGTTGACTTACTTGTCTGATCTGTGCGCAGGCGAGTCGTCTGTCCACTCTGTCCCTGCAGCACGACAAGAGGATGGAGGAGGAACTGCGCGGAGGGAAACGCAAGATCAAACTGGTCTCACAGCAGGTGTGTGAGAGAGACCAGAGAGAGAGAGAGAAACAGACCAGAGAGAGAGAGAGACCAGAGAGAGAGAGACAGAGACAGACCAGAGAGAGAGATAGAGTATTACAGCTTGGAGCTGAAGGACCATGTGCTCGGGGGATTCTCGTGGTACTGCAGACTAAACCAGACTAAACCAGAGAGAGACCAGAGGGAGAGAGAGACCAGAGGGAGAGAGAGACCAGAGGGAGAGAGAGACCAGAGGGAGAGAGAGACCAGAGGGAGAGAGAGACCAGAGGGAGGGAGAGAGAGACCAGAGGGAGAGAGAGACCAGAGGGAGGGAGAGACAGACCAGAGGGAGGGAGAGACAGACCAGAGGGAGATAGACTATAGGGAGAGACAGATCAGAGAGAGAAACCCACATATGTTTTTTGTCCAGCTCCGGACTGAGACCTCTGAGACCCGGACCTCCTCAGACCTCTGTGAGGAGGGGAAGTCCAGCCGAGCCAGAGGGTTTCTCTCAGAGATGAAGAAGAGTCTGAGTCATGTGACCTTCGAGCGCGTGGTCCAGACCCTGCAGACCTACAAGAAGACCGACCAGTTAGAGGTCCTACTGAAGGAGGCCCAGGGACTCGCTGAGGACGCTAACACACACGGGCTTCTGAGGGGTGAGTCCAGAGACCATGGACCGAGACCATGGACCGGGACCATGGACCGAGACCATGGACCGAGACCATGGACCGAGACAATGGACCGAGACCATGGACCGAGACAATGGACCGAGACCATGGGCCGAGACCATGGGCCGAGACCATGGGCCGAGACAATGGACCGAGACAATGGGCCGAGACAATGGGCCGAGACAATGGGCCGAGACAATGGGCCGAGACCATGGGCCGAGACCATGGGCCGAGACCATGGGCCGAGACCATGGGCCGAGACCATGGGCCGAGACCATGGGCCGAGACCATGGGCCGAGACAATGGACCGAGACAATGGACCGAGACAATGGACCGAGACAATGGACCGAGACAATGGACCGAGACAATGGACCGAGACAATGGACCGAGACAATGGACCGAGACAATGGACCGAGACAATGGACCGAGACAATGGACCGAGACAATGGACCGAGACCATGGACCGAGACCATGGACCGAGACCATGGACCGAGACCATGGACTGTTGCTAACACACACTGGGCCCCTTAGGCACCCAGTCCTGGTTCTGGTCTTGATCATGGTCCTGGTCCTGGTCCTGGTCTTGCTCGCCCTCACCTCTCTCTCGCTCAGGTCTGTACCAGTTTGTTCGTCCTCATCATAAGAAGACGTTTGACAATCGCTGCAAACAGCTGACGGGACAGGGCTGCGGCTTCAAGCAGGAGCACACCCTGTCCAAGGAGGAGAAGGAGGAGGTGCTGCAGGGAGGTGAGACACTACTGTAGCAGGAGGAGGAGGGGGTGCAGGGAGGTGAGACACTACTGCAGGAGGAGGAGGAGGGGGTGCAGGGAGGTGAGACACTACTGTAGCAGGAGGAGGAGGAGGTGCTGCAGGGAGGTGAGACAGTACTGCAGGAGGAGGAGGAGGGGGTGCAGGGAGGTGAGACAGTACTGCAGGAGGAGGAGGAGGGGTGCAGGGAGGTGAGACAGTACTGCAGGAGGAGGAGGAGGGGGTGCAGGGAGGTGAGACACTACTGTAGCAGGAGGAGGAGGGGGTGCAGGGAGGTGAGACACTACTGCAGGAGGAGGAGGAGGTGCTGCAGGGAGGTGAGACAGTACTGCAGGAGGAGGAGGTGCTGCAGGGAGGTGAGACACTACTGCAGGAGGAGGAGGAGGTGCTGCAGGGAGGTGAGACAGTACTGCAGGAGGAGGAGGAGGGGGTGCAGGGAGGTGAGACAGTACTGCAGGAGGAGGAGGAGGGGGTGCAGGGAGGTGAGACAGTACTGCAGGAGGAGGAGGAGGGGGTGCAGGGAGGTGAGACAGTACTGCAGGAGGAGGAGGAGGGGGTGCAGGGAGGTGAGACACTACTGTAGCAGGAGGAGGAGGAGGGGGTGCAGGGAGGTGAGACACTACTGCAGGAGGAGGAGGAGGGGGTGCAGGGAGGTGAGACACTACTGTAGCAGGAGGAGGAGGAGGTGCTGCAGGGAGGTGAGACAGTACTGTAGCAGGAGAAGGAGGAGGTGCTGCAGGGAGGTGAGACACTACTGTAGCAGGAGAAGGAGGAGGGGGTGCAGGGAGGTGAGACACTACTGCAGGAGGAGGAGGTGCAGCAGGGAGGTGAGACACTACTGCAGGAGGAGGAGGAGGGGGTGCAGGGAGGTGAGACACTACTGCAGGAGGAGGAGGTGCTGCAGGGAGGTGAGACAGTACTGCAGGAGGAGGAGGAGGGGGTGCAGGGAGGTGAGACACTACTGCAGGAGGAGGAGGAGGGGGTGCAGGGAGGTGAGACAGTACTGCAGGAGGAGGAGGAGGGGGTGCAGGGAGGTGAGACAGTACTGCAGGAGGAGGAGGAGGGGGTGCAGGGAGGTGAGACACTACTGTAGCAGGAGGAGGAGGAGGGGGTGCAGGGAGGTGAGACACTACTGCAGGAGGAGGAGGAGGGGGTGCAGGGAGGTGAGACAGTACTGTAGCAGGAGGAGGAGGTGCTGCAGGGAGGTGAGACACTACTGTAGCAGGAGGAGGAGGAGGGGGTGCAGGGAGGTGAGACACTACTGCAGGAGGAGGAGGAGGGGGTGCAGGGAGGTGAGACAGTACTGCAGGAGGAGGAGGTGCAGCAGGGAGGTGAGACACTACTGTAGCAGGAGGAGGAGGTGCTGCAGGGAGGTGAGACACTACTGTAGCAGGAGGAGGAGGAGGTGCTGCAGGGAGGTGAGACACTACTGCAGGAGGAGGAGGTGCAGCAGGGAGGTGAGACAGTACTGCAGGAGGAGGAGGTGCAGCAGAGAGGTGAGACAGTACTGAAGGAGGAGGAGGTGAGACACTACTGCAGGAGGAGGAGGTGCAGCAGGGAGGTGAGACACTACTGCAGGAGGAGGAGGTGCAGCAGGGAGGTGAGACACTACTGTAGGAGGAGGAGGAGGTGCTGCAGGGAGGTGAGACAGTACTGCAGGAGGAGGAGGTGCAGCAGGGAGGTGAGACACTACTGCAGGAGGAGGAGGAGGGGGTGCAGGGAGGTGAGACAGTACTGCAGGAGGAGGAGGAGGGGGTGCAGGGAGGTGAGACACTACTGTAGCAGGAGGAGGAGGAGGGGGTGCAGGGAGGTGAGACACTACTGTAGCAGGAGGAGGAGGAGGTGGTGCAGGGAGGTGAGACACTACTGCAGGAGGAGGGGGTGCAGGGAGGTGAGACAGTACTGTAGCAGGAGGAGGTGCTGCAGGGAGGTGAGACACTACTGTAGCAGGAGGAGGAGGTGCTGCAGGGAGGTGAGACACTACTGTAGCAGGAGGAGGAGGAGGTGCTGCAGGAAGGTGAGACACTACTGCAGGAGGAGGAGGTGCAGCAGGGAGGTGAGACAGTACTGCAGGAGGAGGAGGTGCAGCAGGGAGGTGAGACACTACTGCAGGAGGAGGAGGTGCAGCAGGGAGGTGAGACACTACTGCAGGAGGAGGAGGAGGGGGTGCAGGGAGGTGAGACACTACTGCAGGAGGAGGAGGTGCTGCAGGGAGGTGAGACACTACTGCAGGAGGAGGAGGTGCTGCAGGGAGGTGAGTTCTGTCTCTCTGTCCTTCTCTGGGTCCTGGTCCTGATCTTTTCTCTGGGTCCCGGTCCTAGTCTTGGTCCTGATCTTTCTCTGGGTCCCGGTCCTGGTCCTGGTCCTGGTCTTTCTCTGGGTCCCGGTCCTGGTCTTGGTCCTGGTCTTTCTCTGGGTCCCGGTCCTGGTCTTGGTCCTGGTCTTTCTCTGGGTCCCGGTCCCGGTCCTGGTCCTGGTCCTGGTCTCTGACAGTGTGTCTTGCAGGGCTCCGTGTGGACTGCAGCCTCCTGAACACTCAGCAGCTGAACACAGAGCTGCTCAACCAGGGACAGGACCATCTCACACACAGAGGTCTGAGGGCCCCCCAGGGAGGTGTGAGGGCCCCCCAGGGAGGTGTGAGGGCCCCCCAGGGAGGTGAGGGACCACAGTGTCACCATGGCAACCACTGTCTGGAAACATAATGCTAACACAGACTGTATACAGATCATGGATCTATTATAATAACTGGATAGAGTATTACAGCTTGGAGCTGAAGGACCATGTGCTCGGGGGATTCTCGTGGTACTGCAGACTAAACCAGACTAAACCAGACTAAACCAGACTAAACCAGACTAGATTCATGTGGGCTGCCCAGAAACTTTCCCCATAGAACTCGATGTAAACTAAAACAGCTCGACCTCAGCTGACAGAGGCCCTGACAGAGGCCCCGACAGAGGCCCCGACAGAGGCCCCGACAGAGGCCCCGACAGAGGCCCCGACAGAGGCCCCGACAGAGGCCCCGACAGAGGCCCCGACAGAGGCCCCGACAGAGGCCCCGACAGAGGCCCCGACAGAGGCCCCGACAGAGGCCCTGACAGAGGCCCCGACAGAGGCCCCGACAGAGGCCCCGACAGAGGCCCTGACAGAGGCCCCGACAGAGGCCCCGACAGAGGCCCCGACAGAGGCCCCGACAGAGGCCCCGACAGAGGCCCCGACAGAGGCCCCGACAGAGGCCCCGACAGAGGCCCTGACAGAGGCCCTGACAGAGGCCCCGACAGAGGCCCCGACAGAGGCCCCGACAGAGGCCCCGACAGAGGCCCCGACAGAGGCCCCGACAGAGGCCCTGACAGAGGCCCTGACAGAGGCCCCGACAGAGGCCCTGACAGAGGCCCTCGCTCTAATGCTGTGTTCAGACCGGATCATGCTGCGTCGGCTTTCAATGCAAAGTCAATGGTGACGCACATTCGAGCGTCAGAAACACGCACGGACCACGCTGGGAAGTCGAAGGGGAGGACTAAACCAGGACTAAACCAGGACTAAACCAGGACTAAACCAGGACTAAACCAGGACTAAACCAGGACTAAACCAGGACTAAACCAGGACTAAACCAGGGTTGACAATGAGGGTCACAGTGCTTGTGAACATCTGTGTTTTCATGCTCCCGTGACTTTATGGCGGCACGGTGGCTGAGTGGATAGCACTCTTGCCTCTCAGCAAGAAGGTCCTGGGTTCGAATCCCGGCCGGACCAGGGCCTTTCTGAGTGGAGTTTGCATGTTCTCCCCGTGTCTGCGTAGGTTTCCTCCGGGTACTCCGGTTTCCCCTACCACTAAAAATATGTCCAATAGTTCTGGCATGCGCCTCCTGTACTGGCCCCGCTCCCATCTCTGTGTGGAGTGAGAGACAAATGCCCAAAATTAACAATTGTAAACCGCTTTGAGACTCAGATCTGCAGTGAAAAGGCGATATATAAATAAAAACTTACTTACTTACTACTTCGAGCGTGTTCGCTGACGCGTAAACACCGTTTAATAATAAAATAAACGTATGCCGCACCTCCGTGAACACATACTGCTGTTATATAAAGTCACCTCCGTGAACACATACTGCTGTTATATAAAGTCACCTCCGTGAACACATACTGCTGTTATATAAAGTCACCGTGAACACATACTGCTGTTATATAAAGTCACCTCCGTGAACACATACTGCTGTTATATAAAGTCACCTCCGTGAACACATACTGCTGTTATATAAAGTCACCGTGAACACATACTGCTGTTATATAAAGTCACCTCCGTGAACACATACTGCTGTTATATAAAGTCACCTCCGTGAACACATACTACTGTTATATAAAGTCACCTCCGTGAACACATACTGCTGTTATATAAAGTCACCGTGAACACATACTGCTGTTATATAAAGTCACCTCCGTGAACACATACTGCTGTTATATAAAGTCACCGTGAACACATACTACTGTTATATAAAGTCACCGTGAACACATACTGCTGTTATATAAAGTCACCGTGAACACATACTGCTGTTATATAAAGTCACCTCCGTGAACACATACTACTGTTATATAAAGTCACCGTGAACACATACTGCTGTTATATAAAGTCACCGTGAACACATACTACTGTTATATAAAGTCACCGTGAACACATACTGCTGTTATATAAAGTCACCGTGAACACATACTGCTGTTATATAAAGTCACCGTGAACACATACTGCTGTTATATAAAGTCACCTCCGTGAACACATACTGCTGTTATATAAAGTCACTGTGAACACATACTGCTGTTATATAAAGTCACCGTGAACACATACTGCTGTTATATAAAGTCACCTCCGTGAACACATACTGCTGTTATATAAAGTCACTGTGAACACATACTGCTGTTATATAAAGTCACCTCCGTGAACACACTCCGTGAACACACATACTGCTGTTATATAAAGTCACCGTGAACACATACTGCTGTTATATAAAGTCACCGTGAACACAACATACGGCTGCACCTCCGTGAACACATGCTGTTATATAAAGTCCCGTGAACACTACTGCTGTTATATAAAGTCACCCCGTGAACACATACTGCTGTTATATAAAGTCACTCGTGAACACATACTGCTGTTACACTCCGTGAACACATACTGCTGTTATATAAAGTCACCTCCGTGAACACATACTGCTGTTATATAAAGTCACCTCCGTGAACACATACTGCTGTTATATAAAGTCACCTCCGTGAACACATACTGCTGTTATATAAAGTCACCTCGTGAACACATACTGCTGTTATATAAAGTCACCTCCGTGAACACATACTGCTGTTATATAAAGTCACCTCCGTGAACACATACTGCTGTTATATAAAGTCACCTCCGTGAACACATACTGCTGTTATATAAAGTCACCTCCGTGAACACATACTGCTGTTATATAAAGTCACCTCCGTGAACACATACTGCTGTTATATAAAGTCACCTCCGTGAACACATACTGCTGTTATATAAAGTCACCTCCGTGAACACATACTGCTGTTATATAAAGTCACCTCCGTGAACACATACTGCTGTTATATAAAGTCACCTCCGTGAACACATACTGCTGTTATATAAAGTCACCTCCGTGAACACATACTGCTGTTATATAAAGTCACCTCCGTGAACACATACTGCTGTTATATAAAGTCACCTCCGTGAACACATACTGCTGTTATATAAAGTCACCCGTGAACACATACTGCTGTTATATAAAGTCACCTCCGTGAACACATACTGCTGTTATATAAAGTCACCGTGAACACATACTGCTGTTATATAAAGTCACCTCCGTGAACACATACTGCTGTTATATAAAGTCACCCCGTGAACACATACTGCTGTTATATAAAGTCACCTCCGTGAACACATACTGCTGTTATATAAAGTCACTCCGTGAACACATACTGCTGTTATATAAAGTCACCTCCGTGAACACATACTGACAGAGCAGAGGAGAGAGGAGGAGAGAGGAGGCTCACATCTTCATCTCTGCAGTGAAGGAGGTGAGAGGAGACAGAGCAGAGGAGAGAGGAGGAGAGAGGAGGCTCACATCTTCATCTCTGCAGAGGAGAGAGAGGAGGAGAGAGGAGGCTCACATCTTCATCTCTGCAGTGAAGGAGGTGAGAGGAGACAGAGCAGAGGAGAGAGGAGGAGAGAGAGGCTCACATCTTCATCTCTGCAGTGAAGGAGGTGAGAGGAGACAGAGCAGAGGAGAGATGGGAGAGAGGAGGCTCACATCTTCATCTCTGCAGTGAAGGAGGTGAGAGGAGACAGAGCAGAGGAGAGAGGAGGAGAGAGGAGGCTCACATCTTCATCTCTGCAGTGAAGGAGGTGAGAGGAGACAGAGCAGAGGAGAGAGGGAGAGAGGAGGCTCACATCTTCATCTCTGCAGTGAAGGAGGTGAGAGGAGACAGAGCAGAGGAGAGATGGGAGAGAGGAGGCTCACATCTTCATCTCTGCAGTGAAGGAGGTGAGAGGAGACAGAGCAGAGGAGAGAGGAGGAGAGAGGAGGCTCACATCTTCATCTCTGCAGTGAAGGAGGTGAGAGGAGACAGAGCAGAGGAGAGAGGAGGAGAGAGGAGGCTCACATCTTCATCTCTGCAGTGAAGGAGGTGAGAGGAGACAGAGCAGAGGAGAGAGGAGAGAGGAGGCTCACATCTTCATCTCTGCAGTGAAGGAGGTGAGAGGAGACAGAGCAGAGGAGAGAGGGAGAGAGAGGAGGCTCACATCTTCATCTCTGCAGTGAAGGAGGTGAGAGGAGACAGAGCAGAGGAGAGAGGAGGAGAGAGGAGGCTCACATCTTCATCTCTGCAGTGAAGGAGGTGAGAGGAGACAGAGCAGAGGAGAGAGGAGGAGAGAGGAGGCTCACATCTTCATCTCTGCAGTGAAGGAGGTGAGAGGAGACAGAGCAGAGGAGAGAGGAGGAGAGAGGAGGCTCACATCTTCATCTCTGCAGTGAAGGAGGTGAGAGGAGACAGAGCAGAGGAGAGGAGGAGAGAGAGGAGGCTCACATCTTCATCTCTGCAGTGAAGGAGGTGAGAGGAGACAGAGCAGAGGAGAGAGGAGGAGAGAGGAGGCTCACATCTTCATCTCTGCAGTGAAGGAGGTGAGAGGAGACAGAGCAGAGGAGAGAGGAGGAGAGAGGAGGCTCACATCTTCATCTCTGCAGTGAAGGAGGTGAGAGGAGACAGAGCAGAGGAGAGAGGAGAGAGGAGGCTCACATCTTCATCTCTGCAGTGAAGGAGGTGAGAGGAGACAGAGCAGAGGAGAGAGGAGAGAGAGGAGGCTCACATCTTCATCTCTGCAGTGAAGGAGGTGAGAGGAGACAGAGCAGAGGAGAGAGGAGGAGAGAGGAGGCTCACATCTTCATCTCTGCAGTGAAGGAGGTGAGAGGAGACAGCAGAGGAGAGAGGAGGAGAGAGGAGGCTCACATCTTCATCTCTGCAGTGAAGGAGGTGAGAGGAGACAGAGCAGAGGAGAGAGGAGGAGAGAGGAGGCTCACATCTTCATCTCTGCAGTGAAGGAGGTGAGAGGAGACAGAGCAGAGGAGAGAGGAGGAGAGAGGAGGCTCACATCTTCATCTCTGCAGTGAAGGAGGTGAGAGGAGACAGAGCAGAGGAGAGAGGAGGAGAGAGGAGGCTCACATCTTCATCTCTGCAGTGAAGGAGGTGAGAGGAGACAGAGCAGAGGAGAGATGGGGAGAGAGGAGGCTCACATCTTCATCTCTGCAGTGAAGGAGGTGAGAGGAGACAGAGCAGAGGAGAGAGGAGGAGAGAGGAGGCTCACATCTTCATCTCTGCAGTGAAGGAGGTGAGAGGAGACAGAGCAGAGGAGAGAGGAGGAGAGAGGAGGCTCACATCTTCATCTCTGCAGTGAAGGAGGTGAGAGGAGACAGAGCAGAGAGAGAGGAGAGAGGAGGCTCACATCTTCATCTCTGCAGTGAAGGAGGTGAGAGGAGACAGAGCAGAGGAGAGAGGAGGAGAGAGGAGGCTCACATCTTCATCTCTGCAGTGAAGGAGGTGAGAGGAGACAGAGCAGAGGAGAGAGGAGGCTCACATCTTCATCTCTGCAGTGAAGGAGGTGAGAGGAGACAGAGCAGAGGAGAGAGGAGGAGAGAGGAGGCTCACATCTTCATCTCTGCAGTGAAGGAGGTGAGAGGAGACAGAGCAGAGGAGAGAGGAGGAGAGAGGAGGCTCACATCTTCATCTCTGCAGTGAAGGAGGTGAGAGGAGACAGAGCAGAGGAGAGGAGGAGGCTCACATCTTCATCTCTGCAGTGAAGGAGGTGAGAGGAGACAGAGCAGAGGAGAGAGGAGGAGAGAGGAGGCTCACATCTTCATCTCTGCAGTGAAGGAGGTGAGAGGAGACAGAGCAGAGGAGAGAGAGAGGAGGAGCTCACATCTTCATCTCTGCAGTGAAGGAGGTGAGAGGAGACAGAGCAGAGGAGAGAGGAGGAGAGAGGAGGCTCACATCTTCATCTCTGCAGTGAAGGAGGTGAGAGGAGACAGAGCAGAGGAGAGAGGAGGAGAGAGGAGGCTCACATCTTCATCTCTGCAGTGAAGGAGGTGAGAGGAGACAGAGCAGAGGAGAGAGGAGGAGAGAGGAGGCTCACATCTTCATCTCTGCAGTGAAGGAGGTGAGAGGAGACAGAGCAGAGGAGAGAGGAGGAGAGAGGAGGCTCACATCTTCATCTCTGCAGTGAAGGAGGTGAGAGGAGACGGAGCAGAGGAGAGAGGAGGAGAGAGGAGGCTCACATCTTCATCTCTGCAGTGAAGGAGGTGAGAGGAGACAGAGCAGAGGAGAGAGGAGGAGAGAGGAGGCTCACATCTTCATCTCTGCAGTGAAGGAGGTGAGAGGAGACAGAGCAGAGGAGAGAGGAGGAGAGAGGAGGCTCACATCTTCATCTCTGCAGTGAAGGAGGTGAGAGGAGACAGAGCAGAGGAGAGAGGAGGAGAGAGGAGGCTCACATCTTCATCTCTGCAGTGAAGGAGGTGAGAGGAGACAGAGCAGAGGAGAGAGGAGGAGAGAGGAGGCTCACATCTTCATCTCTGCAGTGAAGGAGGTGAGAGGAGACAGAGCAGAGGAGAGAGGAGGCTCACATCTTCATCTCTGCAGTGAAGGAGGTGAGAGGAGACAGAGCAGAGGAGAGAGGAGGAGAGAGGAGGCTCACATCTTCATCTCTGCAGTGAAGGAGGTGAGAGGAGACAGAGCAGAGGAGAGAGGAGGAGAGAGAAGGCTCACATCTTCATCTCTGCAGTGAAGGAGGTGAGAGGAGACAGAGCAGAGGAGAGAGGAGGAGAGAGGAGGCTCACATCTTCATCTCTGCAGTGAAGGAGGTGAGAGGAGACAGAGCAGAGGAGAGAGGAGGAGAGAGGAGGCTCACATCTTCATCTCTGCAGTGAAGGAGGTGAGAGGAGACAGAGCAGAGGAGAGAGGAGGAGAGAGGAGGCTCACATCTTCATCTCTGCAGTGAAGGAGGTGAGAGGAGACGGAGCAGAGGAGAGAGGAGGAGAGAGGAGGCTCACATCTTCATCTCTGCAGTGAAGGAGGTGAGAGGAGACAGAGCAGAGGAGAGAGGAGGAGAGAGGAGGCTCACATCTTCATCTCTGCAGTGAAGGAGGTGAGAGGAGACAGAGCAGAGGAGAGAGGAGGAGAGAGGAGGCTCACATCTTCATCTCTGCAGTGAAGGAGGTGAGAGGAGACAGAGCAGAGGAGAGAGGAGGAGAGAGGAGGCTCACATCTTCATCTCTGCAGTGAAGGAGGTGAGAGGAGACAGAGCAGAGGAGAGAGGAGAGAGAGGAGGCTCACATCTTCATCTCTGCAGTGAAGGAGGTGAGAGGAGACAGAGCAGAGGAGAGAGGAGGAGAGAGGAGGCTCACATCTTCATCTCTGCAGTGAAGGAGGTGAGAGGAGACAGAGCAGAGGAGAGAGGAGGAGAGAGGAGGCTCACATCTTCATCTCTGCAGTGAAGGAGGTGAGAGGAGACAGAGCAGAGGAGAGATGGGAGAGAGGAGGCTCACATCTTCATCTCTGCAGTGAAGGAGGTGAGAGGAGACAGAGCAGAGGAGAGAGGAGGAGAGAGGAGGCTCACATCTTCATCTCTGCAGTGAAGGAGGTGAGAGGAGACAGAGCAGAGGAGAGAGGAGGAGAGAGGAGGCTCACATCTTCATCTCTGCAGTGAAGGAGGTGAGAGGAGACAGAGCAGAGGAGAGAGGAGAGAGGAGGCTCACATCTTCATCTCTGCAGTGAAGGAGGTGAGAGGAGACAGAGCAGAGGAGAGATGGGAGAGAGGAGGCTCACATCTTCATCTCTGCAGTGAAGGAGGTGAGAGGAGACAGAGCAGAGGAGAGAGGAGGAGAGAGGAGGCTCACATCTTCATCTCTGCAGTGAAGGAGGTGAGAGGAGACAGAGCAGAGGAGAGAGGAGGAGAGAGGAGGCTCACATCTTCATCTCTGCAGTGAAGGAGGTGAGAGGAGACAGAGCAGAGGAGAGAGGAGGCTCACATCTTCATCTCTGCAGTGAAGGAGGTGAGAGGAGACAGAGCAGAGGAGAGAGGAGGAGAGAGGAGGCTCACATCTTCATCTCTGCAGTGAAGGAGGTGAGAGGAGACAGAGCAGAGGAGAGAGGAGGAGAGAGGAGGCTCACATCTTCATCTCTGCAGTGAAGGAGGTGAGAGGAGACGGAGCAGAGGAGAGAGGAGGAGAGAGGAGGCTCACATCTTCATCTCTGCAGTGAAGGAGGTGAGAGGAGACAGAGCAGAGGAGAGAGGAGGAGAGAGGAGGCTCACATCTTCATCTCTGCAGTGAAGGAGGTGAGAGGAGACAGAGCAGAGGAGAGAGGAGGAGAGAGGAGGCTCACATCTTCATCTCTGCAGTGAAGGAGGTGAGAGGAGACAGAGCAGAGGAGAGAGGAGGAGAGAGAAGGCTCACATCTTCATCTCTGCAGTGAAGGAGGTGAGAGGAGACAGACAGAGCAGAGGAGAGAGGAGGCTCACATCTTCATCTCTGCAGTGAAGGAGGTGAGAGGAGACAGAGCAGAGGAGAGAGGAGGAGAGAGGAGGCTCACATCTTCATCTCTGCAGTGAAGGAGGTGAGGAGACAGAGCAGAGGAGAGAGGAGGCTCACATCTTCATCTCTGCAGTGAAGGAGGTGAGAGGAGACAGAGCAGAGGAGAGAGGAGGAGAGAGGAGGCTCACATCTTCATCTCTGCAGTGAAGGAGGTGAGAGGAGACAGAGCAGAGGAAGGAGGAGGCTCACATCTTCATCTCTGCAGTGAAGGAGGTGAGAGGAGACAGAGCAGAGGAGAGAGGAGGAGAGAGGAGGCTCACATCTTCATCTCTGCAGTGAAGGAGGTGAGAGGAGACAGAGCAGAGGAAGGAGGAGGCTCACATCTTCATCTCTGCAGTGAAGGAGGTGAGAGGAGACAGAGCAGAGGAGAGAGGAGGAGAGAGGAGGCTCACATCTTCATCTCTGCAGTGAAGGAGGTGAGAGGAGACAGAGCAGAGGAGAGAGGAGGCTCACATCTTCATCTCTGCAGTGAAGGAGGTGAGAGGAGACAGAGCAGAGGAGAGAGGAGGAGAGAGGAGGCTCACATCTTCATCTCTGCAGTGAAGGAGGTGAGAGGAGACAGAGCAGAGGAGAGAGGAGGAGAGAGGAGGCTCACATCTTCATCTCTGCAGTGAAGGAGGTGAGAGGAGACAGAGCAGAGGAGAGAGGAGGAGAGAGGAGGCTCACATCTTCATCTCTGCAGTGAAGGAGGTGAGAGGAGACAGAGCAGAGGAGAGAGGAGGAGAGAGGAGGCTCACATCTTCATCTCTGCAGTGAAGGAGGTGAGAGGAGACGGAGCAGAGGAGAGAGGAGGAGAGAGGAGGCTCACATCTTCATCTCTGCAGTGAAGGAGGTGAGAGGAGACAGAGCAGAGGAGAGAGGAGGAGAGAGGAGGCTCACATCTTCATCTCTGCAGTGAAGGAGGTGAGAGGAGACAGAGCAGAGGAGAGAGGAGGAGAGAGGAGGCTCACATCTTCATCTCTGCAGTGAAGGAGGTGAGAGGAGACAGAGCAGAGGAGAGAGGAGGAGAGAGGAGGCTCACATCTTCATCTCTGCAGTGAAGGAGGTGAGAGGAGACAGAGCAGAGGAGAGATGGGAGAGAGGAGGCTCACATCTTCATCTCTGCAGTGAAGGAGGTGAGAGGAGACAGAGCAGAGGAGAGAGGAGGCTCACATCTTCATCTCTGCAGTGAAGGAGGTGAGAGGAGACAGAGCAGAGGAGAGAGGAGGAGAGAGGAGGCTCACATCTTCATCTCTGCAGTGAAGGAGGTGAGAGGAGACAGAGCAGAGGAGAGAGGAGGAGAGAGAAGGCTCACATCTTCATCTCTGCAGTGAAGGAGGTGAGAGGAGACAGAGCAGAGGAGAGAGGAGGAGAGAGGAGGCTCACATCTTCATCTCTGCAGTGAAGGAGGTGAGAGGAGACAGAGCAGAGGAGAGAGGAGGAGAGAGGAGGCTCACATCTTCATCTCTGCAGTGAAGGAGGTGAGAGGAGACAGAGCAGAGGAGAGAGGAGGAGAGAGGAGGCTCACATCTTCATCTCTGCAGTGAAGGAGGTGAGAGGAGACGGAGCAGAGGAGAGAGGAGGAGAGAGGAGGCTCACATCTTCATCTCTGCAGTGAAGGAGGTGAGAGGAGACAGAGCAGAGGAGAGAGGAGGAGAGAGGAGGCTCACATCTTCATCTCTGCAGTGAAGGAGGTGAGAGGAGACAGAGCAGAGGAGAGAGGAGGAGAGAGGAGGCTCACATCTTCATCTCTGCAGTGAAGGAGGTGAGAGGAGACAGAGCAGAGGAGAGAGGAGGAGAGAGGAGGCTCACATCTTCATCTCTGCAGTGAAGGAGGTG
Source organism: Knipowitschia caucasica (assembly GCA_964034765.1). Taxonomy (NCBI): domain Eukaryota; kingdom Metazoa; phylum Chordata; class Actinopteri; order Gobiiformes; family Gobiidae; genus Knipowitschia; species Knipowitschia caucasica. The sequence goes on along the minus strand of OZ035827.1, from coordinate 43,974,814 downwards.
AGAGGAGACAGAGCAGAGGAGAGAGGAAGAGAGAGGAGGCTCACATCTTCATCTCTGCAGTGAAGGAGGTGAGAGGAGACAGAGCAGAGGAGAGAGGAGGAGAGAGGAGGCTCACATCTTCATCTCTGCAGTGAAGGAGGTGAGAGGAGACAGAGCAGAGGAGAGAGGAGGAGAGAGGAGGCTCACATCTTCATCTCTGCAGTGAAGGAGGTGAGAGGAGACAGAGCAGAGGAGAGATGGGAGAGAGGAGGCTCACATCTTCATCTCTGCAGTGAAGGAGGTGAGAGGAGACAGAGCAGAGGAGAGAGGAGGAGAGAGGAGGCTCACATCTTCATCTCTGCAGTGAAGGAGGTGAGAGGAGACAGAGCAGAGGAGAGAGGAGGAGAGAGGAGGCTCACATCTTCATCTCTGCAGTGAAGGAGGTGAGAGGAGACAGAGCAGAGGAGAGAGGAGAGAGGAGGCTCACATCTTCATCTCTGCAGTGAAGGAGGTGAGAGGAGACAGAGCAGAGGAGAGATGGGAGAGAGGAGGCTCACATCTTCATCTCTGCAGTGAAGGAGGTGAGAGGAGACAGAGCAGAGGAGAGAGGAGGAGAGAGGAGGCTCACATCTTCATCTCTGCAGTGAAGGAGGTGAGAGGAGACAGAGCAGAGGAGAGAGGAGGAGAGAGGAGGCTCACATCTTCATCTCTGCAGTGAAGGAGGTGAGAGGAGACAGAGCAGAGGAGAGAGGAGGCTCACATCTTCATCTCTGCAGTGAAGGAGGTGAGAGGAGACAGAGCAGAGGAGAGAGGAGGAGAGAGGAGGCTCACATCTTCATCTCTGCAGTGAAGGAGGTGAGAGGAGACAGAGCAGAGGAGAGAGGAGGAGAGAGGAGGCTCACATCTTCATCTCTGCAGTGAAGGAGGTGAGAGGAGACGGAGCAGAGGAGAGAGGAGGAGAGAGGAGGCTCACATCTTCATCTCTGCAGTGAAGGAGGTGAGAGGAGACAGAGCAGAGGAGAGAGGAGGAGAGAGGAGGCTCACATCTTCATCTCTGCAGTGAAGGAGGTGAGAGGAGACAGAGCAGAGGAGAGAGGAGGAGAGAGGAGGCTCACATCTTCATCTCTGCAGTGAAGGAGGTGAGAGGAGACAGAGCAGAGGAGAGAGGAGGAGAGAGAAGGCTCACATCTTCATCTCTGCAGTGAAGGAGGTGAGAGGAGACAGAGCAGAGGAGAGAGGAGGCTCACATCTTCATCTCTGCAGTGAAGGAGGTGAGAGGAGACAGAGCAGAGGAGAGAGGAGGAGAGAGGAGGCTCACATCTTCATCTCTGCAGTGAAGGAGGTGAGGAGACAGAGCAGAGGAGAGAGGAGGCTCACATCTTCATCTCTGCAGTGAAGGAGGTGAGAGGAGACAGAGCAGAGGAGAGAGGAGGAGAGAGGAGGCTCACATCTTCATCTCTGCAGTGAAGGAGGTGAGAGGAGACAGAGCAGAGGAGAGAGGAGGAGAGAGGAGGCTCACATCTTCATCTCTGCAGTGAAGGAGGTGAGAGGAGACAGAGCAGAGGAGAGAGGAGGAGAGAGGAGGCTCACATCTTCATCTCTGCAGTGAAGGAGGTGAGAGGAGACAGAGCAGAGGAGAGAGGAGGAGAGAGGAGGCTCACATCTTCATCTCTGCAGTGAAGGAGGTGAGAGGAGACAGAGCAGAGGAGAGATGGGAGAGAGGAGGCTCACATCTTCATCTCTGCAGTGAAGGAGGTGAGAGGAGACAGAGCAGAGGAGAGAGGAGGAGAGAGGAGGCTCACATCTTCATCTCTGCAGTGAAGGAGGTGAGAGGAGACAGAGCAGAGGAGAGAGGAGGAGAGGAGGGAGAGAGGAGGCTCACATCTTCATCTCTGCAGTGAAGGAGGTGAGAGGAGACAGAGCAGAGGAGAGAGGAGGCTCACATCTTCATCTCTGCAGTGAAGGAGGTGAGAGGAGACAGAGCAGAGGAGAGAGGAGGAGAGAGGAGGCTCACATCTTCATCTCTGCAGTGAAGGAGGTGAGAGGAGACAGAGCAGAGGAGAGAGGAGGCTCACATCTTCATCTCTGCAGTGAAGGAGGTGAGAGGAGACAGAGCAGAGGAGAGATGGGAGAGAGGAGGCTCACATCTTCATCTCTGCAGTGAAGGAGGTGAGAGGAGACAGAGCAGAGGAGAGAGGAGGAGAGATGAGGCTCACATCTTCATCTCTGCAGTGAAGGAGGTGAGAGGAGACAGAGCAGAGGAGAGAGGAGGAGAGAGGAGGCTCACATCTTCATCTCTGCAGTGAAGGAGGTGAGAGGAGACAGAGCAGAGGAGAGAGGAGGCTCACATCTTCATCTCTGCAGTGAAGGAGGTGAGAGGAGACAGAGCAGAGGAGAGAGGAGGAGAGAGGAGGCTCACATCTTCATCTCTGCAGTGAAGGAGGTGAGAGGAGACAGAGCAGAGGAGAGAGGAGGCTCACATCTTCATCTCTGCAGTGAAGGAGGTGAGAGGAGACAGAGCAGAGGAGAGAGGAGAGAGGAGGCTCACATCTTCATCTCTGCAGTGAAGGAGGTGAGAGGAGACAGAGCAGAGGAGAGAGGAGGAGAGAGGAGGCTCACATCTTCATCTCTGCAGTGAAGGAGGTGAGAGGAGACAGAGCAGAGGAGAGAGGAGGCTCACATCTTCATCTCTGCAGTGAAGGAGGTGAGAGGAGACAGAGCAGAGGAGAGAGGAGGAGAGAGGAGGCTCACATCTTCATCTCTGCAGTGAAGGAGGTGAGAGGAGACAGAGCAGAGGAGAGAGGAGGCTCACATCTTCATCTCTGCAGTGAAGGAGGTGAGAGGAGACAGAGCAGAGGAGAGAGGAGGAGAGAGGAGGCTCACATCTTCATCTCTGCAGTGAAGGAGGTGAGAGGAGACAGAGCAGAGGAGAGAGGAGGAGAGAGGAGGCTCACATCTTCATCTCTGCAGTGAAGGAGGTGAGAGGAGACAGAGCAGAGGAGAGAGGAGGAGAGAGGAGGCTCACATCTTCATCTCTGCAGTGAAGGAGGTGAGAGGAGACGGAGCAGAGGAGAGAGGAGGCTCACATCTTCATCTCTGCAGTGAAGGAGGTGAGAGGAGACAGAGCAGAGGAGAGAGGAGGAGAGAGGAGGCTCACATCTTCATCTCTGCAGTGAAGGAGGTGAGAGGAGACAGAGCAGAGGAGAGAGGAGGCTCACATCTTCATCTCTGCAGTGAAGGAGGTGAGAGAAGACAGAGCAGAGTAGAGAGGAGGAGAGAGGAGGCTCACATCTTCATCTCTGCAGTGAAGGAGGTGAGAGGAGACAGAGCAGAGGAGAGATGGGAGAGAGGAGGCTCACATCTTCATCTCTGCAGTGAAGGAGGTGAGAGGAGACAGAGCAGAGGAGAGAGGAGGCTCACATCTTCATCTCTGCAGTGAAGGAGGTGAGAGGAGACAGAGCAGAGGAGAGAGGAGGAGAGAGGAGGCTCACATCTTCATCTCTGCAGTGAAGGAGGTGAGAGGAGACAGAGCAGAGGAGAGGAGGAGAGAGGAGGCTCACATCTTCATCTCTGCAGTGAAGGAGGTGAGAGGAGACAGAGCAGAGGAGAGAGGAGGAGAGAGGAGGCTCACATCTTCATCTCTGCAGTGAAGGAGGTGAGAGGAGACAGAGCAGAGGAGAGATGGGAGAGAGGAGGCTCACATCTTCATCTCTGCAGTGAAGGAGGTGAGAGGAGACAGAGCAGAGGAGAGAGGAGGAGAGAGGAGGCTCACATCTTCATCTCTGCAGTGAAGGAGGTGAGAGGAGACAGAGCAGAGGAGAGAGGAGGAGAGAGGAGGCTCACATCTTCATCTCTGCAGTGAAGGAGGTGAGAGGAGACAGAGCAGAGGAGAGAGGAGGAGAGAGGAGGCTCACATCTTCATCTCTGCAGTGAAGGAGGTGAGAGGAGACAGAGCAGAGGAGAGATGGGAGAGAGGAGGCTCACATCTTCATCTCTGCAGTGAAGGAGGTGAGAGGAGACAAGCAGAGGAGAGAGGAGGAGAGAGGAGGCTCACATCTTCATCTCTGCAGTGAAGGAGGTGAGAGGAGACAGAGCAGAGGAGAGAGGAGGAGAGAGGAGGCTCACATCTTCATCTCTGCAGTGAAGGAGGTGAGAGGAGACAGAGCAGAGGAGAGAGGAGGAGAGAGGAGGCTCACATCTTCATCTCTGCAGTGAAGGAGGTGAGAGGAGACAGAGCAGAGGAGAGAGGAGGAGAGAGGAGGCTCACATCTTCATCTCTGCAGTGAAGGAGGTGAGAGGAGACAGAGCAGAGGAGAGAGGAGGAGAGAGGAGGCTCACATCTTCATCTCTGCAGTGAAGGAGGTGAGAGGAGACAGAGCAGAGGAGAGAGGAGGAGAGAGGAGGCTCACATCTTCATCTCTGCAGTGAAGGAGGTGAGAGGAGACAGAGCAGAGGAGAGAGGAGGAGAGAGAGGCTCACATCTTCATCTCTGCAGTGAAGGAGGTGAGAGGAGACAGAGCAGAGGAGAGAGGAGGAGAGAGGAGGCTCACATCTTCATCTCTGCAGTGAAGGAGGTGAGAGGAGACAGAGCAGAGGAGAGAGGAGGAGAGAGGAGGCTCACATCTTCATCTCTGCAGTGAAGGAGGTGAGAGGAGACAGAGCAGAGGAGAGAGGAGGAGAGAGGAGGCTCACATCTTCATCTCTGCAGTGAAGGAGGTGAGAGGAGACAGAGCAGAGGAGAGAGGAGGAGAGAGGAGGCTCACATCTTCATCTCTGCAGTGAAGGAGGTGAGAGGAGACAGAGCAGAGGAGAGATGGGAGAGAGGAGGCTCACATCTTCATCTCTGCAGTGAAGGAGGTGAGAGGAGACAGAGCAGAGGAGAGAGGAGGAGAGAGGAGGCTCACATCTTCATCTCTGCAGTGAAGGAGGTGAGAGGAGACAGAGCAGAGGAGAGAGGAGGAGAGAGGGAGGCTCACATCTTCATCTCTGCAGTGAAGGAGGTGAGAGGAGACAGAGCAGAGGAGAGAGAGGAGAGAGGAGGCTCACATCTTCATCTCTGCAGTGAAGGAGGTGAGAGGAGACAGAGCAGAGGAGAGAGGAGGAGAGAGAGGAGGCTCACATCTTCATCTCTGCAGTGAAGGAGGTGAGAGGAGACAGAGCAGAGGAGAGAGGAGGAGAGAGGAGGCTCACATCTTCATCTCTGCAGTGAAGGAGGTGAGAGGAGACAGAGCAGAGGAGAGAGGAGGAGAGAGGAGGCTCACATCTTCATCTCTGCAGTGAAGGAGGTGAGAGGAGACAGAGCAGAGGAGAGAGGAGGCTCACATCTTCATCTCTGCAGTGAAGGAGGTGAGAGGAGACAGAGCAGAGGAGAGAGGAGGAGAGAGGAGGCTCACATCTTCATCTCTGCAGTGAAGGAGGTGAGAGGAGACAGAGCAGAGGAGAGAGGAGGAGAGAGGAGGCTCACATCTTCATCTCTGCAGTGAAGGAGGTGAGAGGAGACAGAGCAGAGGAGAGAGGAGGAGAGAGAGGCTCACATCTTCATCTCTGCAGTGAAGGAGGTGAGAGGAGACAGAGCAGAGGAGAGAGGAGGCTCACATCTTCATCTCTGCAGTGAAGGAGGTGAGAGGAGACAGAGCAGAGGAGAGAGGAGGAGAGAGGAGGCTCACATCTTCATCTCTGCAGTGAAGGAGGTGAGAGGAGACAGAGCAGGGAGAGGAGGAAGAGGAGGCTCACATCTTCATCTCTGCAGTGAAGGAGGTGAGAGGAGACAGAGCAGAGGAGAGAGGAGAGAGAGGCTCACATCTTCATCTCTGCAGTGAAGGAGGTGAGAGGAGACAGAGCAGAGGAGAGAGGAGGAGAGAGGAGGCTCACATCTTCATCTCTGCAGTGAAGGAGGTGAGAGGAGACAGAGCAGAGGAGAGAGAGGAGAGAGGAGGCTCACATCTTCATCTCTGCAGTGAAGGAGGTGAGAGGAGACAGAGCAGAGGAGAGAGGAGGAGAGAGGAGGCTCACATCTTCATCTCTGCAGTGAAGGAGGTGAGAGGAGACAGAGCAGAGGAGAGAGGAGGAGGAGGAGGCTCACATCTTCATCTCTGCAGTGAAGGAGGTGAGAGGAGACAGAGCAGAGGAGAGAGGAGGAGAGAGGAGGCTCACATCTTCATCTCTGCAGTGAAGGAGGTGAGAGGAGACAGAGCAGAGGAGAGAGGAGGAGAGAGGAGGCTCACATCTTCATCTCTGCAGTGAAGGAGGTGAGAGGAGACAGAGCAGAGGAGAGAGGAGGAGAGAGGAGGCTCACATCTTCATCTCTGCAGTGAAGGAGGTGAGAGGAGACAGAGCAGAGGAGAGAGGAGGCTCACATCTTCATCTCTGCAGTGAAGGAGGTGAGAGGAGACAGAGCAGAGGAGAGAGGAGGAGAGAGGAGGCTCACATCTTCATCTCTGCAGTGAAGGAGGTGAGAGGAGACAGAGCAGAGGAGAGAGGAGGCTCACATCTTCATCTCTGCAGTGAAGGAGGTGAGAGGAGACAGAGCAGAGTAGAGAGGAGGAGAGAGGAGGCTCACATCTTCATCTCTGCAGTGAAGGAGGTGAGAGAGGAGACAGAGCAGAGGAGAGATGGGAGAGAGGAGGCTCACATCTTCATCTCTGCAGTGAAGGAGGTGAGAGGAGACAGAGCAGAGGAGAGGAGGAGGCTCACATCTTCATCTCTGCAGTGAAGGAGGTGAGAGGAGACAGAGCAGAGGAGAGAGGAGGAGAGAGGAGGCTCACATCTTCATCTCTGCAGTGAAGGAGGTGAGAGGAGACAGAGCAGAGGAGAGAGGAGGAGAGAGGAGGCTCACATCTTCATCTCTGCAGTGAAGGAGGTGAGAGGAGACAGAGCAGAGGAGAGAGGAGGAGAGAGGAGGCTCACATCTTCATCTCTGCAGTGAAGGAGGTGAGAGGAGACAGAGCAGAGGAGAGAGGAGGAGAGAGGAGGCTCACATCTTCATCTCTGCAGTGAAGGAGGTGAGAGGAGACAGAGCAGAGGAGAGAGGAGGAGAGAGGAGGCTCACATCTTCATCTCTGCAGTGAAGGAGGTGAGAGGAGACAGAGCAGAGGAGAGAGGAGGAGAGAGGAGGCTCACATCTTCATCTCTGCAGTGAAGGAGGTGAGAGGAGACAGAGCAGAGGAGAGAGGAGGAGAGAGGAGGCTCACATCTTCATCTCTGCAGTGAAGGAGGTGAGAGGAGACAGAGCAGAGGAGAGAGGGAGAGAGGAGGCTCACATCTTCATCTCTGCAGTGAAGGAGGTGAGAGGAGACAAAGCAGAGGAGAGAGGAGGAGAGAGGAGGCTCACATCTTCATCTCTGCAGTGAAGGAGGTGAGAGGAGACAGAGCAGAGGAGAGAGGAGGAGAGAGGAGGCTCACATCTTCATCTCTGCAGTGAAGGAGGTGAGAGGAGACAGAGCAGAGGAGAGAGGAGGAGAGAGGAGGCTCACATCTTCATCTCTGCAGTGAAGGAGGTGAGAGGAGACAGAGCAGAGGAGAGAGGAGGAGAGAGGAGGCTCACATCTTCATCTCTGCAGTGAAGGAGGTGAGAGGAGACAGAGCAGAGGAGAGATGGAGAGAGGAGGCTCACATCTTCATCTCTGCAGTGAAGGAGGTGAGAGGAGACAGAGCAGAGGAGAGAGGAGGAGAGATGAGGCTCACATCTTCATCTCTGCAGTGAAGGAGGTGAGAGGAGACAGAGCAGAGGAGAGAGGAGGAGAGAGGAGGCTCACATCTTCATCTCTGCAGTGAAGGAGGTGAGAGGAGACAGAGCAGAGGAGAGAGGAGGAGAGAGGAGGCTAACATCTTCATCTCTGCAGTGAAGGAGGTGAGAGGAGACGGAGCAGAGGAGAGAGGAGGAGAGAGGAGGCTCACATCTTCATCTCTGCAGTGAAGGAGGTGAGAGGAGACAGAGCAGAGGAGAGAGGAGGAGAGAGGAGGCTCACATCTTCATCTCTGCAGTGAAGGAGGTGAGAGGAGACAGAGCAGAGGAGAGAGGAGGAGAGAGGAGGCTCACATCTTCATCTCTGCAGTGAAGGAGGTGAGAGGAGACAGAGCAGAGGAGAGAGGAGGAGAGAGGAGGCTCACATCTTCATCTCTGCAGTGAAGGAGGTGAGAGGAGACAGAGCAGAGGAGAGATGGGAGAGAGGAGGCTCACATCTTCATCTCTGCAGTGAAGGAGGTGAGAGGAGACAGAGCAGAGGAGAGAGGAGGAGAGAGGAGGCTCACATCTTCATCTCTGCAGTGAAGGAGGTGAGAGGAGACAGAGCAGAGGAGAGAGGAGGAGAGAGGAGGCTCACATCTTCATCTCTGCAGTGAAGGAGGTGAGAGGAGACAGAGCAGAGGAGAGAGGAGGAGAGAGGAGGCTCACATCTTCATCTCTGCAGTGAAGGAGGTGAGAGGAGACAGAGCAGAGGAGAGAGGAGGAGAGAGGAGGCTCACATCTTCATCTCTGCAGTGAAGGAGGTGAGAGGAGACAGAGCAGAGGAGAGAGGGGAGAGAGGAGGCTCACATCTTCATCTCTGCAGTGAAGGAGGTGAGAGGAGACAGAGCAGAGGAGAGAGGAGGAGAGATGAGGCTCACATCTTCATCTCTGCAGTGAAGGAGGTGAGAGGAGACAGAGCAGAGGAGAGAGGAGGAGAGAGGAGGCTCACATCTTCATCTCTGCAGTGAAGGAGGTGAGAGGAGACAGAGCAGAGGAGAGAGGAGGAGAGAGGAGGCTCACATCTTCATCTCTGCAGTGAAGGAGGTGAGAGGAGACAGAGCAGAGGAGAGAGGAGGAGAGAGGAGGCTCACATCTTCATCTCTGCAGTGAAGGAGGTGAGAGGAGACAGAGCAGAGGAGAGAGGAGGAGAGAGGAGGCTCACATCTTCATCTCTGCAGTGAAGGAGGTGAGAGGAGACAGAGCAGAGGAGAGAGGAGGAGAGAGGAGGCTGACATCTTCATCTCTGCAGTGAAGGAGGTGAGAGGAGACAGAGCAGAGGAGAGAGGAGGAGAGAGGAGGCTCACATCTTCATCTCTGCAGTGAAGGAGGTGAGAGGAGACAGAGCAGAGGAGAGAGGAGGAGAGAGGAGGCTCACATCTTCATCTCTGCAGTGAAGGAGGTGAGAGGAGACAGAGCAGAGGAGAGAGGAGGAGAGAGGAGGCTCACATCTTCATCTCTGCAGTGAAGGAGGTGAGAGGAGACAGAGCAGAGGAGAGAGGAGGAGAGAGGAGGCTCACATCTTCATCTCTGCAGTGAAGGAGGTGAGAGGAGACAGAGCAGAGGAGAGAGGAGGAGAGAGGAGGCTCACATCTTCATCTCTGCAGTGAAGGAGGTGAGAGGAGACAGAGTTCCTGAGGTGAGGATGATGCAGCGCACGCCCTGAGCCAGCAGCTCCTGCATACTGTAACCAGGGGAGAAACACCAGTAACTCAGCACGTTCCCTACAGAGAGAGAGAGAGGGGGGAGAAGGGGGAGAGAGGGGAGAGAGGGGGGGGGGGGGGGAGGGGGAGAGAGAGGGAGAGAGAGGGCTTTACAGGCGTGTTGGGAGGACCCGTGTCAACTCACATCACAGAGAAGACCGCAACGGGTCACAATAAAACAAACTTCACATTTTCAAAATACGTCAAAGTAAGAGACCAGAGAGGGAGACCAAAGCAAGCCCAGAGATAGAGAGACCAGAGAGAGACCAGAGAATGAGAGACCAGAGAGAGAGACCTTCCCTGAGCCTCAGATCTGACCTTGTTTCTTGGGCGCTGCAGAGTTCCACAGATCCTGAGTCTGTTTCTTCTTTTGGGACGAGTCCTGATGGATGTGGACCTGGAGACAGAGTAAAGACTCAGACCAGAGAGAGACCAGAGAGAGAGACCAGAGAGAGAGACCAGAGAGAGAGACCAGAGAGAGAGACCAGAGAGAGAGACCAGAGAGAGAGACCAGAGAGAGAGACCAGAGAGAGAGACCAGAGTGAGAGACCAGAGAGAGAGACCAGAGAGAGAGACCAGACAGAGACCAGAGAGAGACCTTAAAATGTGCCGTGTTGTTCTGCATCAGGAGCTGTTGGTCTTTCTCTGCAGGTTCACCACAAAACACCAGCTGTGAGAAAAACCAGGAGACGACATTATAAAAACACAAGGATCACTGGAGAATTAAAGCTGGGGTCCGTAACTTTCGTCTCATTAATCTAGTTTAAAGAGAGAGAGACCAGAGAGATAAAAGAGAGAGACCAGAGAGAGAGACCAGAGTGAGAGACCAGAGTGAGACCAGAGTGAGAGACCAGAGAGAGAGACCAGAGAGAGAGACCAGAGAGAGAGACCAGAGAGAGGCCAGAGAGAGAGACCAGAGAGAGAGACCAGAGAGAGAGACCAGAGAGAGAGACCAGAGAGAGAGACCAGAGAGAGACCAGAGAGAGAGACCAGAGTGAGACCAGAGAGAGACCAGAGAGAGAGACCAGAGAGAGACCAGAGAGAGACCAGAGAGAGAGACCAGAGAGAGAGACCAGAGAGAGAGACCAGAGAGAGACCAGAGAGAGGCCAGAGAGAGGCCAGAGAGAGACCAGAGAGAGACCAGAGAGAGACCAGAGAGAGGCCAGAGAGAGACCAGAGAGAGACCAGAGAGAGACCAGAGAGAGGCCAGAGAGAGTAGTAAAATAAACAGATTCTGACTCGGGTTAGATTCTTCTGTGTTTTTGTTACAGTTTAAATAAAGTTTCTTTGTTGGACTAAACAGAGTGTGGTGTAAAGTGTGAGAACCTGGATGATGTCGGCCAACTTCTGCAGACCTGTGGTGTTCAGGAACAGCCCCTGTTCTGTGGACCAGAGAGAGGCACAGTGAGAGAGACCAGAGAGAGGCACAGAGAGAGAGCCCAGAGAGAGGCACAGAGAGAGGCACAGTGAGAGAGACCAGAGAGAGGCACAGAGAGAGAGCCCAGAGAGAGGCACAGAGAGAGGCACAGTGAGAGAGACCAGAGAGAGCCCACAGTGAGAGAGCCCAGAGAGAGGCACAGTGAGAGAGACCAGAGAGAAGCACAGAGAGAGAGCCCAGAGAGAGGCACAGAGAGAGGCACAGTGAGAGAGACCAGAGAGAGGCACAGAGAGAGAGCCCAGAGAGAGGCACAGAGAGAGGCACAGAGAGAGAGACCAGAGAGAAGCACAGTGAGAGAGACCAGAGAGAGACCAGAGAGAGAGGCACAGTGAGAGAGACCAGAGAGAGGCACAGAGAGAGAGCCCAGAGAGAGGCACAGAGAGAGGCACAGTGAGAGAGACCAGAGAGAGGCACAGAGAGAGAGCCCAGAGAGAGGCACAGAGAGAGGCAGAGTGAGAGAGACCAGAGAGAGGCACAGTGAGAGAGACCAGAGAGAGACCAGAGAGAGAGACCAGAGAGAGACCAGAGAGAGACCAGAGAGAGAGACCAGAGAGAGAGACCAGAGAGAGACCAGAGAGAGACCAGAGAGAGGCACAGAGAGAGAGACCAGAGAGAGGCACAGAGAGAGAGCCATCAGCAGCTGTTTTTCTTTACTCAAATGGAATACACAGTAAGAGACAAGAGAGACCAGAGAGAGACCAGAGAGAGAGACCAGAGAGAGACCAGAGAGAGACCAGAGAGAGAGACCAGAGAGAGACCAGAGAGAGAGACCAGAGAGAGGCACAGAGAGAGAGACCAGAGAGAGGCACAGAGAGAGAGACCAGAGAGAGGCACAGAGAGAGAGACCAGAGAGAGGCACAGAGAGAGAGACCAGAGAGAGGCACAGAGAGAGAGCCATCAGCAGCTGTTTTTCTTTACTCAAATGGAATACACAGTAAGAGACAAGAGAGACCAGAGAGAGAGAGACTAGAAATCACAGAGAGACCAGAGAGAGAGATACCAGTGGGACCAGACCATGTACAGAAATCAAAACAAAACAATGAAAACTCTTTAATGCTTCTGGTGTCTCCTCGGTCTCAGTAGTGTCTCCTCGGTCTCAGTAGTCTCTCGGCCTCATGTAGTCTCTCAGCCTCAGTAGTCTCTCGGCCTCATGTAGTCTCTCGGTCTCATGTAGTCTCTCGGTCTCATGTAGTCTCTCGGCCTCATGTAGTCTCTCGGCCTCATGTAGTCTCTCGGCCTCAGTAGTCTCTCGGCCTCAGTAGTCTCTCGGTCTCATGTAGTCTCTCGGCCTCATGTAGTCTCTCGGCCTCATGTAGTCTCTCGGCCTCATGTAGTCTCTCGGTCTCATGTAGTCTCTCGGTCTCAAGTAGTCTCTCGGTCTCATGTAGTCTCTCGGTCTCATGTAGTCTCTCGGTCTCATGTAGTCTCTCGGTCTCATGTAGTCTCTCGGTCTCATGTAGTCTCTCGGTCTCATGTAGTCTCTCGGTCTCATGTAGTCTCTCGGTCTCATGTAGTCTCTCGGTCTCATGTAGTCTCTCGGTCTCAGTAGTCTCTCGGTCTCATCAGTCTCTTGGTCTCAGTCTCTTGGTCTCAGTCTCTTGGTCTCAGTCTCTTGGTCTCAGTCTCTTGGTCTCAGTCTCTTGGTCTCAGTCTCTTGGTCTCAGTAGTCTCTCGGTCTCAGTAGTCTCTCGGTCTCAGTAGTCTCTCGGTCTCAGTAGTCTCTCGGTCTCAGTAGTCTCTCGGTCTCAGTAGTCTCTCGGTCTCAGTAGTCTCTCGGTCTCAGTAGTCTCTCGGTCTCAGTAGAGTCTCGGTCTCAGTAGAGTCTCGGTCTCAGTATCGGGCCAGACTCACGGCCGCTCAGGTATCCAGTCATCTGATCCACAGCCTCCAGCACCACGGCCTTCGAGCGATACGTCAGGTGTGCTCTCTCCAGCAGCTCGTAGATGAAGCTGGAAACACATCTGTGTCATGGCCTCAGCCTTTCCCCGCCTCAGTCTCTCTCTCCGCCTCAGTCTCTCTCTCCGCCTCAGTCTCTCTCCCCGCCTCAGTCTCTCTCCCCGCCTCAGTCTCTCTCTCCGCCTCAGTCTCTCTCTCCGCCTCAGTCTCTCTCTCCGCCTCAGTCTCTCTCTCCGCCTCAGTCTCTCTCTCCGCCTCAGTCTCTCTCTCCGCCTCAGTCTCTCTCCCCGCCTCAGTCTCAGCCTTTCCCCGCCTCAGTCTCTCTCCCCGCCTCAGTCTCTCTCCCCGCCTCAGTCTCTCTCTCCGCCTCAGTCTCTCTCTCCGCCTCAGTCTCTCTCCCCGCCTCAGTCTCTCTCTCCGCCTCAGTCTCTCTCCCCGCCTCAGTCTCTCTCCCCGCCTCAGTCTCTCTCCCCGCCTCAGTCTCTCTCCCCGCCTCAGTCTCTCTCCCGCCTCAGTCTCTCTCCCCCTCAGTCTCTCTCCCCGCCTCAGTCTCTCTCCCCGCCTCAGTCTCTCTCCCCGCCTCAGTCTCTCTCCCCGCCTCAGTCTCTCTCCCCGCCTCAGTCTCTCTCCCCGCCTCAGTCTCTCTCCCCGCCTCAGCTCCCCGCTCAGTCTCTCTCCCCGCCTCAGTCTCTCTCCCCGCCTCAGTCTCTCTCCCCGCCTCAGTCTCTCTCCCCGCCTCAGTCTCTCTCCCCGCCTCAGTCTCTCTCCCCGCCTCAGTCTCTCTCCCCGCCTCAGTCTCTCTCCCCGCCTCAGTCTCTCTCTCCGCCTCAGTCTCTCTCCCCGCCTCAGTCTCTCTCCCCGCCTCAGTCTCTCTCTCCGCCTCAGTCTCTCTCCCCGCCTCAGTCTCTCTCCCCGCCTCAGTCTCTCTCCCCGCCTCAGTCTCTCTCCGCCTCAGCCTCTCCCCGCCTCAGTCTTATAACACTCACATGCCAGGTTTGGTGAGGCCCTTGTCTTTGGGGACCGGGAAGGAGTCTATGGTGGCCTCTAGGTCCAGAAGTATCTCTGCTCAGGAGACAAGACGGGGTTAGACCAGAGAGAGACCAGTGAGAGAGACCAGAGAGAGAGACCACAGAGAGACACCAGAGAGAGAGAGACCAGAGAGAGAGACCACAGAGAGAGACCAGTGAGAGAGACCAGAGAGAGAGAGAGAGACCAGTGAGAGACCACAGAGAGACACCAGTGAGAGAAACCAGAGAGAGAGAAATGAGAGAAACCAGAGAGTGGGACCAGAGAGAGAGACCAGATAGAGAGGGAGAGACCATAGTGTGAGAGACCAGAGAGAGAGACCATAAAGTAAGAGACTAGATAGGCACCAGAGAGAGAGAACATAGAAAGACCGGAGAGGGGCGAGAGAGAGAGACCATAGTGTCAAAGACCAGAGAGAGAGACCATAGAGAGAGACTAGAGAGAGAGACCAGAGAGAGACCAGAGAGAGACCATAGTGTCAAAGACCAGAGAGAGAGACCATAGAGAGAGACTAGAGAGAGAGACCAGAGAGAGACCAGAGAGAGACCATAGTGTCAAAGACCAGAGAGAGAGACCATAGAGAGAGACTAGAGAGAGAGACCAGAGAGAGACCATAGAGAGAGAGAGAGACCATAGAGAGAGACCAGAGAGAGACAGAGACCATAGAGAGAGACCAGAGAGAGACCAGCTGCAGTTGGAGATAGAACCAGTCTCACGTTTGACTTTGGCCATGGTCTCGATGTCCACTTTCAGTCCTGCTGAAGACCAAAGTCAGAGGATACGTCATCATGTAACGAGTTTGTAAAGAGATCATTTGAACAGAGGGGATGGGGGGACGCGGCCTCACCTGGTCCCAGAGAGTCTGCACTGAAGCTGTCGGCGAGACCCTCCTTCAGGTCTTTGGCCTGGTCTGACAGGAGCCGGTCCACAGCTGTGATCGCAGACGCCACGTCAAACGGCGTCAGATCGAAGGACGTGGACTCTTCACACGTGCGCTCCTGAAGCAGACGCTAAAGCTCAGGTCTGTAACTTTAGTCTCATCAATAACACATGTTTAAAGCTCAGGTCTGTAACTTTAGTCTCATCAATAACACATGTTTAAAGCTCAGGTCTGTAACTTTAGTCTCATCAATAACACATGTTTAAAGCTCAGGTCTGTAACTTTAGCCTCATCAATAACACATGTTTAAAGCTCAGGTCTGTAACTTTAGTCTCATCAATAACACATGTTTAAAGCTCAGGTCTGTAACTTTAGTCTCATCAATAACACATGTTTAAAGCTCAGGTCTCTAACTTTAGTCTCATCAATGACACATGTTTAAATCTCAGGTCTGTAACTTTAGTCTTCAGTTCCTTGTTACCATGGCGGCGCATGAACATGCTGCGGCTTCTTTCTCTCTTGACAAGGTGACGTTTCTTCCCTTTTCTGCAAACTGCATTTGCAGTTTTTGTGATCCGCATTGTTTTGCAAGATGTTGTTGTACATCTTTGTCATGTTTTTGTGGAGTTCAGCGGATGTTTTACTGCCAAAGCTCTATGCTAGCAATGAACAGAGGATGTGTTTTTAAAAGTATATACACAGTTAGCATCTGAGCTAAAGGCTTTTTGAGCAGTATTTAAGACCTACAAATCCAGAGATATCATCTTCTGAAGCGCTGACAGGTCACTGAGGGCCCCACGCATCTGCAGCGCAGTGGAGGCGTCACAAGAGGCGCATCGTGAGAGCAGCAGAGAAGATCTGTGGAGCCCCTCTCCCCACCATTAAGGACATGTACTCCACCCGTCTCACCCGCAAAGCCGTCAGAATCACCAGGGACCCTACGCACCCATCACACAGGCTCTTCAGGGTAATGCCTTCAGGGAGGAGACTGCAGAATTTACGGAACAGTTCCAGTCGACTTAAAAACAGTTTCATTCACAAGGCCATCAGGAAGCTGAACTCCCTGCCCTCCCCCCCACCCCCCGCTCCACAATCAAGGATGAGAGAAATATAATTTCACAACCATTCACGTGGTTTGACAAATAAAAAAAAATCTTGAAAAAAATCTTGAATCTTGAATCTAGTCCAGAGACAGAGACCAGGTCCGGAGAGGACTTTAGAGACCTGAGACCAGTATTAATGTGAGAAAGGAGAGAGACCAGAGACCACAGAGAGATTCTGCTTCTGTGTCTTACCACATTGTGAGCCTCGTCAAAAATCACCACCGCTTTACTCAGTTCAATGTTGTGGGCTCTGCGGCTCTGAAAGACAAACGTGAGAAACCAGAGGTGAAGACCAGCGAGAGAGACCAGCGAGAGACCAGAGGAACCGGAGAGAGAGAGAGACCAGAGAGAAGAACCAGAGATTGACTAGAAAGAAACCCGAGAGAAAGATACCAAGTCTCCAGGTCCTGAGAGGACTTCAGAGACCTGACCAGGACTAATGTGAGAGAGGAGAGAGACCAGAGGGGGACACCAGAGAGAGAGAGAGAGAGAGACCAGAAAGAGAGACCAGAGAGTGAAACCAGAAAGATAGAACAGAAAGTGCTGCATTTGACCCCATCCACCTTCCGAACACTCCTCCCTGTCCCATGTTGGATGCCTCAGCTCCTCCAGAGGAACCATGGGCCTCTTGTCTGCATCTGTGAGTGACACTGAGTGAAGAGAGAGGTTCTGTACCTTTGGGTCCAGCAGGTAGTTGTAAGGCATGAAGATGATGTCCGCCTGCTGCTTCAGGGACCGGGACAGGTAGTACGGACACACACTGAGGAGACAGGTTACCATGGTTACTCTGTATACACGTCTCAGAATACGCATCTCTGTATACATGTCTCTGTATACATGTCTCTGTATACATGTCTCTGTATACATGTCTCAGTATACATGTCTCTGTATACGCGTCTCACCGCTGCTTGGTCCCGTACTTCACTAGATCCTCCACGTCCAGGATGGAGTTGACCAGATCTCGGTCGGTGCTTTTCTCTGTGAAAATACATAGAACCTGATTATAATAATAATAATAATAAAAAAAATAATATTGAAAAAAAACCACATAATTAATAAAAGTGGATCTGTCTGAGGAGATCCGCACCTTCTACGTTGTTGTAAAACTGACAGGAGCGAGTGGAGACTTTGGCGCGGCACATGTGGACCTGGAAACACATACATGACTTTACCATGACCAACTCACTGACGCCCCCTGGTGTTTGGGCACATGACCAGAACAAGCACGAAAGCTGAGATAAGGACATGTCCCCTTGAAATAAGGGGACACCTTGTTCCCCTGTCATCCTATAGAAAATAACCAGGCCTCACCTTGCTCCCCTGTCATCCTATAGTAAATAACCAGGCCTCACCTTGTTCCCCTGTCATCCTATAGTAAATAACCAGGCCTCACCTTGTTCCCCTGTCATCCTATAGTAAATAACCAGGCCTCACCTTGTTCCCCTGTCATCCTATAGTAAATAACCAGGCCTCACCTTGTTCCCCTGTCATCCTATAGTAAATAACCAGGCCTCACCTTGTTCCCCTGTCATCCTATAGTAAATAACCAGGCCTCACCTTGTCCCCCTGTCATCCTATAGTAAATAACCAGGCCTCACCTTGCTCCCCTGTCATCCTATAGTAAATAACCAGGCCTCACCTTGTTCCCCTGTCATCCTAGAGTAAATAACCAGGCCTCACCTTGTTCCCCTGTCATCCTATAGTAAATAACCAGGCCTCACCTTGTTCCCCTGTCATCCTATAGTAAATAACCAGGCCTTACCTTGCTCCCCTGTCATCCTATAGTAAATAACCAGGCCTTACCTTGCTCCCCTGTCATCCTAGAGTAAATAACCAGGCCTCACCTTGTTCCCCTGTCATCCTATAGTAAATAACCAGGCCTCACCTTGTTCCCCTGTCATCCTATAGTAAATAACCAGGCCTTACCTTGCTCCCCTGTCATCCTATAGTAAATAACCAGGCCTTACCTTGTTCCCCTGTCATCCTAGAGTAAATAACCAGGCCTCACCTTGTTCCCCTGTCATCCTATAGAAAATAACCAGGCCTCACCTTGCTCCCCTGTCATCCTATAGTAAATAACCAGGCCTTACCTTGTTCCCCTGTCATCCTAGAGTAAATAACCAGGCCTCACCTTGTTCCCCTG
Organism: Knipowitschia caucasica; assembly: GCA_964034765.1. NCBI lineage: Eukaryota > Metazoa > Chordata > Actinopteri > Gobiiformes > Gobiidae > Knipowitschia > Knipowitschia caucasica. Next base: position 43,956,923 of record OZ035827.1, on the reverse strand, counting down.
TCATCCTATAGAAAATAACCAGGCCTCACCTTGTTCCCCTGTCATCCTATAGAAAATAACCAGGCCTCACCTTGCTCCCCTGTCATCCTATAGTAAATATCCAAGCCTCACCTTGCTCCCCTGTCATCCTATAGAAAATAACCAGGCCTCACCTTGGCGTGGTTGCTCTCCTGCCTCATCACTTCCTGGTTCACACACAGCTGCTCTCTGGATCCCAGCACACACACCTTGGGCCTGAGGGAGATCAGAGGTGCTTTGCTCAAGGGCAGTGCTCACATGGTGCGTCCCTCACCGCAGCAGGGTCCCTGTACTCACCGGTACGAGGTGTTCTTCAGCTCTCCGATGACCTGAGCCAGCTGAGAGTGTGTGCGCGACGCGTAGATGATCTTAGGGATGTCTGTGTAGTACGCTGAGGAGGGAGGACCAGAAATGCACCGTTTATGGTACGGTACTTTAGGCCAGTGGTACCAACCTCTTAATACAAGTTCCCCTCCCTCCCTCTGGTGTCTCTCCCTCTGGTCTCTCTCCCTCTCTGGTCTCTCTCCCTCTCTAGTCTCTCTCCCTCTCTAGTCTCTCTCCCTCTCTAGTCTCTCTCCCTCTCTAGTCTCTCTCCCTCTCTAGTCTCTCTCCCTCTCTAGTCTCTCTCCCTCTCTAGTCTCTCTCCCTCTCTAGTCTCTCTCCCTCTCTAGTCTCTCTCCCTCTCTGGTCCCTCTCTCTGGTCCCTCTCCCTCTGGTCCCTCTCCCTCTGGTCTCTCTCCCTCTCTGGTCTCTCTCCCTCTCTGGTCTCTCTCCCTCTCTGGTCTCTCTCCCTCTCTGGTCTCTCTCCCTCTCTGGTCTCTCTCCCTCTCTGGTCTCTCTCCCTCTCTGGTCTCTCTCCCTCTCTGGTCTCTCTCCCTCTCTGGTCTCTCTCCCTCTCTGGTCTCTCTCCCTCTCTGGCCTCTCTCCCTCTCTGGCCTCTCTCCCTCTCTGGCCTCTCTCCCTCTCTGGTCTCTCTCCCTCTCTGGTCTCTCTCCCTCTCTGGTCTCTCTCCCTCTCTGGTCTCTCTCCCTCTCTGGTCTCTCTCCCTCTCTGGTCTCTCTCCCTCTCTGGTCTCTCTCCCTCTCTGGTCTCTCTCCCTCTCTGGTCTCTCTCCCTCTCTGGTCTCTCTCCCTCTCTGGTCTCTCTCCCTCTCTGGTCTCCCTCTCCCTCTCTGGTCTCTCTCCCTCTCTGGTCTCTCTCCCTCTCTGGTCTCTCTCCCTCTCTGGTCTCTCTCCCTCTCTGGTCTCTCTCCCTCTCTGGTCTCTCTCCCTCTCTGGCCTCTCTCCCTCTCTGGCCTCTCTCCCTCTCTGGCCTCTCTCCCTCTCTGGCCTCTCTCCCTCTCTGGCCTCTCTCCCTCTCTGGTCTCTCTCCCTCTCTGGTCTCTCTCCCTCTCTGGTCTCTCTCCCTCTCTGGTCTCTCTCCCTCTCTGGTCTCTCTCCCTCTCTGGTCTCTCTCCCTCTCTGGTCTCTCTCCCTCTCTCTGGTCTCTCTCCCTCTCTGGTCTCTCTCCCTCTCTGGTCTCTCTCCCTCTCTGGTCTCTCTCCCTCTCTGGTCTCTCTCCCTCTCTGGTCTCTCTCCCTCTCTGGTCTCTCTCCCTCTCTGGTCTCTCTCCCTCTCTGGTCTCTCTCCCTCTCTGGTCTCTCTCCCTCTCTGGTCTCTCTCCCTCTCTGGTCTCTCTCCCTCTCTGGTCTCTCTCCCTCTCTGGTCTCTCTCCCTCTCTGGTCTCTCTCCCTCTCTGGTCTCTCTCCCTCTCTGGTCTCTCTCCCTCTCTGGTCTCTCTCCCTCTCTGGTCTCTCTCCCCTCTCTGGTCTCTCTCTCCCTCTCTGGTCTCTCTCCCTCTCTGGTCTCTCTCCCTCTCTGGTCTCTCTCCCTCTCTGGTCTCTCTCCCTCTCTGGTCTCTCTCCCTCCCTCTCTGGTCCCTCTCTCTCTGGTCTCTCTCTCTCTGGTCTCTCTCCCTCTGGTCTCTCTCTCTCTGGTCTCTCTCCCTCTGGTCTCTCTCTCTCTGGTCTCTCTCCCTCTTGTCCCGCTCTCTCTCTGGTCCCGCTCTCTCTCTGGTCCCTCTCTCTGGTCTCTCACTTGTAGAGTCTCCGTCTGTAGCAGCGGTCCCCCAGGTCTTCATGGTATCTGGGAACAGTTCCTCTCCCTTCAGTCGCTCTGAGATCTTTCTGGCGCTGATGGTGTCTTTGAAGTTGTCTCTCCATCCGAGCGCAGCACAGAGCAGACACAGGGTCTTACCAGTACCAGTGGGAGACTCCAGCACACCATTCTGCTTCTGCAACAGACACCAGGCATGTATGTGTCTGTCCACATGGTCTCTCTGTGTCATCTATGAGTGTGTCCACATGGTCTCTGTGTCATCTATGTGTGTGTCCACATGGTCTCTGTGTCATGGATGTGTTTGTCCACATGGTCTCATATGGTCTCTGTGGCTGGTGTGGTCAGACGCAAAACTCAATGTCCAGAATCACTCTCTCTCTCTCTGGTGTCTCGTCTCTGGTGTCTCGTCACAGGCCTCACCTTGTTCCCCTGTCATCCTAGAGTAAATAACCTGGTGTCTCGTCTCTGGTGTCTCGTCTCTGGTGTCTCGTCTCTGGTGTCTCGTCTCTGGTGTCTCGTCTCTGGTGTCTCGTCTCTGGTGTCTCGTCTCTGGTGTCTCGTCTCTGGTGTCTCGTCTCTAGTCCCTCGTCACTCTCGCTCTCTGGTCGCTCTCTGGTGTGATTAAGACAGTATGTTGTGTCTGATTTGTTGACAACACTGTACTGTTAAAACTAACTATGAAGTCACGTCCCCCAGCTTTAAAGTCACGTCCCTGAGCTTTAAAGTCACGTCCCTGAGCTTTAAAGTCAGGTCCCTCAGCTTTAAAGTCAGGTCCCCCAGCTTTAAAGTCAGGTCCCTCAGCTTTAAAGTCACGTCCCTGAGCTTTAAAGTCAGGTCCCTCAGCTTTAAAGTCAGGTCCCCCAGCTTTAAAGTCAGGTCCCTCAGCTTTAAAGTCACGTCCCTGAGCTTTAAAGTCACGTCCCTGAGCTTTAAAGTCACGTCCCTGAGCTTTAAAGTCACGTCCCCCAGCTTTAAAGTCACGTCCCTGAGCTTTAAAGTCACGTCCCTGAGCTTTAAAGTCACGTCCCCAGCTTTAAAGTCACGTCCCTGAGCTTTAAAGTCACGTCCCCAGCTTTAAAGTCACGTCCCTGAGCTTTAAAGTCACGTCCCCAGCTTTAAAGTCACGTCCCCCAGCTTTAAAGTCACGTCCCTGAGCTTTAAAGTCACGTCCCTGAGCTTTAAAGTCACGTCCCCAGCTTTAAAGTCACGTCCCCGAGCTTTAAAGTCACGTCCCTGAGCTTTAAAGTCACGTCCCCCAGCTTTAAAGTCACGTCCCCCAGCTTTAAAGTCACGTCCCTGAGCTTTAAAGTCACGTCCCTGAGCTTTAAAGTCACGTCCCCACGTCCCCAGCTTTAAAGTCACGTCCCTGAGCTTTAAAGTCACGTCCCTGAGCTTTAAAGTCACGTCCCCCAGCTTTAAAGTCACGTCCCTGAGCTTTAAAGTCACGTCCCTGAGCTTTAAAGTCACGTCCCCCAGCTTTAAAGTCACGTCCCTGAGCTTTAAAGTCACGTCCCCGAGCTTTAAAGTCACGTCCCCAGCTTTAAAGTCACGTCCCCCAGCTTTAAAGTCACGTCCCCCAGCTTTAAAGTCACGTCCCTGAGCTTTAAAGTCACGTCCCTGAGCTTTAAAGTCACGTCCCCCAGCTTTAAAAGTCACGTCCCTGAGCTTTAAAGTCACGTCCCTGAGCTTTAAAGTCACGTCCCCAGCTTTAAAGTCACGTCCCTGAGCTTTAAAGTCACGTCCCTGAGCTTTAAAGTCACGTCCCCAGCTTTAAAGTCACGTCCCCAGCTTTAAAGTCACGTCCCCAGCTTTAAAGTCACGTCCCTGAGCTTTAAAGTCACGTCCCCAGCTTTAAAGTCACGTCCCTGAGCTTTAAAGTCACGTCCCTGAGCTTTAAAGTCACGTCCCTCAGCTTTAAAGTCACGTCCCCCAGCTTTAAAGTCACGTCCCTGAGCTTTAAAGTCACGCCCCCCAGCTTTAAAGTCACGTCCCCCAGCTTTAAAGTCACGTCCCCAGCTTTAAAAGTCACGTCCCTGAGCTTTAAAGTCACGTCCCTGAGCTTTAAAGTCACGTCCCCAGCTTTAAAGTCACGTCCCTGAGCTTTAAAGTCACGTCCCTGAGCTTTAAAGTCACGTCCCTCCAGCTTTAAAGTCACGTTTAAAGTCACGTCCCCAGCTTTAAAGTCACGTCCCTGAGCTTTAAAGTCACGCCCCCCAGCTTTAAAGTCACGTCCCTGAGCTTTAACAGTGCTGTGTTTGCCTCCGGGACAGACCTTCTGCAGACACTCGATCACTCGGTTCATGTAGTCCCGCTGACAGTCGTACGGAGCGAAGGGGAACCGCACCGTGACCCCGAGGATACTGAGCTCCGTCATGCCGACAGGTGAGCGAGGGAGCCCGGGGAGAGCAGAGGAGCCGTCACGGTCCCAGAGGCCGTTTCTACCGCGGAGGAACCATCACAAACCTCTCACATGCGGCAAAGTCGCGGCTTTTCCGTGTTTGGTTTAGTACGCATGCGCAGTAGCTCCTCCCGGCTGCGTCCGAAATCAGAAGAAACGAGGGTTGCATCCAAATTCATTAAAACTACTTCCTTATCATTTTTTTTATTCACTTTTTTGGCGTAAATTGAGACAAAAGTGGCACATTTTAAATACATTTTAAATGCTATGAACCAAACCAGCAGCTCACGTCATAAAAAGTCAATTTTAAAGAACACAAAAGGAGGTATTTTAGTTGATTTCGGATGTAATTATCTACCCTTTATTTATTAACCTGTGTGGGGCTGCACATCCCTCCTCCACACTCTCCTCCTGCCAGTACCAGGTCCTTCTTTAGTCCCTCTTGGTCCTGGTTCTATCCAGGCCGAGCTGGTACTAGAGTGTTTGAACTGAATGCTGCTGGAAACCATGGTTACCCCCAGACACTTGTTATGGGTAGGTTGCTAGGATACAGTACCAGATTCTAAAGTGCAACAATAACACAACCAGGAAGAGTAGCGTTGAAAGCACTGCTAACCACTACACACCTGTATACAATAACTTAGAAGCACTGCTAACCACTACACACCTGTATACAATAACTTAGAAGCACTGCTAACCACTACACAGCTTTGTTTTATTCTATATATTTGTCTGATGCACAGAACATACTTTTGTACATGTTTTCCAATGTGATTTTACTGCAAATAAAATTAATCTGAATGTGTATATATGAATTTAGAAGCACTGCTAACCACTTAACCGCTGTAATTATGTTTAAATCAAAGTGAGACTGGGGCACAGTATAATACTCTTTAATAAACACGTATAAATCTGGGGTCACTGGTCTTTGGTCGGGAGCACGATGGCGTTTGGGTCGTAGTAGTTTTCTCCGATCAGAGGAAGACCGTCTCTCTCTCTCTGCACCAACACACGCTCTGCCTCCCGCCGCGCCCACTGCCGCATCCTGAGAGCACAGAGACAGGTTACACACATGGTCCCCCTCTCTGGTCCCTCTCTGGTCCCTCTCTGGTCCCTCTCACACTCTGGTCCCTCTCACACTCTGGTCACTCTCTCTCTCTGGTCACTCACTCTCTCTCTCTCTGGTCACTCACTCTCTCTCTCTCTGGTCACTCACTCTCTCTGGTCACTCTCTCTCTCTGGTCACTCTCTCTCTCTGGTCACTCTCTCTCTCTGGTCACTCTCTCTCTCTGGTCTCTCTCTCTCTCTGGTCACTCTCTCTCTCTCTCTCTGGTCACTCTCTCTCTCTGGTCACTCTCTCTCTCTGGTCACTCTCTCTCTCTGGTCACTCTCTCTCTCTGGTCACTCTCTCTCTCTGGTCACTCTCTCTCTCTCTCTGGTCACTCTCTCTCTCTCTCTCTGGTCACTCTCTCTCTCTGGTCACTCTCTCTCTCTCTCTGGTCACTCTCTCTCTCTCTCTGGTCACTCTCTCTCTCTGGTCACTCTCTCTCTCTCTCTCTCTGGTCACTCTCTCTCTCTCTCTGGTCACTCACTCTCTCTGGTCACTCTCTCTCTCTGGTCACTCTCTCTCTCTGGTCACTCTCTCTCTGGTCACTCTCTCTCTCTGGTCACTCTCTCTCTCTCTCTCTGGTCTCTCTCTCTCTCTCTGGTCACTCTCTCTCTCTCTCTCCCTCTCTGGTTACTCTCTCTCTCTCTCACTCTCTCTGGTCACTCTCTCTCTCTGGTCACTCTCTCTCTCTCTGGTCACTCACTCTCTCTCTCTGGTCACTCTCTCTCTCTCTCTCTCTCTCTGGTCACTCTCTCTCTCTCTCTCTGGTCACTCTCTCTCTCTGGTCACTCTCTCTCTCTCTCTCTGGTCACTCTCTCTCTCTGGTCACTCTCTCTCTCTCTCTCTGGTCACTCTCTCTCTCTCTCTCTGGTCACTCTCTCTCTCTGGTCACTCTCTCTCTCTCTCTCTGGTCACTCTCTCTCTCTCTCTCTGGTCACTCTCTCTCTCTGGTCACTCTCTCTCTCTCTCTCTGGTCACTCTCTCTCTCTCTCTCTGTCACTCTCTCTCTCTGGTCTCGTACCCATGGTCTGGTAGGTAGTGGATGAAGGTCCCTCCGATCACCAAGGCGACAGAGATGCCGAAGAAGAAGCCGATCCTCATGTTCCATTCGTCGACCACTGGATCCGCAGAGAAGCCGTGATAATCCGGGTTCTGCAAACACATCCAGGTCACCACAATTAGATGGTCATTGCTAACCTGCTAGCTCAATGCTAATCCGCTAGCTCAATAGGGAAGTGCTCATAGTGAAGTTTGGCTCCTCTCTCTGGCTCTTATTGACTTCCATGTAAGTAAACTCTAACTCAGTAACAGTTTGTCACACTCAAAAATTTGGGATTAGAGACCAGAGAGACCCCAGAGGGATACCAGAGAGGGAGAGACCAGAGAGGGAGAGACCAGAGAGAGAGAGACCCCAGAGGGAGACCAGAGGGAGAGACCCCAGAGGGAGACTAGAGAGGGAGAGACCAGAGAGGGAGAGACCAGAGAGAGAGAGACCCCAGAGGGAGACCAGAGGGAGAGACCCCAGAGGGAGACTAGAGAGGGAGAGACCAGAGAGGGAGAGACCAGAGAGAGAGACCCCAGAGGGAGACTAGAAAGGGAGAGACCAGAGAGGGAGAGAGGGAGACCAGAGAGAGAGAGACCAGAGAGGGAGACCAGAGAGGGAGAGACCAGAGAGGGAGACCAGAGAGGGAGAGACCAGAGAGAGAGACCCCAGAGGGAGACCAGAGAGAGAGAGATCAGAGAGGGAGACCAGAGAGGGAGAGACCAGAGAGAGAGACCCCAGAGGGAGACCAGAGAGAGAGAGACCAGAGAGGGAGACCAGAGAGGGAGAGACCAGAGAGAGAGAACCCAGAGAGAGACCAGAGAGGGAGACCAGAGAGAGAGACCAGAGAGGGAGAGACCAGAGAGAGAGAGACCAGAGAGGGAGAGACCAAAGAGGGAGAGACCAGAGAGGGAGACCAGAGAGAGAGACCAGAGAGAGAGACCAGAGAGAGAGACCAGAGAGAGAGACCAGAGAGGGAGACCAGAGAGAGAGACCAGAGAGGGAGAGACCAGAGAGAGAGACCAGAGAGAGAGACCAGAGAGAGAGACCAGAGAGAGAGACCAGAGAGAGAGACCAGAGAGGGAGACCAGAGGGAGAGACCAGAGAGAGAGACCAGAGAGAGAGACCAGAGAGAGAGACCAGAGAGACCCCAAAGGGAGAGGGTGGCCAGGGAGAGATCAGAGAGACCAGAAGGAGAGAGACAATAAAGTATAACTTAACTACACAACCCCCTTTCAAATCATGTACGTGCCTAGCCCCCATCTCCATCTGTCAATCAGCCACTCCAGTGAAGTGTGGTGGATCAGACTTAGACAGAAGTGTGTACAGTGTGTCCACAAACAGGTCCGGACGTAGAAGAAGCCGATTAGAGCCAACTCAGACTGACCCCGTGAGGATAAGAACGCAAATTCATGTGTAGTAACGACATAGTAACCACAGAGCCAATCAGGAGCGGCGTTGAAGATACATTTGGCGTCAGAACGCTCCTGATTGGTCAGATTAAAGGGCTCATGTCTGAATTAAAAATAACAATATCACGATGTAAACAATGGGAACGCAGAGAGCGATAAACCACGGATTTTTCAGCCCAGAATGGTGAGTGTGACACAAACAGGTAATGAGCTGGAGGAATTTACTTTAACGTGGAAGTCAGTGAGAGCGAGGTCCATCTGCAGAAAGACTGGGTCCGGACTGAAGCCCTGGTCTGGTTGGCTCTGGACCGTGGACCTGCTCTGGACCATGGACCTGCTCTGGACCATAGCCCGGGTCTGGACCATAGCCCGGGTCTGGACCATAGCCCGGGTCTGGACCATAGCCCGGGTCTGGACCATAGCCCGGGTCTGGACCATGGGCTCTGGACTCACCTTGGTGTACTGGCTGACCTCCCCGTGCTCCACGCTGGCCGGGGGAGCATGAGCCTCTGTGGCCGCCGCAGAGGTCGCTCCGTTGGGTCTGGACTGGGATACGGGCCGGGTATGTGCAGGGGCCAGGACCCGGGTCTGAGGGGCCAGGATCCGGGCCAGAGCGGGCCGAACGCGGCTCACCCGGGACAACATGGCGTCTGTGTTTGGAACCGAGGCTCTCCTTCTGCTGAGACTTCTGCAGGCTGTGAGCAGTGGGACGTGAGGCTGCCCCCTATCGGTGAAAGGCGTCACTACTGTCAGTGTCAGCAACAGACTAAAAATACTCCATGTTCCTGGCTCTAAAATAGTTTTTTCCCCCTTATTGCTGCCCCATTAAATTTATATATATATATATATAATTATATGAAACCATGAGTTAACATAAGTGTGTAATGTGCATTAAAAATCCCTGAAAAAGTGCTCACCCGGTGCTCCGAGTGGCGCTCCTCCTTCAGTCCTGCCGGCTTATGTTTGTGTTTTATTTATTTTATTTAGAAACAGTTTGTTTCAATCAAAACTTTTCAGTCCTCTGTCACATCCTTGGTTTGTCTTAGGTCTCTCTCTGGTCTTTTCCTCCACTTGAAATCGATAACTATAACTTGTCCTGGTTCATTATGTCAGTGTTTTTCAACCACTGTGCCGCGGCACACTAGTGTGCCGTATGATATTGTCTGGTGTGCCGTGAGAAATTCGTCTACTTTGTCTAAAAATAACTGCATTCGCTGTTGACGAGCGGTGACTTGTTTTGAACTGTGGAGTAACCATGTAATACTTTTTCAAATCAGTAGATGGCAGCAGATAGCTAAGTACTTTGAAACTGAAAAATTGGATGCGACCACTGACAGCCAGTGGTCGCATCCAATTTTTCAGTTTCAGGTCAGCATTGTGGCGAGAAAGGTTTTAAAATTGGATGCGACCAACAAATGTGGGAGGGAGCGAGACAAGAGCTTTTTGTGCGAGTGAGAAGTGAAAGTGATAGAGACGTTTTTGAAAATGAAATTATGCCGTTTTCTGAACAGGATTAACATCCTCCGCTCTGCCCCGGGGCAGCTGACCAACAAATGTCCCTCATCCAAAACTCCTGAATTTAAAGCTCGGATACCTAAATTTTTCCCATGCACTAACAATGCATGTTCTTTGTGTGAGTTATTATTTGACTATGGGCAGAGAGTGGATTTTCTTTTATTTTTCTTTTATTTTTTTCCACACAGTTAGTGCCACTTTATTCCCAAACTCTTGTTAATTGTATCGAGAAATATTAAATAAAGCTTAATGTCAAGGCCTGGACTTAAGCATTTTGATGAGAATAACTGTATATTGTGAATATAGGCTACAGAGTATACAGTATACATTATAAGATAAGATAAGATATACTTTATATATCACACAGAGTATGTACAGTATATATTTTTAAATTAGTACTGTATACATTTTTACATTTTCTCCTGGAGGTGTGCCGCAAGATTTTTTTCAGTGAAAAAGTGTGCCTTGGCTCAAAAAAGGTTGAAAAACACTGCATTATGTAACAAAACGTGAAAAAGTGTTTATACTTCCTGGTTTGACTTTACGCTGGCCCCGCCCCCTGTCAATCACGCAGCCTCAGTAAGTAAACAGTAAACCACAGATTCTGCATCAACATGATTTTAATAGTGGTTAAATAAATATCGCTGATACAAGAAACACATGAAAAACATGACATAAGGTGCTGAACGAGGCCGAGGCCAAAGCGTGGGCAGACCGAGGTCTCTGAGGTCTCTCTCTCTGGTCTCTCTCTGGTCTCTCTCGGTCTGAAAGCTGGGGTGTGTGACATTGTGCTAGTGACTAACATTTGTGCGTGTGCTCACTGCAGTGCGTACTCCGTACTCCAGACTCTACATTCAGAGGAGACCCGCAGTACTGCAGCCTTAACCCTCAGCTTCCACTCTGTGATCCTGTGACCTCTGGCCTCTCTCTCTCTGGCCTCTCTCTCTCTCTCTCTCTCTCTCCTCTCTCTCTCTCTCTGGCCTCTCTCTCTCTGGCCTCTCTCTCTCTCTCTCTCTCTCTGGCCTCTCTCTCTCTCTCTCTCTCTCTGGCCTCTCTCTCTCTCTCTGGCCTCTCTCTCTCTCTCTCTGGCCTCTCTCTCTCTCTCTCTGGCCTCTCTCTCTCTCTCTCTGGCCTCTCTCTCTCTCTCTCTCTCTCTCTCTCTCTCTGGCCTCTCTCTCTCTCTCTCTCTCTCTCTCTGGCCCCTCTCTCTCTCTGGTTTCTCATTTAAATGTAAGCTTGTCTTTGGTTCTACGGTCGTGGCCGTGTCTTCAGAGTACAGCCTGCAGGACCTATGGGACCTCTAACCTCTGGAACCTCTGGGACCTCTGGGACCTCTGGGACCTCTGGGACCTCTGACCACGGTGGCCTCGGCCTCTTGTGATTCTAAGCGGTGTTTTTGGCCTCAGCAGAAGATCCCTGAAGAATGCAGAAGCCCCTTTGGTCCCAGCGCGGGTTCAAGAGGAATGCTGGTGTCGTGGAAGAGTCCAAGAGGAAGAGGCCGCATCCAGATGCCACCCACACCTCCTCCTCCATCCTCCTCATCATCATTAGCCTCCCTCCGACCGCAGAGAGAGCAGAGATACCAGAGAGAGACCAGAGAGAGACCAGAGAGAGACCAGAGAGAGACCAGAGAGAGAGACCAGAGAGATACCAGAGAGAGGGACCAGCAAGAGACAAGAGAGCGAGACCAGAGAGAGACCAGAAAGAGAGCAGAGAGAGACCAGAGAGAAAGCGGAGAGACCAGAGAGAGACCGCGGAGAGACCAGAGAGAGACCAGTGAGAGACCAGAGAGAGACCAGTGAGAGACCAGTGAGAGACCAGTGAGAGACCAGAGAGAGACCAGTGAGAGACCAGAGAGAGACCAGTGAGAGACCAGAGAGAGACCAGTGAGAGACCAGAGAGAGACCAGTGAGAGACCAGAGAGAGACCAGTGAGAGACCAGAGAGAGACCAGTGAGAGACCAGAGAGAGACCAGAGAGAGACCAGTGAGAGACCAGAGAGAGACCAGTGAGAGACCAGAGAGAGACCAGAGAGAGACCAGTGAGAGACCAGAGAGAGACCAGTGAGAGACCAGTGAGAGACCAGAGAGAGACCAGTGAGAGACCAGTGAGAGACCAGTGAGAGACCAGTGAGAGACCAGTGAGAGACCAGTGAGAGACCAGTGAGAGACCAGAGAGAGAGACAAGACAAAGAAAGACCAGAGAGAGAGACCATATGATGAGGGAGTTTACACCCTAAAGTGTCTGGGAAAGGATGTCTGAAGGAGGAGGAGGTGTTCTGGAGGAGGACACAGCAGCAGCAGCAGCAGGAGTAACAGCAGGTCCTGCATCAGAAGCAGGTCCTGGACCAGAAGCAGGTCCTGGACCAGCCTCATCTCTTGCTGGACTTCATGTAGGAGGGGATGGCTCCTCTGGCCGTCAGACCCTCAAAGCGTTTGTACGTGTAGTTGATGAAGACCCAGTCCTTGTTCTTCAGCTCCGTCTCCGTCTGGTTCGACACAGACGTGGCTGCAACACAGGGACCAGTTAAAGCTGGGGGACGTAACATTCAGACCACACCATCAAACCTCGGTATTAAACCCATGTCTCTGTCTCTAGATTCATGTGTTTCTGTCTCTGTCACATCTTTAGATCAAAGCGAGGACCACCCTCTCTCAGCCAATCGGCTCTCAGCCAATCACACACAGGGATTTGTCTGATACTAAAGATAACATGTTTAATGCATGTTGTGGTTCGTATTCAACATGCTCTCACCTGGTCTCTCACCTGGTCTCTCACCTGGTGTCTCACCTGGTATCTCACCTGGTCTCTCACCTGGTCTCTCACCTGGTCTCTCACCTGGTCTCTCACCTGGTCTCTCACCTGGTCTCTCACCTGGATGGAGGATGTCAGAGTCTGGGAACTCATCGAAGTGTGAGGTGTCGTCGATGCTCTTGATCTCGATGGGGATGGCAGCTGGACGCTCTCTGTGACACAAGGAGAACATGCAAACTGTTACCACACACACATGGTCTGTGTTAGCAATGCTTCTAATCAAAGAGAGCTGACCTGATGTGGTCGTAGTCCACGCCCTCGAAGAAGGCGTTGGTCTTTATCTCGTCGACTCCAACTGCTCCGACTCGGTGCTCCTCCTCACAGCAGAATCTAAACATTACACACACTGTTACTGCAGCCCTCTACAGGCCACGCACTGTTACTGCAGCCCTCTACAGGCCCCACACTGTTACTGCAGCCCTCTACAGGCCACACACTGTTACTGCAGCCCTCTACAGGTCACACACTGTTACTGCAGCCCTCTACAGGCCCCACACTGTTACTGCAGCCCTCTACAGGCCACACACTGTTACTGCAGCCCTCTACAGGCCACACACTGTTACTGCAGCCCTCTACAGGCCACACACTGTTACTGCAGCCCTCTACAGGCCACACACTGTTACTGCAGCCCTCTACAGGCCACACACTGTTACTGCAGCCCTCTACAGGCCACACACTGTTACTGCAGCCCTCTACAGGCCACACACTGTTACTGCAGTCCTCTACAGGCCACGCACTGTTACTGCAGCCCTCTACAGGCCCCACACTGTTACTGCAGCCCTCTACAGGCCACACACTGTTACTGCAGCCCTCTACAGGTCACACACTGTTACTGCAGCCCTCTACAGGCCACACACTGTTACTGCAGCCCTCTACAGGCCACACACTGTTACTGCAGCCCTCTACAGGCCACACACTGTTACTGCAGCCCTCTACAGGCCACACACTGTTACTGCAGCCCTCTACAGGCCACACACTGTTACTGCAGCCCTCTACAGGTCCACACACTGTTACTGCAGCCCTCTACAGGCCACACACTGTTACTGCAGCCCTCTACAGGCCACGCACTGTTACTGCAGCCCTCTACAGGCCCCACACTGTTACTGCAGCCCTCTACAGGCCACACACTGTTACTGCAGCCCTCTACAGGCCCCACACTGTTACTGCAGCCCTCTACAGGCCCCACACTGTTACTGCAGCCCTCTACAGGCCCCACACTGTTACTGCAGCCCTCTACAGGCCCCACACTGTTACTGCAGCCATCTACAGGCCCCACACTGTTACTGCAGCCCCTCTACAGGCCACGCACTGTTACTGCAGCCCTCTACAGGCCCCACACTGTTACTGCAGCCCTCTACAGGCCACACACTGTTACTGCAGCCCTCTACAGGCCCCACACTGTTACTGCAGCCCTCTACAGGCCACACACTGTTACTGCAGCCCTCTACAGGCCCCACACTGTTACTGCAGCCCTCTACAGGCCACACACTGTTACTGCAGCCCTCTACAGGCCACACACTGTTACTGCAGCCCTCTACAGGCCACACACTGTTACTGCAGCCCTCTACAGGCCACACACTGTTACTGCAGCCCTCTACAGGCCACACACTGTTACTGCAGCCCTCTACAGGCCACACACTGTTACTGCAGCCCTCTACAGGCCACACACTGTTACTGCAGCCCTCTACAGGCCCCACACACTGTTACTGCAGCCCTCTACAGGCCACACACTGTTACTGCAGCCCTCTACAGGCCCCACACTGTTACTGCAGCCATCTACAGGCCACACACTGTTACTGCAGCCCTCTACAGGCCACACACTGTTACTGCAGCCATCTACAGGCCACACACTGTTACTGCAGCCCTCTACAGGCCCCACACTGTTACTGCAGCCATCTACAGGCCCCACACTGTTACTGCAGCCATCTACAGGCCACACACTGTTACTGCAGCCATCTACAGGCCACACACTGTTACTGCAGCCCTCTACAGGCCACACACTGTTACTGCAGCCCTCTACAGGCCCCACACTGTTACTGCAGCCATCTACAGGTCACACACTGTTACTGCAGCCCTCTACAGGCCACACACTGTTACTGCAGCCCTCTACAGGCCCCACACTGTTACTGCAGCCATCTACAGGCCCCACACTGTTACTGCAGCCATCTACAGGCCACACACTGTTACTGCAGCCCTCTACAGGCCACACACTGTTACTGCAGCCCTCTACAGGCCACACACTGTTACTGCAGCCCTCTACAGGCCACACACTGTTACTGCAGCCCTCTACAGGCCACACACTGTTACTGCAGCCCTCTACAGGCCACACACTGTTACTGCAGCCCTCTACAGGCCCCACACTGTTACTGCAGCCCTCTACAGGCCACACACTGTTACTGCAGCCCTCTACAGGCCCCACACTGTTACTGCAGCCATCTACAGGTCACACACTGTTACTGCAGCCCTCTACAGCCCACACACTGTTACTGCAGCCCTCTACAGGCCCCACACTGTTACTGCAGGCTCCTACAAGCTCTCTCTAGCCCCTGGTCTCTCTCACTCAGGCCCCTGGTCTCTCTCACTCACTCACTCTCTCTCTCTCTCTGTCAGGCCCCTGGTCTCTCACTCACTCACTCTCTCTCTGTCAGGCCCCTGGTCTCTCACTCACTCACTCTCTCTCCGTCAGGCTCCTGGTCTCTCACTCACTCACTCTCTCTCTGTCAGGCCCCTGGTCTCTCACTCACTCACTCCCTCTGTCAGGCCCCTGGTCTCTCTCACTCAGACCCCTGGTCCCTCAAGTCTCTCTTCTTACCGGAGGATCAGTTCTTTGGACTTCTCAGAGATGGGTACTTCAGGGGGAAAGGTCAGGGTTTCTCTCCAGTTCATCACCTTCCTGTAGGTCTCCTGAGGCGTCTCCGAGCAGAAGGGAGGGTAACCTACACACACACACACACACAGAGAGACACAGACAGAGAGAGACACAGACAGAGAGAGACAGACAGAGAGACACACAGAGACACACACACACAGACAGTAGTATTATAGTGTTGTAGTATTGAAGTACTGTAGTAGTAGTACTGCAGTTATTGTAGTACAATAGTATTCTAGTACAGTAGTACTGTATTATTGTAGTACAGTAGTATTGTACTACAGTAGTACTGTGTTAGTGTAGTACTCACCTATGAGCATCTCGTACATGATGACCCCCAGGCTCCACCAGTCACAGAGCTTGTTGTACCCGTTCTGCATGAAGACCTCTGGGGCGATGTAGTCTGGGGTCCCCACAGTGGAGAAGGCCTGAGGAGACACCAGAGGCTGAACACCAGAGGCTGAACACCAGGTGGGACTGACTGTGACATCACCACAGTGTGACATCACCACAGTGTGACATCACCACAGTTTACAAAGACTAAATCATAATATAAACACAATTAAATTAGGGCTGTCAAAATTATCGCTTTAACTCACGTTAATTGCATTTTTCATTAACGCGTAAAAAAAAATTAACGCATGTCAGAATGACCCGCCCGTTTATCCATAATAACACTCACAATGCTGCGTGTGAGATGCATCAGAGCAGGTCTCTGGGAATACATGTTTTAAAAGAATACGTGCGTCACCGCGGGGCTGTTTGCTGTGACCTGAAGTCCGCCTCCTCCACGGCCGCTCAGGCTGTGAGCCGCTAACACCAACACGGCTGTGAGCCGCTAACACCAACACGGCTGTGAGCCGCTAACACCAACACGGCTGTGAGCCGCTAACACCAACACGGCTGTGAGCCGCTAACACCAACACGGCTGTGAGCCGCTAACACCAACACGGCTGTGAGCCGCTAACACCAACACGGCTGTGAGCCGCTAACAACAACACGGCTGTGAGCCGCTAACAACAACACGGCTGTGAGCCGCTAACAACAACACGGCTGTGAGCCGCTAACAACAACACGGCTGTGAGCCGCTAACAACAACACGGCTGTGAGCCGCTAACACCAACACGGCTGTGAGCCGCTAACACCAACACGGCTGTGAGCGAATGGCGCCGCGGTATCGTGGTCATATAAGACCAAACACGCCACAGAACTATTGTCTGCATGTTGTGTTCGTGTCTTTGCAACCTGTGCGTAACCTGTGCACGCAAATGCAGCACGACAGTGTCCCTGTCTCCTCCTGAAACTAAACTAAACTAAACTTGCTGAATTAAAGCTGGGGTATGTAAATGTCCCCCTTTCATTAACAGCTCATTTTGGTTGTGCCCAAAAGCAAAAGGTTGTGAATCAAACAGATTTAAGAACATTTGGTCTGAATGACATGTGTCATTATATTTGATAATCTCATTTAACTTCATTTGGAGTGGATTTGAAATAGAATGTTAAAAATGAGATTAATCGTGAGTTAACTCACCATTTCTGTGCAATTAATCAACAAAAAACATTTAAATCGTTTGACAGCCCTAATTTAAATATAAACACATTTCTTTCTCCCTCTTGGGTCCCTCCCTCTCTCTCCGGGTCTCTCCCTCTCTCTCCGGGTCTCTCCCTCTCGGGTCCCTCCCTCTCGGGTCTCTCCCTCTCTCTCCGGGTCTCTCCCTCTCTCTCTCTCTCTCCGTCTCTCCCTCTCTCTCCGGGTCTCTCCCTCTCTCTCTCTCTCCGGGTCTCTCCCTCTCTCTCCGGGTCTCTCCCTCTCTCTCCGGGTCTCTCCCTCTCTCTCTCTCTCCGGGTCTCTCCCTCTCTCTCCGGGTCTCTCCCTCTCTCTCCCTCTCTCTCCGGGTCTCTCCCTCTCGGGTCTCTCCCTCCGTCTCTCCCTCTCGGGTCTCTCCCTCTCGGGTCTCTCCCTCTCGAGTCTCTCCCTCTCGGGTCTCTCCCTCTCGAGTCTCTCCCTCTCGAGTCTCTCCCTCTCGGGTCTCTCCCTCTCGAGTCTCTCCCTCTCGGGTCTCTCCCTCTCGGGTCTCTCCCTCTCGAGTCTCTCCCTCTCGGGTCTCTCCCTCTCGGGTCTCTCCCTCTCGGGTCTCTCCCTCTCGGGTCTCTCCCTCTCGGGTCTCTCCCTCTCGGGTCTCTCCCTCTCGGGTCTCTCAGGAGTTTACTTTTACATCTAAGTCAATAGGAGTCAGAGAGAGGAGCCAAACTTCACCATGAGCACTTCCCTATTCCCCGTTCATCTGTAAACAGCAGTCTCCTATACACTCCTGAGTAGAGTTCAAAGGTCACGCTGGTGTGGACTGACCAGTTGTCTGCGGTTCCTCTTCCAGGTCTCTGCTTTCCTTTTGGAGTTCATGTTCTGAGCTGCACACACACAGAGACACACGCACACACGCACACACACACACACACACACACACACACACACACACACACACACACACAGAGACACACACACAGAGACACACACACACACACACACACACACACACACACACAGAGACACACACACACACAGAGACACACACATACACACAGAGACACAATTTAATGACATAGAACAGACTGGTGTGATTGAGGTGTGAAAAGCAAAGGTTTGTTTTGGTCTCTGGTCTCTCCCCCCTCTGGTCTCTCCCCCCTCTGGTCTCTCCCCCCTCTGGTCTCTCCCCCCTCTGGTCTCTCCCCCCTCTGGTCTCTCTCCCCTCTGGTCTCTCTCCCCTCTGGTCTCTCTCCCCTCTGGTCTCTCTCCCCTCTGGTCTCTCCCCCCTCTGGTCTCTCCCCCCTCTGGTCTCTCTCCCCTCTGGTCTCTCCCCCCTCTGGTCTCTCCCCCCTCTGGTCTCTCCCCCCTCTGGTCTCTCCCCCCTCTGGTCTCTCCCCCCTCTGGTCTCTCCCCCTCTGGTCTCTCCCCCCTCTGGTCTCTCCCCCTCTGGTCCTCCCCCCCTCTGGTCTCTCTCCCCTCTGGTCTCTCTCCCCTCTGGTCTCTCTCTCCCCTCTGGTCTCTCTCCCCTCTGGTCTCTCTCCCCTCTGGTCTCTCTCCCCTCTGGTCTCTCTCCCCTCTGGTCTCTCTCCCCTCTGGTCTCTCTCCCCTCTGGTCTCTCTCCCCTCTGGTCTCTCTCCCCTCTGGTCTCTCCCCCTCTGGTCTCTCCCCCTCTGGTCTCTCCCCCTCTGGTCTCTCCCCCTCTGGTCTCTCCCCCTCTGGTCTCTCCCCCTCTGGTCTCTCCCCCTCTGGTCTCTCCCCCTCTGGTCTCTCCCTCTGGTCTCTCCCCCTCTGGTCTCTCTCCCTCTGGTCTCTCTCTCACTCTGCTTGCTGAGGTCGCTGGGCAGGCTGTGGTTCAGGTTCTTGTAGAACTCGGTTCGATGAGCTCTCTTCAGTCCGGTGCAGAGACCGAAGTCCGACAGCTTCACGTGACCCTGAGAACACACCACACGTGAGAGAAACCCCCCTCAGAGATGTCAGATCAGTGTGACCCGCGGTGGTCTGGAGCTCAGCAGGTCCATGTAGGAGAGAGCACATCACCCCGGGCCTCAGGTCACTGGCTCCGGTCACATTCAGGATGGATTTTAAGATTCTGGTGCTTGTTTTTAAAGCTGTTTATGGTTTATGGTTTATGGGCGACGACCTGCACATGGACCGCAAACTTTAAAATGTGTACATCAGATTTTTATCTTTTGTACCTTTTTTATTAATGGTTTCTTTGGTTGGGGCAGTGCTGACACCTCCAGATTGAAGCTTTTGCCGAATTAGCATCAGCGGTTTCACAATCGCAATAAACCTGAACTATTGTACTTATGGTTTAGTGGTAGGAGAACCCGGAGCGCTTGAAGGAAACCTACGCAGACACAGGGAGAACATGCAAACTCCACACAGAAAGGTCCTGGAGGTGGATTCGAACCCAGGACCTTCATTTGCACACTCTGATTGTGTTGTTTAAAGTTTTCTCTTGTGTGTTGAGATGTTTAAATATAGGTTCGGGAATGACTCAAAAACGGGCGGCAAGAAGGTCATGGGCTCGATTACACCTCCAGGCCTTTCTGTGTGGAGTTTGCATGTTCTTCCCGTGGCTGCATAGATTTCCTCGCACACGGAAAAGATAAGAGACTGGAAGTATCTGGCACAAAACACACACACACACACACACACAGAGACACAGAGAGAGACACACACACACACAGTGAGACACAGAGAGACACACACACACAGAGACACAGAGAGACACACACACACAAGCACACACAGAGAGAGACACACACACACACACAGAGAGAGACACACACACACACACACACACAGAGAGAGAGAGACACACACACACACATACAGAGAGAGACACACAGAGAGAAAAATACACACACACATACAGACACACACACACAGACACACTGACACACACAGACACACACACACAGAGAGAGACACACACACACACACACACACACACACACACACACAGACACACACACACACACAGACACTGACACACGCACACACAGACACAGACACACAGAGAGAGAGACACACACACACACAGACACACACACAGACACACAGACACACACACACACACACACACACACACACACACACACACACACACAGACACACACACACACACACAGACACACACACACACACACACACACACACACACACTGACACAGACACACACACACACACAGACACACACACACAGACACACAGACACAGACACACACACTGACCCTGGAGTCCAGCAGCAGGTTGTCTGGTTTGATGTCTCTGTGGATGAAGCCCAGTTGGTGGATGGAGTCGATGGCGAGGACGGTCTCTGCGATGTAGAACTGTGTGGCCTCCTCACTCAGAGTGTCCATCTTCATCAGCAGCGTCATCATGTCGCCTGGAACACAACCAGGGTTAAAGCTCAGGGACCTAACTTTAGTCTCAATAACACATGGTTAAAGCTCAGGTCTGTAACTTTAGTCTCATCAATAACACATGTTTAAAGCTCAGGTCTGTAACTTTAGTCTCATCAATAACACATGTTTAAAGCTCAGGTCTGTAACTTTAGTCTCATCAATAACACATGTTTAAAGCTCAGGTCTGTAACTTTAGTCTCATCAATAACACATGTTTAAAGCTCAGGTCTGTAACTTTAGTCTCATCAATAACATGTAGTTAAAGCTCAGGTCTGTAACTTTAGTCTCATCAATAACATGTAGTTAAAGCTCAGGTCTGTAACTTTAGTCTCAATAACACATGGTTAAAGCTCAGGTCCGTAACTTTAGTCTAAATCAGTGGTTCCCAAAGTGGGGGTCGCAAGATATACAAATATATAGCCCTTAATATTTTTTTTTGCATGTGACTTGATTCAAAAGGACTACTTGTTAAATTGTGTTTGGAGAAGAGAAAAAAACATAATATATTTTAATTACGTTTGTAATTTTGTCCCAGACATTGAAAGCGTCAATAAAAATCTAGTTCCGCAGCTCACATCATGCAGCGACAAAGCGTGTGTGTCTCTGTGTGTGTGTCTCTCTGTGTCTGTGTGTGTCTCTCTGTGTCTGTGTGTATGTGTGTGTCTCTCTGTGTCTCTGTGTCTGGGTGTATCTCTCTGTGTGTGTGTGTGTGTATGTGTGTCTCTCTCTGTGTCTGTGTGTCTCTCTCTGTGTGTGTATGTGTGTGTCTCTGTGTCTCTCTCTGTGTCTGTGTGTCTCTCTGTGTGTGTGTGTGTGTGTCTCTGTGTGTGTACCTCCTGGTAGAAACTCCATGATGAGGTAAAGGTTCATCTTGTCCTGGAAACTGTAGAACATCTTCACCACCCACAGACTGTCGGCCTCCACCAGGATGTCCCTCTCTGCTCGGATATGTCCCAACTGCAGAGACACAGAGGACATGGGACACAGGACAGAGGAGAGAGGACAGAGGAGAGAGGACATGGGACAGGGGAGAGAGGACAGAGGACACAGGACAGGGGAGAGAGGACAGAGGAGAGAGGAGAGAGGAGAGAGGAGAGAGGACAGAGGAGAGAGGAGAGAGGAGAGAGGACAGAGGACATGGGACACAGGACAGGGGAGAGAGGACAGAGGAGAGAGGAGAGAGGACAGAGGACAGAGGAGAGAGGAGAGAGGACAGAGGACATGGGACACAGGACAGGGGAGAGAGGACAGAGGAGAGAGGAGAGAGGAGAGAGGACAGAGGACAGAGGACAGAGGAGAGCGGACAGAGGAGAGAGGACAGAGGAGAGAGGACAGAGGAGAGAGGACAGAGGACACAGGACAGGGGAGAGAGGACAGAGGAGAGAGGAGAGAGGAGAGAGGAGAGAGGACAGAGGAGAGAGGAGAGAGGAGAGAGGACAGAGGACATGGGACACAGGACAGGGGAGAGAGGACAGAGGAGAGAGGAGAGAGGAGAGAGGACAGAGGACAGAGGAGAGAGGAGAGAGGACAGAGGACATGGGACACAGGACAGGGGAGAGAGGAGAGAGGAGAGAGGAGAGAGGAGAGAGGACAGAGGAGAGAGGAGAGAGGACAGAGGAGAGAGGACAGAGGAGAGAGGACAGAGGAGAGAGGACAGAGGAGAGCGGAGAGAGGACAGAGGAGAGAGGACAGAGGAGAGAGGACAGAGGACAGAGGAGAGAGGACAGAGGACATGGGACACAGGACAGGGGAGAGAGGACAGAGGAGAGAGGAGAGAGGAGAGGACAGAGGAGAGAGAGAGGGAGAGAGGACAGAGGAGAGAGGACAGAGGACAGAGGAGAGAGGACAGAGGAGAGAGGACAGAGGAGAGAGGACAGAGGAGAGAGGACAGAGGACAGAGGAGAGAGGACAGAGGACAGAGGAGAGAGGACTGAGGACAGAGGACAGAGGACAGAGGAGAGAGGACAGAGGACATGGGACACAGGACAGGGGAGAGAGGACAGAGGAGAGAGGACAGAGGAGAGAGGACAGAGGAGAGAGGACAGAGGAGAGAGGACAGAGGACAGAGGAGAGAGGACTGAGGACAGAGGACAGAGGAGAGAGGACAGAGGACATGGGACACAGGACAGAGGACAGAGGAGAGAAGAGAGAGGACAGAGGAGAGAGGACAGAGGAGAGAGGAGAGAGGACAGAGGACAGAGGAGAGAGGACAGAGGAGAGAGGAGAGAGGACAGAGGAGTGAGGACAGAGGAGAGAGGACAGAGGACAGAGGAGAGAGGACAGGACAGAGGAGAGAGGAGAGAGGACAGAGGACAGAGGAGAGAGGACAGAGGACAGAGGACAGAGGACAGAGGAGAGAGGACAGATGAGAGAGGAGAGAGGAGAGAGGATAGAGGACAGAGGAGAGAGGACTGAGGACAGAGGAGAGAGGACAGAGGAGAGAGGACAGAGGAGAGAGGACAGAGGACAGAGGACAGAGGACAGAGGAGAGAGGACAGAGGAGAGAGGAGAGAGAGAGACTGAGGAGAGAGGACAGAGGAGAGAGGACAGAGGACAGAGGAGAGAGGACAGAGGACAGAGGAGAGAGGACAGAGGACAGAGGAGAGAGGACAGAGGACAGAGGAGAGAGGAGAGAGGACAGAGGACATGGGACACAGGACAGGGGAGAGAGGACAGAGGAGAGAGAGAGAGAGAGGACAGAGGACAGAGGACAGAGGAGAGAGGAGAGAGGACAGAGGACATGGGACACAGGACAGAGGAGAGAGGACAGAGGACAGAGGAGAGGACAGAGGACAGAGGAGAGAGGACAGAGGACAGAGAAGAGAGGACAGAGGACAGAGGAGAGAGGACAGAGGACACAGGACAGGGAGAGAGGAGAGAGGAGAGAGGACAGAGGAGAGAGGAGAGAGGAGAGAGGACAGAGGACAGAGGACAGGGGAGAGAGGACAGAGGAGAGAGGAGAGAGGAGAGAGGACAGAGGACAGAGGACAGAGGAGAGAGGAGAGAGGACAGAGGACATGGGACACAGGACAGGGGAGAGAGGACAGAGGAGAGAGGAGAGAGGAGAGAGGACAGAGGAGAGAGGACAGAGGAGAGAGGACAGAGGAGAGAGGACAGAGGAGAGAGGACAGAGGAGAGAGGACAGAGGACATGGGACACAGGACAGGGGAGAGAGGACAGAGGAGAGAGGAGAGAGGAGAGAGGACAGAGGAGAGAGGAGAGAGGAGAGAGGACAGAGGAGAGAGGACAGAGGACAGAGGAGAGAGGACAGAGGACAGAGGAGAGAGGACAGAGGAGAGAGGACAGAGGAGAGAGGACAGAGGAGAGAGGACAGAGGACAGAGGAGAGAGGACAGAGGAGAGAGGACAGAGGAGAGAGGACTGAGGACAGAGGACAGAGGACAGAGGAGAGAGGACAGAGGACAGAGGAGAGAGGACAGAGGACAGAGGAGAGAGGAGAGAGGACAGAGGACATGGGACACAGGACAGGGGAGAGAGGACAGAGGAGAGAGGAGAGAGGACAGAGGAGAGAGGACAGAGGAGAGAGGACTGAGGACAGAGGACAGAGGAGAGAGGACAGAGGACATGGGACACAGGACAGAGGACAGAGGAGAGAAGAGAGAGGACAGAGGAGAGAGGACAGAGGAGAGAGGAGAGAGGACAGAGGAGAGAGGACAGAGGACAGAGGAGTGAGGACAGAGGAGAGAGGACAGAGGACAGAGGAGAGAGGACAGAGGACAGAGGAGAGAGGAGAGAGGACAGAGGACAGAGGAGAGAGGACAGGAGAGAGGACAGAGGAGAGAGGACAGAGGACAGAGGAGAGAGGACAGAGGACAGATGAGAGAGGAGAGAGGACAGAGGACAGAGGAGAGAGGACTGAGGACAGAGGAGAGAGGACAGAGGACAGAGGAGAGAGGACAGAGGACAGAGGACAGAGGACAGAGGAGAGAGGACAGAGGAGAGAGGAGAGAGGACTGAGGAGAGAGGACAGAGGACAGAGGAGAGAGGACAGAGGAGAGAGGAGAGAGGACTGAGACCCTCTCCCTCCCCCTCCTCGGTCTCCCCCTCCTCACCTGCTCCTTCTCCAGCATGTCTCCCCTCTCTCCCTCCCCCCCGGTCTCCTCCTCATCTGCTCCTTCTCCAGCATGTCTGCCTCTCTCTCCTCTCCTCCCCTCCCTCCTCCTCGGTCTCCCCCTCCTCACCTGCTCCTTCTCCAGCATGTCTCCCCTCTCTCCCTCCCCCCCGGTCTCCTCCTCCTCACCTGCTCCTTCTCCAGCATGTCTGCCTCTCTCTCCTCTCCTCCCCTCCCTCGGTCTCCTCCTCCTCACCTGCTCCTTCTCCAGCATGTCTGCCTCTCTCTCCTCTCCTCCCCTCCCTCCCCCCCGGTCTCCTCCTCATCTGCTCCTTCTCCAGCATGTCTGCCTCTCTCTCCTCTCCTCCCCTCCCTCCCCTCCGGTCTCCCCCTCCTCACCTGCTCCTTCTCCAGCATGTCTCCCCTCTCTCCCTCCCCCCCGGTCTCCTCCTCCTCATCTGCTCCTTCTCCAGCATGTCTGCCTCTCTCTCCTCTCCTCCCCTCCCTCCCCCCCGGTCTCCCCCTCCTCACCTGCTCCTTCTCCAGCATGTCTGCCTCTCTCTCCTCTCCTCCCCTCCCTCCCCCCCGGTCTCCCCCTCCTCACCTGCTCCTTCTCCAGCATGTCTGCCTCTCTCTCCTCTCCTCCCCTCCCTCCCCCCCGGTCTCCCCCTCCTCACCTGCTCCTTCTCCAGCATGTCTGCCTCTCTCTCCTCTCCTCCCTCCCCCCCGGTCTCCTCCTCACCTGCTCCTTCTCCAGCATGTCTGCCTTCCTGAGGATCTTCATGGCGTAGACGTGTCCCGTGTCCTTCTTCTGCACCAAACGAACCTGAACAACACCTTCATCTTTAACAGCCGGGTTTTCACTTTCAATGTTTTAGAATCAGGGAAGGGCTGTCTGTCTCACCGGAGCACCCGGAGGAAACTCGGTGCTCCGAGAGAGAGAGAGATCCGAGAGACAGAGAGCCAAGAGAGAAAGGCAAGAGTGAGAGAACAGAGTGAGAGAACAGAGAGAGACTAGAGAGAGAGAGAGATTAGACAGAAGGATCCCAGAGTGCCAGCCAATAAGCTCTAAAAGAGTCAAATAGTGACTTTCAGAAGTTACAGACCCCAGCTTTAAACATTTATGAGGCTAAAGTTACGTCCCCCAGCTTTAGTGTGTGACATCACTCACCTCCCCGAAGGCTCCGCGGCCGATGACTTTGAGAGACTCGAAATCCTCCAGACCGAGACGTGTTCGTTTGAGACGGAGGAACTCTGTCTCTTTACGAGCGTGCTGAGAGCGGCGCATACGTTTCTGCTAACACACACACACAGAGAGAGACACACACACACACAGAGAGAGACACACACACACACAGAAAGAGACACACGCACACACACAGAGACACAAACACACAGAGAAGGAGAGCGAGAGACACACACACACAGGTCAGCTTTGAGGACATCTCTAAACATACAGTATCTCAGAGCTGTGACTGACCTCCTCATCGGCCAGACCCTCCTGATCCATCACCTTCTCCAACTTCAGCTGCCTGAGGAGAGAGGAGAGAGAAGAGAGGAGAGAGGAGAGGGGAGAGGGGAGAGGGGAGAGAGGAGAGAGGAGAGAGGACAGAGGACAGAGGACAGAGGAGAGAGGAGAGAGGAGAGAGGACAGAGGACAGAGGAGAGAGGAGAGAGGAGAGAGGAGAGAGGACAGAGGAGAGAGGAGAGAGGACAGAGGACAGAGGAGAGAGGACAGAGGACAGAGGACAGAGGAGAGAGGAGAGAGGAGAGAGGACAGAGGACAGAGGACAGAGGAGAGAGGAGAGAGGAGAGAGGAGAGGGGAGAGGGGAGAGAGGAGAGAGGAGAGAGGACAGAGGAGAGAGGACAGAGGAGAGAGGAGAGAGGAGAGAGGAGAGGGGAGAGGGGAGAGGGGAGAGGGGAGAGAGGAGAGAGGAGAGAGGACAGAGGAGAGAGGACAGAGGAGAGAGGAGAGAGGAGAGAGGAGAGAGGACAGAGGACAGAGGAGAGAGGACAGAGGACAGAGGACAGAGGACAGAGGACAGAGGACAGAGGACAGAGGAGAGAGGAGAGAGGAGAGAGGACAGAGGAGAGAGGAGAGAGGAGAGAGGAGAGAGGACAGAGGAGAGAGGAGAGAGGAGAGAGGACAGAGGAGAGAGGAGAGAGGAGAGAGGACAGAGGACAGAGGACAGAGGAGAGAGGAGAGGGGAGAGGGGAGAGAGGAGAGAGGAGAGAGGACAGAGGAGAGAGGACAGAGGAGAGAGGAGAGAGGACAGAGGAGAGAGGAGAGAGGAGAGAGGAGAGAGGACAGAGGACAGAGGAGAGAGGAGAGAGGACAGAGGAGAGAGGAGAGAGGAGAGAGGACAGAGGAGAGAGGAGACATTAGGACTCTCTCTCAGGTGTTTGCATGTTCTGCCTGTGCTCACCTCATCTCCCTCTCCTCGTGCTGGGCCTCTCTCTCTCTCAGGTGTTTGCATGTTCTGCCTGTGCTCACCTCATCTCCCTCTCCTCGTGCTGGGCCTCTCTCTCTCTCTCAGGTGTTTGCATGTTCTGCCTGTGCTCACCTCATCTCCCTCTCCTCGTGCTGGGCCTCTCTCTCTCTCTCAGGTGTTTGCATGTTCTGCCTGTGCTCACCTCATCTCCCTCTCCTCGTGCTGGGCCTCTCTCTCTCTCAGGTGTTTGCATGTTCTGCCTGTGCTCACCCCATCTCCCTCTCCTCGTGCTGGGCCTCTCTCTCAGGTGTTTGCATGTTCTGCCTGTGCTCACCTCATCTCCCTCTCCTCGTGCTGGGCCTCTCTCTCTCTCTCAGGTGTTTGCATGTTCTGCCTGTGCTCACCTCATCTCCCTCTCCTCGTGCTGGGCCTCTCTCTCTCAGGTGTTTGCATGTTCTGCCTGTGCTCACCTCATCTCCCTCTCCTCGTGCTGGGCCTCTCTCTCTCTCAGGTGTTTGCATGTTCTGCCTGTGCTCACCTCATCTCCCTCTCCTCGTGCTGGGCCTCTCTCTCTCAGGTGTTTGCATGTTCTGCCTGTGCTCACCTCATCTCCCTCTCCTCGTGCTGGGCCTCTCTCTCAGGTGTTTGCATGTTCTGCCTGTGCTCACCTCATCTCCCTCTCCTCGTGCTGGGCCTCTCTCTCTCTCAGGTTGTTTGCATGTTCTGCCTGTGCTCACTCATCTCCCTCTCCTCGTGCCTCTCTCTCTCTCTCTCTCAGGTGTTTGCATGTTCTGCCTGTGCTCACCTCATCTCCCTCTCCTCGTGCTGGGCCTCTCTCTCTCTCTCAGGTGTTTGCATGTTCTGCCTGTGCTCACCTCATCTCCCTCTCCTCGTGCTGGGCCTCTCTCTCTCAGGTGTTTGCATGTTCTGCCTGTGCTCACCTCATCTCCCTCTCCTCGTGCTGGGCCTCTCTCTCTCAGGTGTTTGCATGTTCTGCCTGTGCTCACCTCATCTCCCTCTCCTCGTGCTGGGCGATCAGGTTGCTGTAGAAGTTTTCCAGCGTGACCTTGGCCATGTTGACTCTCTCCTTGGTGTGGCTGCTCATGTTGGGGCAGGGGCCCGGCATCGCCATGCTGCTCCTGCACAGACCACAGTCACACACCTGCAGCTGTGTTTGCATCCATCCATGCTCATGTCAGGAGCCTCCGCCAACACTTTCTCAGCCATATACAAGTTAAAGCTGAGGTACGTAACTTTCAAACCAGTAGAGTAGAACTCTGGACTCACACCCTGGACTCACACCCTGGACTCACACCCTGGACTCACACCCTGGACTCACACCCTGGACTCACACCCTGGACTCACACCCTGGACTCACACCCTGGACTCACACCCTGGACTCACACCCTGGACTCACACCCTGGACTCACACCCTGGACTCACACCCTGGACTCACACCCTGGACTCACACCCTGGACTCACACCCTGGACTCACACCCTGGACTCACACCCTGGACTCACACCCTGGACTCACACCCTGGACTCACACCCTGGACTCACACCCTGGACTCACACCCTGGACTCACACCCTGGACTCACACCCTGGACTCACACCCTGGACTCACACCCTGGTCTCACTCTGGTCTCTCTCTCTCTCTCTCTCTCACACCCTGGTCTCTCTCTCTCTCGCACCCTGGTCTCTCTTTCTCTCGCACCCTGGTCTCTCTCTCGCACCCTGGTCTGTCTCTCTCTCTCTCTCGCACCCTGGTCTCTCTCTCTCTCGCACCCTGGTCTCTCTCTCTCTCGCACCCTGGTCTCTCTCTCTCTCGCACCCTGGTCTCTCTCTCTCTCTCTCACCCTGGTCTCTCTCTCGCACCCTGGTCTCTCTCTCTCGCTCTCTCTCTCTGGTCACACCCTGGTCTCTCTCTCTCTCGCACCCTGGTCTCTCTCTCTCTCTCCGCACCCTGGTCTCTCTCTCTCTCTCGCCCACCCTGGTCTCTCTCTCTCTCTCGCACCCTGGTCTCTCTCTCGCGCACCCTGGTCTCTCTCTCGCACCCTGGTCTCTCTCTCGCACCCTGGTCTCTCTCTCGCACCCTGGTCTCTCTCTCGCACCCTGGTCTCTCTCTCTCTCTCGCACCCTGGTCTCTCTCTCGCACCCTGGTCTCTCTCTCGCACCCTGGTCTCTCTCTCGCACCCTGGTCTCCCTCTCTCTCACAATCTGGTCTCCCTCTCTCTCACAATCTGGTCTCTCTCTCTCTCACAATCGGGTCTCCCTCTCTCTCACAATCTGGTCCCTCTCTCTCACTCTGGTCTCTCAATCAGGTCTCTTTCTCTCTCACTGGTCTCTTTCCCTGGACTCTTAAAGCTGGGGTTTGTAACTTATAAAACATAACAATAGAACTCTGTATTAAACCCATGTCTCTGCTTCTGTGTCTAGTTTCATGTTTAGATCAAAGTGAGGACCACACTCTCTCAGCCAATTAGCTCTCAGCCAATCAGCTCTCAGCCAATCAGCTCTCAGCCAATCATCTCTCAGCCCACATTGACTCTCAGGGCTCTGACAGTAGATACATGTTGACAGATGGGGATTGTGCTGGAGGATGCACAGGGCTCAGGTAAAGCCGATCTGTCCAACACCATGTGACCATGTGTGACCATGTGACCAGAGCGGCAGGTTCAGAGGAGATACTAGTGACGTCACGACTCTCACATTTCCAACACAATTTCAAGTTTTTTAAATCCACAACACGACACACACAACGCACAATATTTAAAGTCACTTCTATCTAATCATGACTACATTAGTTGGAGAAAAGATAGATGTTAATTACTAACATAATAACAACTAGTTTAACTGACTAGTTTAAGTCAGGTAAATAAAATACTGAAAAAACAGAGACCAGAGCGAGACCAGAGAGAGCGAGAGACCAGAGCGAGACCAGAGGAAGAGACCAGAGCAAAAGACCAGAGGAAGAGACCACAGAGAGAGACCAGAGAGAGAGACCAGAGTAAGACCAGAGGAAGAGACCAGAGAGAGAGACCAGAGTAAGACCAGAGGAAGAGACCAGAGAGAGAGACCAGAGTGAGACTAGAGCAAAAGACCAGAGGAAGAGACCAGAGGAAGAGACCAGAGAGAGACCAGAGCAAAAGACCAGAGGAAGAGACCAGAGCAAAAGACCAGAGTGAGACCAGAGTGAGACCAGAGCAAAAGACCAGAGGAAGAGACCAGAGTGAGACCAGAGTGAGACCAGAGTGAGACCAGAGTGAGAGACCAGAGTGAGACCAGAGTGAGACCAGAGTGAGACCAGAGGAAGAGACCAGAGCAAAAGACCAGAGTGAGACCAGAGTGAGACCAGAGCAAAAGACCAGAGGAAGAGACCAGAGTGAGACCAGAGTGAGACCAGAGTGAGAGACCAGAGTGAGACCAGAGTGAGACCAGAGTGAGACCAGAGCAAGAGACCAGAGTGAGACCAGAGTGAGGCCAGAGAGAGACCAGAGCAAAAGACCAGAGTGAGACCAGAGCAAAAGACCAGAGGAAGAGACCAGAGTGAGACCAGAGTGAGACCAGAGTGAGACCAGAGAGAGACCAGAGCAAAAGACCAGAGTGAGACCAGAGCAAAAGACCAGAGGAAGAGACCAGAGTGAGACCAGAGTGAGACCAGAGCAAAAGACCAGAGGAAGAGACCAGAGTGAGACCAGAGTGAGAGACCAGAGTGAGACCAGAGTGAGACCAGAGTGAGACCAGAGCAAGAGACCAGAGTGAGACCAGAGTGAGACCAGAGGAAGAGACCAGAGCAAAAGACTAGGGAAAAGACCACATCTTGATAGTTTTAGAACCAGGAACTAGTGACGTGTTGTTGTGGTTTTGAGAGTTACGCACCCCAGCTTTAAACATGTTTATCTACATTTAGAAGCACAGCTAACTACTTCAAACCTGTTTAGTGAATGTGTGAATGTAAGCTTTTGAAAGTGAAGTGAAAGTAGAAATAGACTTACCGAGTCCAGTTCAGCCCAATACCATAAACAGCAGTTCTTTACCTCTCTGGTTTTCACTTTATAAAATCATGAAACTGCCGCCAAGATGAATTAACTTTATATAAGAGTAAACAGAGTGAAACTAAAGTAAAAAATGAATAGTTCCCTACGAAGTGTGTGGCTGCGCATGCTCAGACCGGTCCACAGAGGCTAAGCTAAAGGGAGCTAACGCAGGCTAGCTCAGGCGCTGTGCTAACGGGCTTTAGCGGGCTTCAAACTCCTCCACGCAGGGTAAACGAGCTCCGTGGGATCCCGGTGTGTGGAGGGTGGACTACAGGACAGGGTGAGCGTGTCCCCGGCCTGTGTTTGGACCCTGGGCCGGAGTTAGGAGCTTGTTTACGGCTTGTTTGGTGTGATGTTAGCCTACCTCTGTCGGTGCGAAGGTCCCGCTGGTTCTTCCTCTGAGCCACAGGAGCCACAGGAGCCACAGGAGCCACAGGAGCGGAACAGCGCCCACGGAGGGCAGTGGACGGACCACAGACTCCAGAACACACGCTAATACTGCTGTGTCTGTGTCATTTCAGTCTCTGATTCATGATCAGAGTCACAGTCATAAGAACAGTTACTGTGGTACATCCGGGCACTTCACGTCTGTTTCAGATCATAATAATACTGTAGTTTGTCCAAAAGAAGATAAGATAAAACTTGACTGTGGAGGAATTCAGAGTTCAGTCCACACCATGCGGTTTATCTGATCAGAAAACAGACCCTGTGAGTCACTATTTGACTCTTTGGGCTGAGAGCTGGTATCTCTCCATGGTTCCTATCTGGCTGGTTAGTACCGTGATGGGAGACCTCTGAACACCAGCTCCACATTATGGTGTGAGTGAATGAGCGTGTGGTGGTCAGAGGCTGATGGTAGAGCCTGGTTGCAGTCAGTCTGCCTCAGGGCAGCTGTGGCTACAGCAGTGGTTTACTATTAGTGTACTCAGTGAGTAATGATGTGGAGTCTGGGGTCATGAAGTGAAACCATAGACTGAATATTAAACAAACAAGTTGTGTATTATAATCATTATCATTGATCATTATGTTATTCTGACCAGACATATTTTCCTTTTTGTTGCACTAATCTTTTATTGGAGAAGTCTTCATTCAGACACGGGAGACATGTCCTCTGTCTTTGTGACATCACAGCTACAGTCAGATCTCATTTGCACAAACAACACCAGACCAACTGTAGAATAAAAACTTTATACAAAAATAAACAAACGCAGACCTCGGATCAGTTCTGATGAAACAGATCAAGTTCAATAAATAACATCGTCTGAAACTTAAAATCCGCAAGTTTTCACTTGAAATGTTGAGTTCTGCCCTCGACCCAGACCCACCCAAACCCACGCAGACCTATCCAGACGCACCCGGACCTATCCAGATCCATCCGGACCTATCCAGACCCATCCGGACCTATCCAGATCCATCCGGACCTATCCAGATCCATCCGGACCTATCCAGATCCATCCAGACCCACCCAGATACTTGAATGGTTTTGAAAATATTGGGGCCTCAGTGGTCTCTCTGGTCTCGAGTCCTCTCTGGTCCCGAGCCCTCTCTGGTCCCGAGCCCTCTCTGGTCCCGAGCCCTCTCTGGTCTCGAGTCCTCTCTGGTCTCAAGCCCTCTCTGGTACACTTGTATTAGGCTCCTGGCTGTAGTCCTTGTATCGGCACCATGTGTCCACACGGGGGCGCTCTAGTGTTTTCTGGCCTTGTCCCGTTTTCGTTTCTCATTGAACTCCAGGATCTTTCTGTGGAACACTCCTGAAAGACAAACACACAAACTGATCAAACACTGCGCCTCCTCATTACACAAACAGCAATCTCCCTCTGGACTCTCTCCCTCTGGACTCTCTCCCTCTGGACTCTCTCCCTCTGGACTCTCTCCCTCTGGACTCTCTCCCTCTGGACTCTCTCCCTCTGGACTCTCTCCCTCTCTGGTCTCTCTAGTCTCTCTCCCTCTCTGGTCTCTCTCTGGTGTCTCTCTCCCTGGTGTCTCTGTCTCTCTCTCTCTCTGGTCTCTCTCTCTCTCTCTCTCTGGTCTCTCTCTCTCTCTCTCTGGTCTCTCTCTCTCTCTGGTCGCTCTGGTTTCTCTGGTCTCTCTCTCTCTCTCTGGTCTCTCTCGCTCTCTCTCTGGTCTCTCTCGCTCTCTCTCTGGTCTCTCTCTCTCTCTCTGGTCTCTCTCCCTCGCTGGTCTCTCTCTCTCTCGCTCTCTGGTCTCTCTCTCGCTCTCTGGTCTCTCTCTCTCTCTGGTCTCTCTCTCGCTCTCTGGTCTCTCTCTCGCTCTCTGGTCTCTCTCTCGCTCTCTGGTCTCTCTCTCGCTCTCTGGTCTCTCTCTCGCTCTCTGGTCTCTCGCTCGCTCTCTGGTCTCTCTCGCTCTCTGGGGTCTCTCGCTCTCTCTGGGGTCTCTCGCTCTCTCTGGTCTCTCTCTGGTCTCGCTCTCTCTGGTCTCTCTGGTATCTCTCTCTCTCGTATCTCTCTCTCTGGTCTCTCTCTCTCTGGTCTCTCTCTCTGGTCTCTCTCTCTCTCTCTGGTCTCTCTCTCTCTCTCTCTGGTCTCTCTCTCGCTCTCTCTCTGGTCTCTCTCTCGCTCTCTCTCTGGTCTCTCTCTGGTCTCTCTCTCTCTCTCTGGTCTCTCTCTCGCTCTCTGGTCTCTCTCGCTCTCTGGGGTCTCTCGCTCTCTCTGGTCTCTCTCTCTGGTCTCGCTCTATCTGGTCTCTCTGGTATCTCTCTCTCTCGTATCTCTCTCTCGGTCTCTCTCTCTCTGGTCTCTCTCTCTCTGGTCTCTCTCTCTCTGGTCTCTCTCTCTCTCTCTGGTATCTCCCTCTCTCTCGTATCTCCCTCTCTGGTCTCTCTCTGGTCTCTCTCTCTCTCTCTGGTCTCTCTCTCTCTCTCTGGTCTCTCGCTCTCTCTGGTCTCGCTCTCTCTGGTCTCGCTCTCTGGTCTCTCTCTCTGGTCTCTCTCTCTGGTCTCTCTCTCTGGTCTCTCTCTCTGGTCTCTCTCTCTGGTCTCTCTCTCTGGTCTCTCTCTCTCTGGTCTCTCTCTCTCTCTGGTCTCTCTCTCTCTGGTCTCTCACCTTGCTGAGGACCAGGCTGCTGCTGTTCCACTTCTTGGATAAACAGGTCAAACATCTGGGTCTGGATGAACTTCTTCACAAAGTGCCGTGTGCTTTTGGAGTCGATGGCCTTGTAGAAGCCCCTCTTGTCGAACACACCAGGGGCCCCTCGGTCTCCTTTGGTCCCTCGGTCTCCTTTGGCTCCGTATTGTACATAAGCGCCGTAGTGTCCCAGAGTCTTCACAAAGAAGTGGAGGAAGGTCTCAGAGACCAGACGGTTCAGCTCCTCACCCGCTGAGACACAAGGAGGATTACAGCCAACTCACACAGTCTCTCTCTGGTCTCGCTCTCTGGTCTCGCTCTCTGGTCTCTCTCTCTCTCTCTCTCTGGTCTCTCTCTCTCTGGTCTCTCTCTCTCTGGTCTCTCTCTCTCTGGTCTCTCTCTGGTCTCTCTCTCTCTAGTCTCTCTCTGTCTCTGGTCTGTCTCTCTCTCTTTCTCTCTCTCTGGTCTTTCTCTCTCTAAACCAATAAGAAAAGAAGTCTGTAAAGCAGTTTGTCCAATCAGAAAGCAGGGGGCGGGTCTAAGATTTTGAAAACTCACTTAAGGCGTCTTTCCGTCCTCGTAAAGATTCCAGGATTTCAGCCTGAATTTTATGAGGTAAAATGGACTTTTCGTCTCCGATCTGAAAAAGGAACAAAATGAGGAAAATGGTCCGAGTCCCGGTTGGAGTCTCGGTCCGAGTTTGAGAATGATGCGTCTCTTACAGAGAAGGGAAACGTCTCCTTCTTGTTCTCCGACAGATCGACCACGAGGAGCTGAGGAGAGAGGACAGAGCTGAAAACACAAGTCTGGTCT
Organism: Knipowitschia caucasica; assembly: GCA_964034765.1. Classification (NCBI taxonomy): domain Eukaryota; kingdom Metazoa; phylum Chordata; class Actinopteri; order Gobiiformes; family Gobiidae; genus Knipowitschia; species Knipowitschia caucasica. Next base: position 43,922,276 of record OZ035827.1, on the reverse strand, counting down.
CTGGTCCCTCTGGTCCCTCTGGTCCCTCTGGTCCCTCTGGTCCCTCTGGTCCCTCTGGTCCCTCTGATCCCTCTGATCCCTCTGGTCCCTCTGGTCCCTGGTCCCTCTGGTCTCTGCTTCCTGGTCCCTCTGCTTCCTGGTCCCTCTGATCCCTCTGGTCCCTCTGGTCCCTCTGGTCTCTGGTCTCTGGTCCCTCTGGTCTCTGGTCCCTCTGGTCTCTGGTCCCTCGCTCTCTGGTCCCTCGCTCTCTGGTGTCTCAGTCCTGGTCCACATCCACAGTATCATAAAGCTCCCCCAGCAGGTAGGCGTGGGTCAGGTCTCAGTTCCCTCAGGTCTTTGGTCCTGGTCTCAGTCCTGGTCTCAGTCCTGGTCCTGGTCCTCACATCCACAGTGTCGTAGAGCTCCCCCAGCAGGCTCCTCTGCACCCCCAGCAGATAGGGGGTGGGGGCAGAGACCACGTCCATGAGGATACGGGGCACGATGGAGATGAAGGTGTGTTGCCACGTGAACGGGTAGAGCAGAGCGGCCACGGCGTGGAGGGCCTGGGACAGGGTGCTGCGGGAACAGGCTGAGGTTTAAGGAGGAGGAGGAAATGGTCTGCTCTCTCCCTCTGGTCCCCCTCTCCCTCTGGTCTCCCTCTCCCTCTGGTCTCCCTCTGGTCTCTCTCTCCCTCTGGTCTCTCTCCCTCTCTCTCTTTGGTCTCTCTCCCTCTCTGGTCTCCCTCTCTGGTCTCTCTCTCTGGTCTCTCTCTCTGGTCTCTCTCTCTGGTCTCTCTCTCTGGTCTCTCTCTCTGGTCTCTCTCTCTGGTCTCTCTCTCTGGTCTCTCTCTCTGGTCTCTCTCTCTGGTCTCTCTCCTCTGGTCTCTCTCCCTCTGGTCTCTCTCTCTCTGGTCTCTCTCTCTCTCTGGTCTCTCTCTCTCTGGTCTCTCTCTCTCTGGTCTCTCTCTCTCTGGTCTCTCTCTCTCTGGTCTCTCTCTCTCTGGTCTCTCTCCCTCTGGTCTCTCTCCCTCTGGTCTCTCTCCCTCTGGTCTCTCTCCCTCTGGTCTCTCTCCCTCTGGTCTCTCTCCCTCTGGTCTCTCTCCCTCTGGTCTCTCTCTCTTTGGTCTCTCTCTCTTTGGTCTCTCTCTCTGGTCTCTCTCTCTGGTCTGTGACTTGATGGTACCTGAGCTCGTCGGCCATGAAGATGATGCGTCTCTCCAGGACGGCGGCGGAGAAGACCAGCAGAACCTCCTCGTCGCTCAGAGACTGGAACAGGACGCTGAAGTTCACATGTTCTAACCAGGAATCCAGAGGACGAGTGAGACGGATGATCTGAGGAGACACGGACCAGAAGTGAGAAGAGAGACCAGAGAGAGAGAGACCAGAGAGGGACCAGAGAGTGAGAGACCAGAGAGAGAGAGACCAGAGAGAGAGAGAGACCAGAGAGAGAGAGAGACCAGAGAGAGAGAGACCAGCGATGGAGACAAGAGACCAGAGAGAGAGGGAAGAAATCCAGAAAGAGAGACCAGAGAGTGATCACAGAGACCAGAAAGAGAGACCAGAGAGAGACCAGAGAGAGACCAGAAAGAGAGACCAGAGAGTTTTACAGCTTTCCTCTGTGACAGGTCCAGACTCGTCTCAAACTTTCAGCAGATAACTCACTGTTCAGGATTATGTAACTGGTTTCAAACAGGCCTCAAACTTTCTCTTGAACAAAAATTCAAAAAATGTCTCTGGTCCTGGTCTCTGTCGCTCTCTGGTCCTGGTCTCTGTCGCTCTCTGGTCTCTGTCGCTCTCTGGTCCTAGTCCCTGGTCCTGGTCCTGGTCTCTCTCCCTGGTCCTCGTCTTGGTCATGGTCATGGTTATGATCCTGGTCCCTGGTCCTGGTCCTGGTCTCTCTCCCTGGTCCTGATCCTGATCCTGATCCTGGTTCTGGTCCTAGTCTTGGTCTTGGTCTTGGTCCCACCTCGGTCCCGGCCCCTGGGATGAAGCTGGTGATCTCCACAGTGTTTCCTGGAGATGGGAACGAGGCCTCGCGAAGCTTCTGCATGAAAGGATAGATCATCGCCATGGAGACCAGCCTCCGCCTCTCCACCTCATCAAAGATCTGAGGGAGACCAGAGGGACATGAGGGACCAGAGGGAGACCAGAGGGACATGAGGGACCAGAGGGAGACCAGAGGGACATGAAGGACCAGAGGGAGACCAGAGGGACATGAGGGACCAGAGGGAGACCAGAGGGACATGAAGGACCAGAGGGAGACCAGAGGGACATGAGGGACCAGAGGGAGACCAGAGGGACACCAGAGGGTGACCAGAGGGTGACCAGAGGGACATGAGGAACCAGAGGGAGACCAGAGAGGGACCAGAGAGACCAGAGAGGGACCAGAGAGGGACCAGAGAGGGACCATAGAGACATGAGGGACCAGAGGGGGACCAGAGAGAGACAAGACGTCACACTCACCAACTGACGTCACACATCACTCCCGAGCCAATGAGAGGCCAGGACCAAATTCATATGTAGTACCACCAAAAAGGTAGAGAGGACGCCACACAGACATTTTTAGGCTCAAAAATGAGATTTTATCTGATTTGCACAAAAATGTCAAAAAATGACCAGGACATGTAGCAGAGACGTAGGCAGAAATGTTGAATAGGGCGGGCCTGAAGAAAAGTGGGCGGGCCAACTTTTGCCAGAGGAAAACTTAATATGATATCCAATAATACCTGCAGACGTGCCTCCTCGGTGAACAGCACAGACTGTAGTGGATACAGGCGCTAATTAGCTACAGTATAAACGATGGGGAATTAAAGTAGATTTAGGAATATATTTGGCATTAGAGGATTTAACCTTTAGAGTCTTAATAAAATGGTATACATTATTATGTTTAGTCATAATAATACATATCACATTATAAAACAAATCACATTTATTAATAGTCAAATTGCCACAAAACCAACTTTACTCCAGGCCTTTGAGCTGAACTGAATCTTAACATCATTGAAAAGATCATCTCTAACAATAAAAGTACAGCAAAGTGATGGAGGCACTTTGGATAAAGAGACTCAAGTGTCCCCACATGTGTGTGTGCGTGTGCGCGCGTGTGTGTGCGTGTGTGTAGCTCCAGCACACACCACAGCAGCTGGTGTAGCGCTCGTGAGACACTGCTCGCGAGTCCGCAGTCAGACCGGGTCCGCATGTGCGGTTCACGGTGTGCAGGGTGAGGTTGGTCCTAGCCCTGTTCTGGATCAAACGCAGCTTCAGACTTCTGCGTTGAGCACTTCTCCCGCACCCGCGGACAGTGTTCCTCATGGTCACAGACAGAGCCATGACTCTGACTCTGAATGGGGCCTGACCGCTCAGATCCACCGCGGTCCATACACTGTAGAAATACGTGGCTGCTTCTTTTGTGCGGCACAGGACGTTTTCTGTGCGCTGAGACCATGGATGTTTTATAATAAGACCCCAAAAGAACAGCGCGATTGAGCACGCATCTAAGAGGGAACAGCCCATCAGTGACATGCAGAAGCAAAAAAATATTCACTATAGAAGACGAGAGTATGACTGTCACACAGAGTGGAGGAGCACTGGAAGTATTTTTTCAGCCTTTAAACCTCCCGTTTCTCAAATGGAGTCTGTTCTGTCTGTCTGTGTGCAGCCCTTATAGATCCATGGAGCAGCCTGAGTTTCCCAGTGCAGTGCGCTGACAGATTAGAACTTATGTAAATGTGTTGAATGGAGATAGACCCATAATACTTTTCTCTGATTACTCACATTTTACCAGTGATGGGAATAACGGCGTTACTAGTAACGGCGCTACTAACGCCGTTACTTTTTTCAGTAACGAGTAATCTAACTAATTACTTTGACAGTAACTATAACGCCGTTATCATTTCCGACATCTTGTTACTGCGCGTTACTCAAGACGCACAATGAACGTGTTGTCATGAGAGAAGGGAGGATGAGAAAACCTCTCAACAATTATTGGCTGATGTAAATCATATTTCCTTTACAATCCACATGTCTACAGTTGAGAGGATGGTCATAAATTGTGTTTTTGAAACAAATATGGGTCTTAATCGCGCTCAACCACGGCTTGTATCACCGTGAGGTCAGCCTCAGAGGAGCGCATGTGAGCGCAGAAGTCGGCTGCATACAATTCCATCGATAAGCTCCTTGCTCTTCCTGGTTTATCTGCTAAGGACAGCAACAGGTTTGGCTAACATACATATAACACATTTTTACATAATCTAAAATGCACATAGGGTAATTTTTCAATTACTATAGGAATGATAAGAAAGAGAGGTGAAGTGTAAGACGGTTGGTTTTAGAAATTGGATGCACCCGGCTGCACCTAGCAAAACAGAGGAGTTTATGGAGGACACACGCGTTTTGTTTTACTTTTTAAAACTCATTGGACTCATTTCCAAATGGAGGATTACATATCTACGCTCAAACCATTCACTGGATTTAAACAAGGAACTGGTCTGAACCGAAGTGGACTGTGCAGGTCATTTATAAGGTAAGACCCATAACTCATAGTTTTGCGTTTTGTATGAACAAACAATGCATGAAACATATTCTGCTGTAGCCAAACAAATTGTCCACTTGATTTATATGATGTATATGTTCATCTGATTGGACTGAAGTCAGTGCTTCACCAGCCTCACCGCTCGTCACCGGTGTTTCCACATTCACAGTGGCGGGTGTTGGTGTTTAGTGCTTACAGCACAGAGAGAGATGGAGAGTGAACAGGACTTCAGCAGCAGAACAGCCTTTTCTAGATGGAAATATTGGCACTGTTAAAGGTAAAAATGCGCACGTCGGGTGCACATTATGTTCCAGAACAAAACGAAAAAGTAACGCAATAGTTACTTTTACTGGTAACTAGTTACTTTTATAGTGGAGTAACTCCGTTAGTAACTCAGTTACTTTTTGGGAGAAGTAACTAGTAACTATAATTAATTACTTTTTCAAAGTAACGTGCCCAACACTGCATTTTACGAGGCTCAGGGGAAACGCGTTTCTTGACACTGGCTACACGGCTTCACTGATCACTTTTCAGAGAGCGCTCCCAGACGGACTTTACTGAAAGTAAACAGTAGCTACTCGTAGAGTTTGGCGCCTCTCTATTTTAAGTGCAGGAGGAAGACAGCCAATCACAGCAGAGAGATGAGGGTCATGTGCTGCTGCTGTGGAGGCGAGGAGGAGGCGCGGCGTCTGAACGTCAAATCATTTATTAAGACATTTTTTAAGGCTTTTTAAATGTCAATGTCAATGTTAAGCATTTTTTTAAAGAGTGAATAAAAGTATCAATCATAAAAAATGGTGAGAAAAATCATGCACGCCTTCTCAGGGCGGGCCAGGTCCTGGGCCAATCAAAAAAGTGGGCGGGCCTGGGCCCACCCTGGCCCTAATGTAAAAACAAACACTCTCCTCAACATCGACAGCATCTGGAACCAAGAGGACCAAGAACCACTTTTGGACCGAGAACCACTTTTGGACCGAGAACCACTTTTGGACCGAGAACCACTTTTGGACCGAGAGCCACTTTTGGACCATCCTTTAAAGAGGTTTTCGAGAGAACTCCATACAAAAGCATTGGAGATTTCTCTTTCCGGGTACACCCCCACAGGTCGGGGTGGTATTGCAGCGCACATGCCCATTGACCTTTTTGAGCCGCACACACCGGTGACTCAGTGTGTGTGTGTCTCTGTGTGTGTCTCTGTGTGTGTCAGTCTTTACCTTGGAGAAGAGTCCAAAGCAGGCGAGGCGACTGATGATGCAGTAGGCTTCAGGAGGACGAGCTCCTTTACCACCGGGCTGCAACACACACACACAGAGAAACACACACACACAGAGAAACACACAGACACACACGCACACACACAGAGAGAGAGACACACACACACACAAACAGAGACGCACACACACACACACACAGAGAGAGACACACACACACAAACAGAGACACGCACACAAACAGAGACACGCACACAAACAGACACACACACACACACAAACAGACACACACAAACACACAAACACAAACAGAGACACACACACACACACACAAACAGAGACACACACACAGGTCACTACAGGTCCTGTTTCCCAGTCTGCGGTCCGCGTCCCTCTCACCAGCAGACGTCTGCAGTAGCCGTTCCTTCTGCTCCCGTCGACCTCCGTCAGAACGAACGAGAAGGTCTCACTGAGGTCAGAGGTCAGAGGGGAATATTTACTATGAATATTTACTCAACTCGGCTTGGGTCAAGTCAGCTCGGCTCAGCTGGTGTCGGCTCGGCTCGGTTCTGGTCTCACCTGCGATACTCGGTCAGAGGCTTCCAGCTGATGCCTTCTGGGAAACAGAACAGAGTGATGGCCTTCAGGACCTTCTCCTCGTCCTCTCTCTGCACACGGCCCATCCCGTCTCTCTGAGAGACACAGTTAGCTTTAGCATCAGTGTTTAGCATTAGCATTAGCGTCAGTGTTTTGCATTAGCATTAGCGTCAGTGTTTTGCACTAGCATTAGCGTCAGTGTTTTGCACTAGCATTAGCGTCAGTGTTTTGCACTAGCATTAGCGTCAGTGTTTAGCATTAGCGTCAGTGTTTAGCACTAGCATTAGCATCAGTGTTTAGCATTAGCATTAGCATCAGTGTTTAGCATTAGCATTAGCATCAGTGTTTAGCATTAGCATTAGCATCAGTGTTTAGCATTAGCATTAGCATCAGTGTCTAGCGTCGGACTCTCAAAAGATTACTGATGACACACAGGACTTTCCTCACAAGAGTTCATGACTCAGATTGGGACCTGGACTGGGACCTGGACTGGGACCTGGACTGGGACCTGGACTGGGACCTGGACTGGGACCTGGACTGGGACCTGGACTGGGACCTGGACTGGGACCTGGACTGGGACCTGGACTGGGACCTGGACTGGGACCTCAGGGACCTGGACTGGAACCTGGACTGGAACCTGGACTGGAACCTGGACTGGAACCTGGACTGGAACCTGGACTGGAACCTGGACTGGAACCTGGACTGGAACCTGGACTGGAACCTGGACTCAGACCTCAGGGACCTACACTGGACCTGGACTCAGACTTGGACTCAGACCTTGGGGAACTGGTAGGAGATGTGTGGCTGGTACTGCTGGTCTTCGCTGGTCCTCTTCAGACTGACCACCACCAGATACTCGAAGAAGTACTGTCCACTGCCATATCTCTGCTGCTGCTGAGAGGGGCCCTCCAGGGGCCCCCGCGGGTCCACAGGCTCCGGAGACTTGGCCCCTGGACACAGACATCATGAGTGTGTGTGTGTCTTTCTGTGTGTATATGTGTGTATGTATGTGCGTGTCTGTGTGCATGTGTATCTGAGTGTGTGTGTGTGTGTCTGTCTGTGCCGTGTCCGTCTGCGTGTGCATGTGCGTCTGCGTGTGCGTCTGCGTCTGCGTGTGCGTCTGCGTGTGCGTCTGCGTCTGCGTGTGCGTCTGCGTGTGCGTGTGCGTCTGCGTCTGCGTGTGCGTCTGCGTCTGCGTGTGCGTCTGCGTGTGCGTCTGCGTGTGCGTCTGCGTGTGCGTCTGCGTGTGCGTCTACGTCTGCGTCTGCGTGTGCGTCTGCGTCTGCGTGTGTACTCACGTTCTTTCTTCCCTTTGTTCCTGAAAGATGAGAGCATGGCACTGACTCTCTTGAAAGCTCCTTGTCGACCTCCATCTTCTCCTGAAGCACAGGGACCAGCTGGAGCACAGGGACAGAGACACAGAGCACAGGGACAGAGACACAGAGCACAGGGACAGAGACACAGAGCACAGGGACAGAGACACAGAGCGCAGGGACAGAGACACAGAGCACAGGGACAGAGACACAGAGCACAGGGACAGAGACACAGAGCACAGGGACAGAGACACAGAGCACAGGGACAGAGACACAGAGCACAGGGACAGAGACACAGAGCACAGGGACAGAGACACAGAGCACAGGGACAGAGACAGGACACAGAGCACAGGGACAGAGACACAGAGCACAGGGACAGAGACACAGAGCACAGGGACAGAGACACAGAGCACAGGGACAGAGACACGTTAGAGTCACAGACAATTTACTTAAAGCCGTAGTACGCAACTTTCAAGCCAAGAATAGAACTAAAGTAACTACTGTTTTATTACAACTCTGTATAAAAGCCTCTGTTTTTGTTCAGTGGAAATGAGGCTTTATGGAGCTATCAGCAAGTAGAGGTCAGGAGTGTGTGTGTGTGTGTCTGTGTGTGTCTGTGTGTGAGCCTACGTGTGTAAACATCACAGATAAAGAAAAGAGAGCTTTAAACAAGGTGCTCCGCTCTGCAAAGAGGACCGTGGGCTGTGAGCTTCCTGTTCTGGAGGTTCTTTATAAATCCAGACTTTTAAACAAAGCTCTTAGGATTGTCAATGACTCTTCTGGCCACCCTGGGAAAGCCATGTTCCAGCTTCTTCCCTCTGGCAGAAGATATCGCTCTCTGAGATGCAGGACATCTCGTTACGCTAACAGTTTTTATCCACAAGCTGTTATCAGTGTGAACAGAGCACTTTAATGATTTGCACTTGTTTTGAAACTGTTTTAGTCGATCCATTTCACAGTGACTTTTGTTTACTGTTTTATTTGTTTTATTTCTGTCTTTTAATGTTGTTTTATGTCTGTATTTGTCTGTGCACACTGGAGACTTTTGCTAATGTATTCCTATGTGGTTTTTTTACTGCAAATGGCAAATAAACTGAATCTGAATCTGTGTGTGTGTGAGCCTACGTGTGTGTCTCTGTGTGTGTGTGAGCCTACGTGTGTGTCTCTGTGTGTGTGTGAGCCTACGTGTGTGTCTCTGTGTGTGTGTGTGAGCCTACGTGTGTGTCTCTGTGTGTGTGTGAGCCTACGTGTGTGTCTCTGTGTGTGTGTGAGCCTACGTGTGTGTCTCTGTGTGTGTGTGAGCCTACGTGTGTGTCTCTGTGTGTGTGTGAGCCTACGTGTGTGTCTCTGTGTGTGTGTGAGCCTACGTGTGTGTCTCTGTGTGTGTGTGGAGCCTACGTGTGTGTCTCTGTGTGTGTGTGAGCCTACGTGTGTGTCTCTGTGTGTGTGGTGGAGCCTACGTGTGTGTCTCTGTGTGTGTGTGAGCCTACGTGTGTGTCTCTGTGTGTGTGTGAGCCTACGTGTGTGTCTCTGTGTGTGTGAGCTGGTGGCCTCGTGTGTGTGTCTCTGTGTGTGTGTGTGGAGCCTACGTGTGTGTCTCTGTGTGTGTGTGTAGCCTACGTGGTGTTGTTTGTGTGTGTGTGGCCTACGTGTGTGTCTACTGTGTGTCTGTGTGTGTGTGTGAGCCTACGTGTGTGTCTCTGTGTGTGTGTGAGCCTACGTGTGTGTCTCTGTGTGTGTGTGAGCCTACGTGTGTGTCTCTGTGTGTGTGTGAGCCTACGTGTGTGTCTCTGTGTGTGTGCCTACGTGTGTGTCTGTGGTGAGCCTGACGTGTGTGTCTCTGTGTGTGTGAGCCTACGTGTGTGTCTCTGTGTGTGTGTGAGCCTACGTGTGTGTCTCTGTGTGTGTGTGAGCCAACGTGTGTGTCTCTGTGTGTGTGAGCCTACGTGTGTGTCTCTGTGTGTGTGTGAGCCTACGTGTGTGTCTCTGTGTGTGTGTGAGCCTACGTGTATGTGTATGTGTGTGTGCGTCTGTCAAAATTTGTGAGTTTCTTTTTCACCAATATTCTACTTTTCAGTTAGAAGTGTTTATGTGAACAGTAGAACACTGACCTCTGCTGGAGTCAGGGACGAGAGCTCCTCTGGGCGGCTCACCTACACACACATACAGGTTAGAGAGAGACCAGAGCGAGACCAGAGGGAGACCAGAGGGAGACCAGAGGGAGACCAGAGGGAGACCAGAGGGAGACCAGAGCGAGACCAGAGGGAGGCCAGAGCGAGACCAGAGGGAGACCAGAGGGAGACCAGAGGGAGACCAGAGGGAGGACCAGAGGGAGACCAGAGGAGGCCAGAGCGAGACCAGAGGGAGACCAGAGGGAGACCAGAGAGAGACCAGAGGGAGACCAGAGGGAGACCAGAGGGAGACCAGAGGGAGACCAGAGGGAGACCAGAGGGAGACCAGACAGAGAGACCAGAGGGAGACCAGAGGGAGACCAGAGAGAGACCAGAGGGAGACCAGAGGGAGACCAGAGGGAGACCAGAGGGAGGCCAGAGCGAGACCAGAGGGAGACCAGAGGGAGACCAGAGCGAGACCAGAGGGAGGCCAGAGCGAGACCAGAGGGAGGCCAGAGCGAGACCAGAGGGAGACCAGAGGGAGACCAGAGAGAGACCAGAGGGAGACCAGAGGGAGACCAGAGGGAGGCCAGAGCGAGACCAGAGGGAGACCAGAGGGAGACCAGAGGGAGGCCAGAGCGAGACCTGAGAGAGACCTGAGAGAGAGACCAGGTCTCTCTCTCTGTGTGTTGTTTATAACAAACATGAGGCTCACACATGTGCAGCAGCTGTAACTCGAGCTCCCACAGGGATCTGACCCAATCACCTGAACCTGAGTCACCGAAACAGCTCTGGGACTGAGCTAACACTGTGACACAACCAGAGACCAGAGAGCAGATCCAGGTCCAGTCCCAGTCCCAGTCCAGTCCTGTCCTGTCCTGTCCTAAAGTCCAGGTCAGAGGATACATAAAGAGCTCAGGGCAGTAATCAGAGATGTGTGTAACTGGAGCTAACAGGTCCTACGCCCTCATCCTGATTTGTTTTGTTGTTGTTTTGGTTTCTGGTCTAAACCCTGGCCTCCCTCTCTGGTCTCCCTCTCTGGTCTCCCTCTCTGGTCTCCCTCTCTGGTCTCCCTCTCTGGTCTCCCTCTCTGGTCTCCCTCTCTGGTCTCCCTCTCTGGTCTCCCTCTCTGGTCTCCCTCTCTGGTCTCCCTCTCTGGTCTCCCTCTCTGGTCTCCCTCTCTGGTCTCCCTCTCTGGTCTCCCTCTCTGGTCTCCCTCTCTGGTCTCTCTCCGGTCTACCTGGTGGCTAGATCGGGGTAGTAGTCAGCAACAGCCCCTCACTGCTCCTCCTGGTCCTCGCGGATCCTCCTGCTCCTCCTGGTCCTCACTGATCCGCAGGAGGCTGCTCTGTCAGTGTGAGCATAGCCTTGATCTTTCAGCGGGGGCTTCAGGCAAAGTGGGTTAAGTGTCTTGCATCAGTGGGAGTCAGTGGAGAAGGTCTTGTGGTGGACTCGAACCCATGACCTTCACACTCAAAGGCTAATGCTCTACAAACTGAGCCCCTGTCGCCCCACTTTGGGTCACCTTGGTCAGTAAAATGCGCTATGTAAATAAAGACTTGCTCTCTCTGGTCTCTCTCTTAAAGTTTGGGGACGTAACTTTCAGACACCATCAACCTCCGTCTGATACCCATGTTTCAGTCACATCTTTAGCCAATCAGCTCTCAGCCAATCAGCTCTCAGCCAATCAGCTCTCAGCCAATCAGCTCTCAGCCAATCAGCTCTCAGCCCACAGAGGCACTCTCAGGGCTCGGTCTGACACAGTAGAACATGTTTTATTTCAGGATGAAGCCTTTGGTTTGGTTTGTTCTGATGCCAATGTAAACACTCAGGTCCTGGTCTCTACATAAACCAGTTTCACCGGTCCTCAGTGCTGTCCCATCATGCACTGCAGCACCCGGCCTGAGGCTCCGAGGCAAGTCCCAACATCTCCGGTCTCGCGCTCTCTGGTCTCGCGCTCTCTGGTCTCGCGCTCTCTGGTCTCGCGCTCTCTGGTCTCGCGCTCTCTGGTCTCGCGCTCTCTGGTCTCGGTCTCGCTCTCTCTGGTCTCGTGCTCTCTGGACTCTGTCTCGCTCTCTCTGGTCTCGCGCTCTCTCCCCCTCTGGTCCCTCTCTGGTCTCACTTGGCCTGGGGCTCTGCAACAAGTCCCAACACAAGACCAGAGAGATTCTACATTCTTGAACCTCTAAACCAGGTTCATGTTTGTGGTCTGCAAGGTCTTTACGAAAACTAAAGAAAGCAAGATATCTGTCACTGGGACAATATCTCTGGTCTCTCTCTCTGGTCTCTCTCTCTGGTCTCTCTCTCTGGTCTCTCTCTCTGGTCTCTCTCTCTGGTCTCTCTCTCTGGTCTCTCTCGATAGTCTCTCTCTCGATAGTCTCTCTCTCGATAGTCTCTCTCTCGATAGTCTCTCTCTTTCTCTCTCTCTCTGGTCTCTCTCTTTCATTAGAGCCAGAAACTTTCGTGACGTGGATTCTGTTGTGATCTGAAAATTACGTACCCGAGCTTTAAACGTAACTGTTTTTTTATGGAGAAACGCAGCTGCAGGTTTTAACAAGAGACAGATCCACGGGAGCGAGAACACACACGTGTCAGGTCCACGGCCGGGCCCACACAGAGGAGGGTGAGGAGGGGGGTGAGGAGGGTGAGGAGAGGGGAGGGGGGTCCGGACTCACTCCAGCGCTGGCGTAGGTCTCCCACGCGGTCCTTCCGTCTCATCAGGACCCCGCTGCTCATGGTGCGGTCACCGGGAGGGCCTCTGCACGCATCGCTCTGGAGGACCGAGTCTGATCCCTCTGGTCCTGGTCTAGTCCTGGATCCTGGGTCTTGGTCTTAATCTGATCCCGAGTATGATCCTGGGTCCTGGTCTTGGTCTGATCCTGAGTATGATCCTGGGTCCTGGGTCTTGGGTCTTGCTCAGATCCGGGTCTGTGGACTGAACACCTGAACACCTGTGGCTGTCCTCTGGGCGCGCTCTCGACACAAACATGCGCGCGCCTCAGTGGGTGGAGCTTAGACCAGACTGTTTGGACCATAGACTGTTTGGACCATAGACTGTTTGGACCATAGACTGTTTGGACCATAGACTCTTTGGACCATAGACTGTTTGGACCATATATCTGGGGTCTATGCCTGTGTCTGCGTGTGTGTGTGTCTCTGTTTGCGTGCATGCGTGTGCGTGTGTGTCTCACCTTTGTCCCGCGGGCTGTGAGGAGAGGGTTCTACAAACACAAATGTGATTTCAAAGTAAAACAATGAACCTAGTTTTGATTTTTATGATATATTTAAGTTGTAATTAAAATATATTCAGTCCTGGTCCAGTCTTGGTCCAGTCCTGGGTCAGTCCTGGGTCAGTCCTGGGTCAGTCCCGGTCCAGACTCACCTCTCCTGCGGTTGGGGACAGAGGAGAAGGACCGGAGGCCTCTGCGCCTGAAGCTGTCCTCTTCACTGTGGCGCCTCTCTGTGGACACATGAGGTACTACATCAGCCTGAGAGAGAGCACAGAGAGAGAGAACAGAGAGAGCACAGAGAGAGCACAGAGAAAACACAGAGAGAGAGCACAGAGAGAACACAGAGAGAACACAGAGAGAGCACAGAGCAGAGAGAACAAAGAGAGAGAACACAGAGAGAGCACAGAGCAGAGAGATCTGAGAGAACAAAGAGAGAGCACAGAGAGAGAGAACACAGAGCAGAGAGAACAGAGAGAGAGCACAGAGGGAGCACAGAGAGAGAGAACACAGAGCAGAGAGAACAGAGAGAGAGCACAGAGGGAGCACAGAGGGAGCACAGAGAGAGCACAGAGAGAGCACAGAGGGAGCACAGAGAGAGCACAGAGGGAGCACAGAGAGAGCACAGAGAGAGCACAGAGGGAGCACAGAGAGAGCACAGAGAGAGCACAGAGGGAGCACAGAGAGAGCACAGAGGGAGCACAGAGGGAGCACAGAGAGAGCACAGAGAGAGCACAGAGAGAGCACAGAGGGAGCACAGAGAGAGCACAGAGAGAACAGTTACTTTTGATTCTCAGAGATGAGAAGCTGAAGCTCCTCCGGGAGCTCGGGGTCAGCGGCTCCGGACTCTGAAAAAGGAAACAACAGATTCAGATCATTTTCAATCTACAGTAAAACCCCGTTGGAAAACACGAGCAAGAGTCTCCAGTGCAGCAGACACAGAAACCATCGTCTGTGAAACCATCAACACAAACAACACAATACAAGATCACTAAAGTCTTTGCTCAGACTGAGGACAGCTGTTAGCATGTTAGTATGTTAGCATGATAGTATGTTAGCATGATAATATGTTAGCATGATAGCATGTTTGCATGATAGTATGTTAGCATGATAGTATGTTAGTATGTTAGCATGTTAGCATGTTAGCATGTTTGCATGATAGTATGTTAGCATGTTAGTATCTCAGACAACGATATCTTCTGCCAGAGGGAAGAAGCTGGAACATGGCTTTTCCAGGAGCCAGAAGATTCACTGATCATTCTGAGATCTGGATTTAAGAGTCTGGTCTCTCTCTCTGGTCTCTCTGGTCTCTCTCTGGTCTCTCTCTCTGGTCTCTCTCTGGTCTCTCTCTCCGGTCTCTCTCTCTGGTCTCTCTCTGGTCTCTCTCTCTGGTCTCTCTCTGGTCTCTCTCTGGTCTCTCTCTCCGGTCTCTCTCTCTGGTCTCTCTCTCCGGTCTCTCTCTGGTCTCTATCTGAGCTCTCTCTCTCTGGTGTCTCTCTCTTGTTTCTCTCTCTGGTCTCTCTCTCCAGTCTCTCTCTCTGGTCTCTCTCTGGTCTCTCTCTGGTCTCTCTCTCTGGTCTCTCTCTCTGGTCTCTCTCTGGTCTCTCTCTCTGGTCTCTGGTCTCTCTCTGGTCTCTCTCTTGGTCTCTCTCTCTGGTCTCTCTCTGGTCTCTCTCTCTCTCTGGTCTCTCTCTGGTCTCTCTCTGGTCTCTCTCTCTGGTCTCTCTCTCTGGTCTCTCTCTGGTCTCTCTCTTTGGTCTCTCTCTCTGGTTTCTCTACCTGGTCTTTACCAGCAAGTTAGCCGGGAGCAGCGTCTGCACTCAGAGCTCTTATCCACCCTCATTTGGTCAGGTTTGGGGAAGGACCCACAGGACCAGATGCTCCCTCAGACAGAGGAGAAGGAGCTCGGAGTAGAGCCGCTGCTGAGATGTCCCAGAGGGAGGACCCAGGAGGGACTGTGTCTGAGGCTGGGAACGCCCCAGAAAACATTAACATGGTGCCTCCTGCGTGTGAAAACTAAGCAGGGCAGGGCTTGGTTAGTACTGTGATGGGAGACCTCTGAACAGCAGGTGCCACAGTGGGGCGGCTGCGGCTGTAAAGTGCCAAACTGTGGTTGTGTCCTTAGGCAAGACACTACACAATGATGTGTGTCTGTGTCGGGTGTGGTGGGAGGGCACTGGTCCCTGTGCTCCTCAGAGTTGGTTCATGTGGCTCTGATATGTCACAGATGGACTTTGGTGCAAGACCAAACTGAGACCTGAGACCAGGACTAATGTGAGAGGACTTCATGGCAGAGACCTGAGACAGACCTGAGACAGACCAGAGAGAGACCAGAGAGAGACCAGAGAGAGACCAAAGAGAGACCAGAGAGAGACCAGAGAGAGACCAAAGAGAGACCAGAGAGAGACCAGAGAGAGACCAAAGAGAGACCAGAGATAGACCAGAGAGAAACCAGAGAGAGACCAGAGAGAGACCAGAGAGAGACCAGAGAGAGACCAGAGAAAGACCAGAGAGAGACCAAAGAGAGACCAGAGAGAGACCAGAGAGAGACTAAAGAGAGACCAGAGAGAGACCAGAGAGAGACCAGAGAGAGACCAGAGAAAGACCAGAGAGAGACCAAAGAGAGACCAGAGAGAGACCAGAGAGAGACCAGAAAGAGACCAAAGAGAGACGAAAGAGAGACCAGAGAGAGACCAGAGACAAACCAGAGAGAGACCAGAGAGAGACCAGAGAGAGACCAGAGATAGACCAGAGAGAGAGACCAGAGAGATGGACCAGAGACAAACCAGAGAGAGACCAGAAAGAGACCAAAGAGAGACCAGAGGGAGACAAAAGAGAGACCAGAGAGAGTCCAGAGAGAGAGACCAGAGAGAGACCGGAGAGAGAGACCAGAGAGAGACCGGAGAGAGACCAGAGAGAGACCAGAGAGATGACCAGAGACAAACCAGAGCGAGACCAGAAAGAGACCAGAGGGAGACAAAAGAGAGACAAAAGAGAGAACAGAGAGAGACCAGAGAGAGACCAGAGAGAGACCAGAGAGAGACCTGAGAGAGACCAGAGAGAGAGACCAGAGAGAGACCAGAGAGAGACCAGAGAGAGACCAGAGAGAGACCAGAGAGAGACCAGAGAGAGACTCAGATGAACACAAACAGTGTCATATGAAGCAGGTCAAAGTACGGCTAACAGAGACTCACCTCCAAAGTGTCCTCCATGTGTCGCCAGGGGCCTCTCTCTTTCTCTCCGGGGACCTCTCTCTCTCTCTCTCCAGGGACCTCTCTCTCTCTCTCTCCAGGGACCTCTT